>CM033470.1:338366512-338418927 GCA_019447015.1 Hymenochirus boettgeri
CTTACTGGATTGTACCACTACCCCCAGGTACTGTACTGTTATGTAATGTTATATC
Source organism: Hymenochirus boettgeri (assembly GCA_019447015.1). NCBI lineage: Eukaryota > Metazoa > Chordata > Amphibia > Anura > Pipidae > Hymenochirus > Hymenochirus boettgeri. The sequence continues at coordinate 338,366,568 of CM033470.1, forward strand.
AATCCTTACTGGATTGTACCACTACCCCCAGGTACTGTACTGTTATTTAATGTAATATCTATCCTTACTGGATTGTACCACTACCCCCAGGTACTGTACTGTTATGTAATGTCTATCCTTACTGGATTGTACCACTATCCCCCAGGTACTATACTGTTATGCAATGTCTACCCTTTCTAGATTGTACCACTACCCCCAGGTACCGTACAATTATGTAATGTAATGTCTATCCTTACTGGATTGTACCACTACCCCCAGGTACTGTACTGTTATGTTATGTAATGTCTATCCTTACTGGATTGTACCACTGCCCCCAGGTAATGAACTGTTATGTAATGTCTTTCCTTACTGGATTGTACCACTACCCCCGCAGGACATATAAGCTTTACTTTATGGTCAATGTCGACCCTTTCTGCTTGTACCACTACCCCAGTACCGGTACAATTATGTAATGTATGTCTTATCCTTACTGGATTGTACCGCACTGCCCGCCATGTAATGAACTGTTTATTATGTCTCTCCTTACTGGATTGTACCACTACCTTGTAAACCACTACCCCCGGTAATGTACTGTTCTGTAATGTCTATTGACGCTCAACTACATACGCTCACTTCGTAGGCACCAGGCCGAAAAAACAAGAAGGCTACCACTTGACCGAGAGTATTGTACTGTGGCATAGTTCTGAGTTAAATGTTCATCCGGCTCTACTGGTATGGGTACTGGGCAACAGTAGACTAGGCCTCCGTGCGAGGATACTCGGCACAGGTGGCAGAGTGAGGGGGGTGCCATCGCTCAATAGCGCAGGGGGGGGGGAGGCCCGGCACTTCTGGTTTCCACTGTCTAGTTCGTCCTGGCTTGTCCCCCCTCCCACCTCCTTCACCCCCCCCAACTGGGCCAGTCGTGTCGTGGTTCTTGGTTGTTGTGGGTGTACTGTTCGTTTCTCATCCCCGTCTCTTCCCCCCTCTTTTTCTATCTGTCCTCTCTCTTAGATTCTTTTTCTTTCCCGTGCTCCGCCCCGTCGCCTCTTCCCTCCCGCCGCCCCCCTCTGTGTCCCCCCCTTGCACCCCAGACCCTTCTTTCGTCCAGAAACCGTGATGTTTTGGTGTGTGCGCACACCTTCTTCAGACCAACCAAAAAGTAAAATGCAAAACAGTGCAGTGATTTTACTCATTGAACAGGAACCAAGCCCTCTAGTGTGGGCTATGTACAGTGCAACAGTATCCATAAATATCAAGAACATTGATAAAATAGATAAAAACATGTCTACCTTACTGGATTGTACCACTACCCCCCGTACTGTACTGTTATGTAATGTAATGTCTATCCTTACTGGATTGTACCACTACCCCCAGGTACTGTACTGTTATGTAATGTCTATCCTTACTGGATTGTACCACTATACCCCCAGGTACTGTACTGTTATGTTATTTAGTCTGTCCTTACTGATTGTACCACTATCCCCAGGTACATACTGTTAGATTAAGAATATCTATCCTTACTGGATTATCCGTACCCCTACCCCCAGGTACTGTACGGTTATGTAATGTATGTCTGTCCTTATTGATTTTACACCCTACCCCCAGGTATGTACTGTTATGTTATAATGTCTATCCTTACTGGATTGTACCACTACCCCCAGGTAGGTACTTACTGTATGTTATGTAATGTCTATCCTTACTGGATTGTACCACTACCCCCCAGGTACTGTACTGTTATGTAATTTATCCTAACTGGATTGTAACCCTACCCAGGTACTGTACTGTTATGTTAGTATGTCTTTCCTTACTGGATTGTACCATTACCCCCAGGTACTTACTGTTATTATGTAATTCTATCCTTACTGGATTGTACCACACCCCCCAGGTACCAACTGTTAATGTAATGTAATGTCCATCCTTACGTGGATTGTACCATTACTCTCCCAGGTACCTTACTGTTATGTAATGTAAACTCAATGCTTACTTGATTGTACCACTGCTCCCAGGTACGGTACTGTTATGGTAATGTATCCTTACTGGATTGTTGTTCCACTAAACCTGCTCATTCTACTGTAGCTGTTGATGTATGTACTGTCTTCCTTCCTTACTGGATTGTAACCTAATACCCCCAGTACTCTGTACTGTTATTTAATTGTAATATCTACCTTACTGGATTTTACCACTACCCCCAGGTACGGTACTGTAGTATGTAATGTCTATCCTTACTGGATTGTACCATATCCCCAGGTACTATACTGTTATGCAGGCTACCTTTCTAGTTGTACCACACCCCCAGGTAACGTACAATTATGTATTATGTAATGTCTGTTCTTACTGGATTGTACCACTACCCCCAGGTAACGTACTGTTATGTAATGTCTATCCTTACTGGATTCTACCACTACTCCCAGGTACTGTACTGTTATGTAATGTCTATCCTTACTGGATTGTACCACTACCCCCAGGTACTGTACTGTTATGTAATGTCTATATTTACTGGATTGTACCACTACCCCCAGGTACTGTACTGTTATGTAATGTCTATCCTTACTGGATTGTACCACTACCCCCAGGTACCATACTGTTGAGTTATATAATGTCTATCCTTACTGAATTGTACCACTACCCCGAAGTATTGTACTGTTCTGTTCAGTAATGTCTATCCTTACTGGATTGTACCACTACCCCAGGTACTGGTTACTGTTATGTAATGTCTATCCTTACTGGATTGTACCACTACCCCCAGGTACTGTACTGTTATGTAATGTCTATATTTACTGGATTGTACCACTACCCCCAGGTACTGTACTGTTATGTAATGTCTATCCTTACTGGATTGTACCACTACCCCCAGGTACCATACTGTTGAGTTATATAATGTCTATCCTTACTGAATTGTACCACTACCCCGAAGTATTGTACTGTTCTGTTCAGTAATGTCTATCCTTACTGGATTGTACCACTACCCCAGGTACTGTACTGTTATGTAATGTTTATCCTTACTGGATTGTACCACTACCACTTGGTACTGTACTGTTATGTAATGTAATGTCTATCCTTACTGGATTGTACCACTACCCCCAGGTACTGTACTGTTATGTTATGTATTGTCTGTCCTTACTGGATTGTACCACTACCCCCAGGTACTGTTATGTTATATAAGTGATCATTCACACCTATTTTTATATATGTATATATATATATATATATATTAGATACTGGGTGCTTTCCACTGCTGCAGGCAAGTAGCTATATTCAGATGAACCCGATTTGGGGACAGCTTTGAGTTCTATAACACCTTGCAAGGTTAGTTATGGCCTTTTTCTTCAAACATATAAAATTTGTAGTTTGTTTGGGTTGGGAGGACTACCCTTTAATAAAAGGGCAGAAAATAGTAATACCCTTGAACTTACGTCTCATACAGTTATAGATTCAAGAGAGGTAATAATTTACATGTTGTTGGGTTGTAGTAGCTCTTAAGTACCTTTAGGTAATTTAAAAAAGAAATGGGTCTGGGTAAATCAATTGGGGGTTCTGTTAGATAACCAGGCTTAGCTGTAGAAAATAGTGCCAGACCACAGATAGTTCTGGATGGAAATAATTAGAGACAAATAGTAGTATCCCTTTTTACTCATTGCAGGCGTATTAGAATAGTTGTGCAGTTTTGGAAGCACAATCTGCAATATCGTGGAAATGGAAAGAGTCCAGGAAGGGCAACTAAAAGAATAATGTGAAGGGAGAGCCATGTCTATTCAGGCAGATTGGAAAGGTTAGGGCTGTTCACCACTGAAACTGTGATTTAGTGGCTATATATCACTTTAAAAATATTAAATATATTAGGCCGTAAATATAACTCTATCAGAGCCATGGGACATCCTTTAAGATTGGAAGAAGATTTGGAGTCAGGAGATTCCCCCCCCCCCCCCTCTTCACTGTTTTTTTTTTGTTTTTGCCTTACTCTGCGTAGAAGCAATCATTATAACATTATAATCGACTCACTTCTTGTATTAGATTTATCTGGTTTATTGTCAGTACGTGACTTGTGCGTATTATCTTCAATAATAATCCATGTAGACCAAAGGCCATTGCATACACTGCCTTATATAACTGTACATCATTTATAATTCAGGAAGATCATGGGAGGTTTGTAATGGGAGATTTTCATTTTCCCTGGCAGGTAAATGCTTCTGGATTCTATTCCTCACTTGTCTCTTGGCAGGTAAGCCCATTGATAATTCTGATTTGTTCATCTCTATGGTGGTGAAGAGTAACATGCAAACAGTAAGTTTTTTTATTGACAATATAATCGTCATGGGATACATATATGGACTGCTTTTTGGGTCACATATCCCTTAATTCCTGGAATTTATTGTCTAATAGTAAAATATCAAGCTGCCCATTTACATTCCAGATGTGTTTTATTGGAAATATCACGTGGTATAGACGCACTTGTCAATATCCAGGTCGTTCCCATTGGCCAATCTGTCTTGACAGGCTCAAATCTCCCATCATTATAGAAACTTCTCCCACAAGTAGTAACAATCACAACCTTGACTGATGCCTTTGAATCAGGTCTCTCATATCATAGTTCGCTTGTTATTGATCCAATTTATACAGAAAACAAACCCACACACTCCCATTCCTATTATCTGTCGATGCAATCTTCACTTGCTCGCGGCTGGCGCATCATCTGAAGGACAAATCCCCACCAGGTCCATCCAAAGTGTTTGAGGCAGCTGAATGATAGCTTGGTTCTGCTGTTTCTCTCATAGGGACTGTTGGTAGCATAAATGGGAAAACCTTAGTCTGTTCAGAAAATTGAGTGTCTGTAGCTCCATAACTGATCTGGAAAAGAACTGTCAATGCAGGTCTTACAATAATATATATATATATTTTATTATTAATAAGATATACATATGTATTATGTATTTTGATGTTGTAATTATAGCACAGCTTATTTAGATGTTAAAAGGGTAAGATTAAAAATACTAAGCAAATAGGGACCTCTCCCCTAGAGTGAACCAAGGTAAATGACTGTAATTGGCTGCTGATGCCTGCCTCACAAAATGTGCCACCCCCTGTCCACCAACCAAAGACTGAAGAAAGTGGCTCTATGAGACTAACCAGAGCACAGCAATGCAGCAATCCATGACCAGTAAGTGTGACCTTAACCTCTTGCTTACAGTGGAGGCACGTTTGGGGAAAACCCATGGCGCACATTAGCGATCAATAGCTGTAAACTAGTCCAACTAGGTTGGATTATAAACTAGTGGGTCTGCAATGGGTCAGTAAGATGGTAGGAGTTCCAGGGTCCAGATTTTAAAACCTTGCCTGAAGAGGTGAGTTTTTGGAGGTTGCGTTTTAACCAGATGAAGTGTTTGAGTGACATATAAAGATAGGAAGGAGTTCAGAGCAGATGTCAGCACATAAAGTCCTAATATGGGTGGGGGAAGAGGTGATTAGAGTAGATGATAGAGAAAATCATTATCAATCAGAAGGTTACGCTTTGGTAGTATCTATTTATCAGTCAGAGATATTGGGGGGGGCATATAGAGGAGAGAGCCTTGTGATAAAGACGAAGGGATGAATGTGTGAGATATTCTGAGCTGTAACCGACAGGAAGGACAGGGTATTAATATGTGTTGTTTAATTAAAAAAAAATTTTCTGAGTCAAAAAGTTACTCCCAGGCATCACACTTAAGGTGTTGGGGAGATTGGGTGTTTCATTGTGTAATAATCATCCGAGCGGCCGGGTACTTATGCATTAGGAGGCCCTCCGTTGGCTGTTGGGATTGCGAAACTGGATACAAAGACTGCTGGGACGCTGTGGCTGAGGAATGGCGACTAGGTGCTGCTGGAGAGAAATGCAGGATACTGGGACAGCAAGGCAAAACATTCACTGAAACAGGTAAGATGAGTATGATACTGAACTGGCAAGGTAATTCCCTGATGATGGAGCTGGCAAGGTAAGTCATTGATGATGGGAGCTGGCAAGGTAAAGTCTCTGATGAAGGACCAAAAGGTAAGTCTTAATGCTGAAAGTAACAGGACTTAGGGCGGGTAAGTAGAAGGAGCCGGGGAGGTAGTAATGCTACATCGGCACTGGGTCCAGGAGGATGCCATTTTTTTAATCTCGCGTGCCAGCATGTCGCATCATGATGTCTAACGACCACCCACCCGAAGTGCAGCGCGGCACGGGACCGTGCAGCAGTTAGTTTTGCAGGTAAGTTTGGTGACAGTACCACCCACAGGACCCAACAGGCCAGGTTTCCCTGGAAAACTCTGAATCTGAATGTTTAATCCAACTCTTTCTTCAGGACCAAAACCTTCCAGTGGACCAAATACTGCAGTCCTCCTAAATATCTAGAGTCCAAGATTTCTCGACCTCAAATTCTTGCTGACCCATCAATGGAAATTGGACGGGTGGTAGTAGAGGTTGGAAATACTGATTAGAACACACTGGCTTGATGAGAGAAATATGAAACACATTAGAATCCGCATGCTGGCAGAAGTTGGAGACGAACAGCAACCAGACCGACTAATTCCAGGATAGGAAAAAAGGACCAATAAATTTGGGTCCAATTTGGAGAAAGGAACCCGTAATTTATATGAGCAGAGGAGATTTCTGAAGGCTATATTCCGTAGAATGCCAGATAGCGGTCTCTCTGGCTGCAGAGCCATTGGCATTGGGTACATCTTGTGTGAAAAGAAAATCCTGAGGAAAACATCTAGGATCGTCCCAAAGACACACAAAAAGGAGATTTCCCAGTAGAATCATGAGTGCTTGTTTTGGCGAACTCAGACCAAGGCAGAAGGTCACCCAATCATCCTGATTATAGGAAATGTACAACGAATATTTGTTCCCAAAGACTGGTTAGTTGCGTTCAGTAGCCCCCATTGGACTGGTCGTGGTAGGCAGAAAGAAAATTGTAACTTGATGTTCATGGACTTACAAGACTCTCCAAAATTTGGAAACAATTGATTACCTGTCAGATGAGAAATAAATAGTTGAGCTAACTCCGTGAGATGATAGCTTGGGAGGGGAACAAAATGGGCCATTTTGCAGAAACGGTCTACTGTCACCACATATAACTGTGTTTTTCTTGGAAGGTGGAAGTATCAACCAATAAGTCCATGGATAGATGGGTCCAAGGTCTGGACGGAATGGGAGGTTGAAGAAGACCACAGGGGAGGGTCTAGAGGATTTAGATTGACACAGCCTGGTACACACTTGAAGAAAGTCTTTAACATCTTTTCTCATTTTGGTTGGGCCACAAAGGGAAAGAGCAAGAAATGATTAAAAGTTTTATTACACCGGGATGTCCGGCTTCTTGGAACAGTGAGTATTGAAGAAGGATAGTTGAAACAGGAACAAAGATTTTTGCCAGAGGGTGTGTCTGGAGGAGCAGAATCTCGTGCGCTTGATTCTTGGAACAGAGTTTAGGAATTAGAGGCCAAATTTTAGCGGTTGGGATATGGAGCCCTTCATCTTGATTCAATAACAGTCGGAAGCACAAATGATCTGGAAAGGAGGGCGTCAGCTTTTTTGTAACCAGGTTGGTAGTGATATAAGTTGAAACCGGGAAAGAATAAGGACCACCGGCTTGACGGGGGATGTAACCTTTTAAGATTCTGGATGTATTTGAGGTTTTTATGGTCAGTAGGATGGTGAATAGGTACAGATGTGCCTTCTATAGATGACGCCACTCCTCGAGGCCAGCTTGATGGCAAGAAGTTCCCTATTCCCGACATCATAGTTCTGCTCGTTGTTGAAACACTTAGAAAGTAAGCCAGGGATGGAGTTTTACATTTAGTTGCCTGTCTTAGGGAAAGGATGGTCCTGCACCTAAGTCCAAGGTGTCAACTTCGATGTAGAAGGGAAGAATAATCTGGATGAACGTAAAACTGGGTGCACTCAGCAAATGCTTCTGTGAGTTGTTTGAAGGCCTCAAGGGCTGCAGGTCCCATGATGAGGCCTACCACCTTTACTGATGAGGGCTATTATCGGATAAATTATAGAAGAAACCCTTCAAATGAATTGTCTGTAAAAATTGGCAAAACCAAGAATATTTGAAGCTTTGGTTCCCATAGGAAGAGACCATCTTGGATGGCCGAAACTTAACAGATCCATCTGGAAACCTGCCGAGACACGAGTTGGCCCAGAAAGGATACTTTGAGAACACTCAAAAAGACAACTTTTTCCAGTTTGGCATATAGGCTATTATCTCTCAGATGTAGTAACACTTGTTTACATGGAGGCAGTGTGAGGACAGATCTTTAGAAAAGACTAAAATGTCATTGAGATATACGACTACAGAGATCCCCAAAATATCCCGGAAAATGTCATTCACAAACTCTTGGAACACGGCTGGAGCATTACAAAGGCCAAAGGCATTACAGACTACTCGTAGTGACCGTCCCTAGTGTTAAAGGGCTGTTTCCACTCATCACCTTTGCGTATACGGATCAAATTGTATGCCCCACGAAGATCCTTTTGAAATATCTTGGCCCTTTTATATCTGGTCAAACAGTTCAGAGATGAAGAGAAGAGTATCAGATTTTTTACTGTTATTTTTTATTTAACCACTGTAGTCAATGCAGGTTCGTAGACCTCCGTCTTTTTTTTTCAACAAAAAAGAACCAGCTCCAGCAGGGGAAGTAGAAGGTGTATGAAACCGGAGAGCAATGTTCAGTAATGTACTCTTCAATGGCTAGAGTTTCAGAAGGGGGACAATGGGTATGTGCGTCCCTGAGGAGGATAGTACTGAGAGAAGATCGATGGGGCATCGTAGACGGTGCGGGTGGTAGTCTTCTCAGCTCGTCTTTTTACAAAACACATCAGAGAAATCAGCGATAACATTCAGGGAGATTTTTCTCAGATATATTTTCACAGATATGGTGGTGCAATGAGTAGAAAGGCAATTTTCAAAACAGAAAAGAACTCCAAGACTTGAGTTCTTGTTAGACCAATCTATAACAGGGTGTGTAATCTGGGCCATGAAGTCTGAGAAATTAGGGGAGCGGAGGACTTTGGATGACAAGAAAGGACAACACATTCTTTGGTGAAATATAACAACACGAAAATAGGACTTTGTATTTAGATTTGGAGATGAATTCAGAAGCCAAAGGGTTATTGTCTAGCCAGAACTCGAAGAGGTTGCTGCAAGTGAAGGAGAGAAGCCCAATTGTCCTGCATAGGTTCAATGAAGTTTCCTCCAGCCACAACGGAATCGACAAGGCCTGGGAGAAAACGTTTTAGCATTAAAGGTGATAGTTGCTGGTAGAAAGAGTTTCAGTGGCTCAAATTTGGTAGAAAATTACCTAGAAGGAGCTCCTCCTTAACTTTCTAGTCTGGAGTTTCCCGACTTCAGGGGACCAATTTCTTACAAATGTCCTTGCCAAGCCATTAGAGACAAAGTCCATTAGTACGTTGGGTGACTTTCCTCAAGAGACAGATTTGCATAGGGCTCTTCAACCGAAGATATTGGTTGGGGAAAGGTCTTAGGGAAGTTGGAACGAGCTGCAGACTTTCTGCTGCCTTCAGAAAGCATGTATCAATCTGGATGCATTAGAGTAATCAAGTCTTCCAATGGGACAGGTAATTCCTCTAGATACTAATTCATCCTTGAGGCGGTCAGAGAGTCCCTGCCAAAAGGCTGCTGTAGTGCCTCATTGTTCCAAGAGTCTCTGCAGCAAGGGTACAAATTCAATAGCGTTATTGTCCCACGGAACGAGAACCCTTGGCAGAAGCTACATCAACGGAGGAGGCCAGAGGGTTCTTCCTGGAGCATCAAAGACCTTTTCGAAAACATACTCAGGAAATCAGGTAACATTATTGACAGAGGATCGTTGTTTTTCCCATAGGGGAGAAGCCCAGGCCAACAGGCATTGTGTAACTAACCTTTGCACGATCCGATGCAAAATGAGATGGTGAAGTTCAAATTGGATCGGCACTGATTAATGAATCCACGGCAAGCTTGAGCATCACCATCAAACCGGGAAGGCGGAGGTATGTGGGGCTTCTCTCGAAGAGAAAAATCACAAGATTGCGGACGGTGAAGAGGTGGCGTAGAAACCTGGAGCAGAGGCAGAAGCTGGGTGTAGCCGACCGGACGGGTGTATCCATGTATGAGCCAACTGACCCTGATTGTCTTCAAAAACGTCCATGTGCGTTTGGACAAATTTGGAGTGTTTTACTCAACTCTGCCATAGCCCCCCAGGTGTTTCCATGGCCTGATTGTATTTGTATAACTGTCCGGGTGGCCGGGGTACTTACGAGTACGCTTTAGGAGGAGGCACTCCGATGGCTGTTGGATTGCAGAACTGTGATACAAGAGACTGCTGGCAGAGTTGTTTTACTCAACTCTGCCATAGCCCCCTCAGGTGTTTCCATGGCCTGATTGTACTGTAATAACCGGCGGGGTGGGACGGGTACTTCGAGTACGCTTTAGAGGAGGCACTCCGATGGCTGTTGGGATTGCAGAACTGGATACAAGAGCTGCTGGGAAACTCTAGGCTGAGGAATGCAACTAGGTGCTGCTGGAGAGGAAGGCAGGATCTGGGAACAGGCAAGGCAGAAACAGTCACTGAAACAGGTAAGTGGAGTATGGATACTGGAACTGGCAAGGTAAGTCACTGATGATGGAGCTGGCAGTAAGTCTCTGATGATGGGAGCTGGCAAGGTAAGTCTCTGATGATGGAGCTGGCAAGGTAAGTCTCTGAGGATGGAGCTGGCAAGGTAAGTCAATGATGATGTAGTTGGCAGGTAAGTCTCTCTGATGATGGAGCTGGTAAAGTATTCTCTGATGATGGAGCTGGCAAGGTAATGTCACTGTGATGGAGCTGGCAAGGTAGTCTCTGATGAAGGACCAGGAAGGTAAGTCTAATGCTGGAAGTAACAGGAACCTGGGCAAGTAGAAGGAGCCGGGGGGGTAGCTAATGCTACAATCAGGTACTGGTCCAGGGGGACCAACCACGTTTTTTGAACATCATCGCGCACCCAGCACGGGACCAAGCGGCAGGTAGTTGTGACACATTGATGTTGATGTAGTGTTAGGTAGGGGTAGATCTAGAGGGTGGAAATGACCCTCTGAAAAGTTCGGTCCTTACACCCGTTGTTGATTTGAGGACGCGGGAGGACATATAGCAGAGATCGCATTAGGCTCAGGGATTTGGGATGTCAAGTACCTTGGTCAGGGGCGGAGATATCAAATTTGGGTACATCAGCATAACAGGTGTTATAATGTAATCCAAAAAAACTAAGCAGCTGAATAAGCCTAAAGGTTGTAAAGTCAAAAGGGGTGGTCCCCCCACAGAGGGGAAAAAAGTTGAAGAAGGATAGCCAAGAGTTCAGAAGCCTGGATACCTAAGGAGGAAAGATGTGAACTAGGTGACCAAAGGGCGTTAGCAGAAAGGTGATTAAACCAGTTCAGCATAGCTGTATCATTCAAGCAGTTAAATGTAAACGGGAGAGAGCAAGTTAGTACTAGATAGGGAGATGAACAAGAGAAAGTTTTTTGAGAATAGAGATACAAAGCATGTTTGAGGAGGAGAGTTTGAAAGCCTGTGTTCTGTATAATGGAAAAGTTGTTGAAAACAGAGATGGAGGTGGGATAGGTAGGCTGATAGAAATGTAGATGGGACTGGAAGCTGTGAGATGAGCCAGAGCATCAGAAAAACAGTATCTTATATTAAAGGGATGTCCATCCCGAAACCATAATTTAATATGTTATGGTCATATTTCTGCAATCCAAACTGTATTAAAATCGTTCAGCCAATAGGATACATCCGTTTTTACTATCTTCTTTTTGAAGATAACCTGGGTTAGGAGGAAGGAGGTGGTACAGGAGATTTGAAACTTGAAAAAGCTGTTTTGGATTGTGGTATTGTTTAGAAATTAGGGAGAAGAAAAATTGTTGTTTCGCTGAAGACAAAATGTTCCTGATCCATGAAGAAATTTTTTGAAACTGAAAAAGTTTTGTTCTTGTTCTTTATGTCATGTTCACTCAACTACATGGGACTGCCTTTTCATCTTTTTAATATGATCCTTGAGCCAGGTTGCGGGTAGTACGACTAGGGGAGCATTGGTTAAGAGGCAACAGTGTCCGGGCAGGGAAAAGTGTTGTGGTTTGGAAGGTGGGAAGCTCAGGCCAGGAAGGAGGCCATATTAATTAGTGGTGGAGAGAAGGGAGATTGAAGAGGGTCAAGTCACAAGTCTCTTTCTTTTCCTATCCTTATATCAAGGACTGTACTATATGAGGGTAATAATAGGAATATTCCCTCTGTATTCACCATAGAGAATCCTTGTTCTTACAGTAGGGACTGTAATAATAGATGAAGGTAATAAATGAGGATATTCACTCTGGCTAACAGAGGATATGGTACGGAAACAATTAGACAAAGTTAATATCATAAAGCCCCAGGACCATATGAAATACATCTTTGGGTCATAAGAGAGCGTAGTCCAGTTTTATCTAGACCGTTTATCTTTTAAGGTTCACTTTGTTTTGTTGATGTGCCGCTGGATTGGAAAAAGCAATGTAATACTAATATTCAAAAAAAGTTGTCATCCCAGCCTGGTAACTATAGACATTTAAGCCTAATCAGTGGTAGGTCCTGGAACACTTTGTTATAGGATCAATATTTCTGGAAATAGATTGTGCCAAACAAGGTTTATTTGGTTTTTTATGAAGAAGAAAGTAAGAATTTAAATTCTGGCATAGCATTAGATGTCGTATACCTGGAGTTTGCTAATGTTTTTTGATTTTGCCACATAGGCATTTAATGTATAAACTGGGGACTGTTGGCCTAGAAAAAAACATTTGTACATGGATAGAATTGTTTTTTAGATCACAACACGAGAGTGGTTGCCAATTGAGCATATATATGTATTATACATACATAATGTGGTAAAGTTCTAAGTAGAGTGCCCCAGGTTCCGTACTGGGCCACTCTTTTTGAAACTGTTTATAAATGACTTAGAAGGGGACATTGAGAAACAAGGTTTCTGTCTTGCTGATAAAACTAAACTAAGCAGAGCTTTGGAAACTTCAAATGATGTGCAATTGCTCAAGCAGACCTAGATAGATTATCAAAATGGGCAGCAGAATGGCAGATAAGATTCAATGTTGATAAATGTAAGGGATAAGCTTAATCATTCAGCACCTTCTTCCAGCACACCTGGTTTCTCACAATGTCTCCATAACTTCATTAAAGGGATAGTTCAATGGAAAATATTTTTTTTTATTCTAAGTTTGTTTATGCATATCTAGTTATTCTACTTATTGCTTCCATTTTAAAAATCAATTTGACTTTATACCCGTCTATATTTTCAGTTCTAACAGTCCTTCTTCCCAGAATGCACACTACACCATGGAATGTTCCTAACAGTAATTTCTACTGATTGGCTGTTTTCAGACCTCTACTGAGAAACTGAATACCAGGTCAAGGCAAAAACATAACGGCCCCTATTAGGGGCCCTGCAAACAAGAAGCATTTATTTTATACAAAACAAAATGCTGGATGGGTAGGTAAGGTCATTAGTACGGAAAATAATTCTCTTTTTTTTAAAGCATATGTATTTGCACTGAACCCCTTAATAACGTTTTACTTGTCACCCATACCATCCATTTAGGTTCCCCATTCAGCAATCCTTTGTTCATTACAAAACAACCTCTTTACAAAGGCACTGGTAAGGCCTCATTTGGAATAGCGGTGCAGTTTTGGAATCCCATATACAAAGGGACATCTTGAATGGAAGCAGTTCAGAGAAGGGCAATTAAATAGTGGCGTAGCTACAAGACTTATGGCCCTGATGCAAAATTTGAGCATGGGCCCCACCAACAACCGCCGCAAACACAAATCGGCACTGCAAACCAAATAATCATTGGTAAAAGCTTTGTATATAAGCCACTGGTAAATAGTTGGCACAAAGACTGGTTAAATCCTTGGCACACAGACAATGGTAAAAATGCTTTGTATACAGACCACTGGGTAAAACGTTTGCACACAACTGGTAGTTTTGGAACCTTAGCACAAAATAGGGCCCCTTCTGGGCCAAGGGCCTGGTGCTTCCTGCACCCCTGGTATCCTACGCCCCTGCAATTGGTATGAATACATATACTGTAGTTCTGGTTTGTAACAGGGATCCTATATAAATTGGAGAATTACTGGTATGAATACATATACTGTAGTTCTGGTTGTACAGGTACTATATAATATAGTGAGAATTATTGGTATTAATACATATACTGTGTTCTTGGTTGGTACAGGGATACTATATAATATTGAGAATGTACTGGTATTAATACATATCTGTTCTTTCTGTTGGTACAGGATACTAATATATAATTGAAAATACTGGTATTATATATCTATACTGTAGTTCTGTTTGGTACAGGATACTATATAATATTGAATTTACTGGTATTAATACTATACTGTAGTTCTGGTTTGGTACGGGATACTATATAATATTGAGAATTACTGGTATTAATACATATACTGTAGTCTGGTTGTGAACGGATACTATAATAATTGAGAATTACTGTATTGACATTACTGTAGTTCTGGTTGGTACGGGGAACTATATAATATTGGAATTCTGGTTGGAAACTGGCACTGCACACAGCCGCCGCACTGGTTAAATCCTTGGCACACAGACAATGGTAAAAAAGCTTTGTATACGCCATGGTAAAACAGTTGCACCACAGACTGTTAGTTTTGGAACCTAGCACAAAATAGGGCCCCTTCTTGGCCAAGGGCCCTGGTGCGGTCCCTGCACCCCGGTTAGCTACGCCTGCAATTTGGTATTAATACATATACTGTAGTTCTGGTTTGTACAGGGATACTATAAGATAGTGAGATTACTGGTATGAAATACATATACTGTAGTCGGGTTGTACAGGGATACTATATATATTGAAATTATTGGTATTTACATATACTGTAGTTTGGTTTGGACAGGGATACTAATAATATTGAATTACTGGGTATAATACATTACCTGTATTCTGGTTGGTACAGGGATACTATATAATATTGGAAAATAACTGGAATTAATTACATATACTGTAGTCTGGTTGGTACAGGGATACTATATAATATTGAGATAATACTGGTATTAATACATATACTGTAGTTTCTGGTTGGTACAGGGATACTATATAATATTGAAAATTACTGGTATTAATACATATACTGTAGTTCTGTTGGTACAAGGATCTAATAATTTGAAGAATTACTGGTATTGATACATATACTGTAGTTCTGGTTGGTACGGGGATACTATATAATATTGAGAATTACTGGTTGGGAAACTGGCACTGCACACAGCCAGGCACTGGTTAAATCCTTGGCACACAGACAATGGTAAAAATGCTTTGTATACAGACCAATGGTAAAACAGTTGGGCACACAGACTGGTAGTTTTGGAACGTAGCACAAAATAGGGCCCCTTCTTGGCCAAGGGCCCTGGTGCGGGTCCCTGCACCCCTGTAGCTACGCCCTGGCAATTGGTATTAATCAATACTGTAATTCTGTTTGTACGGGATCTATAATAATTGAGAATTACTGGTATGTACATATATGTAGTTCTGGTTTGTACGGGATACATATAATATTGAGAATTATTGGTATTAATACACATACTGTAGTTCGGTTTGTACAGGGATACTATATAATATTGAGAATTACTGGTATAATACATATACTGTAGTTCGGGTTGGTAAGAGATAATATAATATTTGAAATAACTGGTTAAAATACATATACTGTAGTTCTGGTTGGTACAGGGATACTATATAATATTGAGAATTACTGGTATTAATACATATTATGTAGTTCTGGTTGGTACAGATACTAATATAATATTGAGAATTACTGGTATGAATACATATACGTGTTCTGGTTGGTGCGGGGATACTATATCAATATTGAGAATTACTGGTATTAATACATATATGTAGTTCTGGTTGTACAGATACTTATAATATTGAGAAATTACTGTATTAATACATATACTGTAGATGTTTGGTAGCATGATCTATATATATTAAGAATGTACTGGTATAATACATATCTGTAGATCTGGTGGTACAGCACTGTGTAGTATATCGTCTGTGTGGACACTGTCACGAGGGGTTGGGGCATATATGAAAATATAAATAACATTTTTACATTTTTTTTTTTTTTTTTTTTTAGAGAATATTCTGGGGGAAAAAAAAAGCATCCGATGTAGCACATATGTATGAAAAAAAATCTCCCTATATGTAGCTGAGGTGTAATATTCATTCATAAATATACAGGGTTATTAAATGTTTATTAAACAGTGTTCTTTGTTATTTATGGATACTGTTTGCACTTTACATGAGCCACACTAGAGGGCTTGGTTTCCTGTTCAATGAGTATAATCACTGCACTGTTTGCATTTACTTTTTGGTTTGTCTGAAGAAGGTGTGTACACACACCGAAACGTCACGGTTTTCTTGACTTGACTATAAATCAGTAGTTTTTTTCAGACTGTGTTTCCAGAATTGGTTTGTCTTCGGTTCATCTGAAATGAACTGTTATGTAATGTCTTTCCTTACTGGATTGTACCACTACCACAGGTACTGTACTGTTATGTTATGTAATGTCTATCCTTACTGGATTGTACCACTGCCCCCAGGTAATGAACTGTTATGTAATGTCTTTCCTTACTGGATTGTACCACTACCCACAGGTACTGTACTGTTATGTACTGTAATGTCTATTGACGCTCAACTACATACGCTCACTTCGTAGGCACCAGGCCGAAAAAACAAGAAGGCTACCACTTGACCGAGAGTATTGTACTGTGGCATAGTTCTGAGTTAAATGTTCATCCGGCTCTACTGGTATGGGTACTGGGCAACAGTAGACTAGGCCTCCGTGCGAGGATACTCGGCACAGGTGGCAGAGTGAGGGGGGTGCCATCGCTCAATAGCGCAGGGGGGGGGGAGGCCCGGCACTTCTGGTTTCCACTGTCTAGTTCGTCCTGGCTTGTCCCCCCTCCCACCTCCTTCACCCCCCCCAACTGGGCCAGTCGTGTCGTGGTTCTTGGTTGTTGTGGGTGTACTGTTCGTTTCTCATCCCCGTCTCTTCCCCCCTCTTTTTCTATCTGTCCTCTCTCTTAGATTCTTTTTCTTTCCCGTGCTCCGCCCCGTCGCCTCTTCCCTCCCGCCGCCCCCCTCTGTGTCCCCCCCTTGCACCCCAGACCCTTCTTTCGTCCAGAAACCGTGATGTTTTGGTGTGTGCGCACACCTTCTTCAGACCAACCAAAAAGTAAAATGCAAAACAGTGCAGTGATTTTACTCATTGAACAGGAACCAAGCCCTCTAGTGTGGGCTATGTACAGTGCAACAGTTATCCATAAATATCAAGAACATTGATAAAATAAGATAAAAACATGTCTACCTTACTGGATTGTACCACTACCCCCGTACTGTACTGTTATGTAATGTATGTCTATCCTTACTGGATTGTACCACTACCCCCAGGTACTGTACTGTTATGTAATGTCTATCCTTACTGGATTGTACCACTATACCCCCAGGTACTGTACTGTTATGTTATTTAGTCTTCCTTACTGATTGTACCACTATCCCCAGGTACTACTGTTAGATTAAGATCATCTATCCTTACTGGATTACCGTACCTACCCCCAGGTACTGTACGGTTATGTAATGTATGTTCTGTCCTTATTGATTTTACACCCCTACCCCCCAGGTATGTACTGTTATGTTATAATGTCTATCCTTACTGGATTGTACCACTACCCCCAGGTAGTACTTACTGTATGTTATGTAATGTCTATCCTTACTGGATTGTACCACTACCCCCCAGGTACTGTACTGTTATGTAAGTTTATCCTAACTGGATTGTACCAAACCCTCCCAGGTACTGTACTGTTATGTTAGTAATGTCTTTCCTTACTGGATTGTACCATTACCCCCAGGTACTTACTGTTATTATGTAATATCTATCCTTACTGGATTGTACCACACCCCCCAGGTACCAACTGTTAATGTAATGTAATGTCCTATCCTTACGTGGATTGTACACTTACTTCTCCCAGGTACCTTACTGTTATGTAATGTAAACTTCAATGCTTACTTGATTGTACCACTGCTCCCAGGTACGGTACTGTTATGGTAATGTATCCTTACTGGATTGTAGTACCACTAAACCTGCTCCTTCTACTGTAGCTGTTATGTATGTTCTGTCTTCCTTTCCTTACTGGATTGTACCACTACCCACAGGTACTGTACTGTTATGTAATGTCTATCCTTACTGGATTGTACCACTACCCCGAGGTATTGTACTGTTCTGTTCAGTAATGTCTATCCTTACTGGATTGTTACACTACCCCCAGGTACTGCACTGTTATGTTATGTAATGTCTGTTCTTACTGGATTGTACCACTACCCCCAGGTAATTGGAAAAGGGAAAGCACCCGAATCTACATATATATTATAGATATATACCATATAAAAAATAGGTTTGAATGATCACTAATAACATAACAGTACCTGGGGGGTAGTGGTTACATACCGTAAGGACAGACAGTACATAATAAACAGTACAGTTACTGGGGGTATGTGGTGGGAGTGGTACAATCAGTAAGGATATACTACAATACATAACAGTACAGACCTGGGGGTAGTGGTACAAATTCCAGTAAGATAAGACATTACATAACATAACAGTAGAGTACCTGGGGTAGTGGTTACAATCAGTAAGGATAGACATTACATAAAACATAACAGGACAGTACCTGGGGGTAGTAAGTGTTAAATCCAGTAAGGATAGATACATAACATAACAGTACGTACCTGGGGTAGTCGGTTTACAATTCCCCCAGTAAGGATAGACAATACATAAACATAAACAGTTACAGTACCTGGGGGTGTAGTGGTACAAATCCAGTAAGGATTAGACATAACATAACGTACAGTACAGTACCTGGGGGTAGTGGTGTACAATCCAGTAAGGATAAGGACATACATTACAGAACAGCTACAGTACCAAGTTAGTGGTACAATCCAGTAGGATAAAACTTACATACAGGTACAGTACCTGGGGTAGTGGTAATCAGTAAGGTGATAGTCATTACTAACAGACAGTACAAACTCAGGTAGTGAACAAATTCAGTAAAGGTAGACATTTATATAAAACACAACGTATATTGGTACCCTGGGGGGTAGTGGTACAATCCAGTAAGGATAGACATACATAACAGTACAGTACCTGGCAGGGAGTGGTAAAATCCAGTAAATATAAACAGGGGGGGGGGGGGGGGGGGGGGGGAAACATTACTATAACGTACAGTACCCTGGGAGTAGTAGGGTACAATCCGTAAGATAGACATTACAATAACAAGTACAGTACCTGGGTCAGTGGTTACAATCCATAAGGACAGGACATTAAACTAACCGTACAGACATGGGGGTAGTGTACAAATCCAGTAGGATAGACATTCATAACGTACAGGACCTGGAGCAGAGTGGGTACAATACAGAGTAAGGGGCATTGGAAGTTTACTTACATTAACAGTAAGGTACCTGGGAGACGTGGTACAATCCAGTAAGGATAGGACATTACCATTACATAAAACAGTATGTCCTGGGGTTGGGGTAGTGGTACAAATCAGTTAAGGATAGAATTACATTAGATAAACAGGTAGAGTACCTGGGGGTAATGGTACAATCAGTAGTAAGCCAGGACATACCTAACATAACAGTACAGTACCTGGGGGTTAGTGGTACAATCCAGTTAGGATAAACCATTACATAACAGTACAGTACCTGGGGTTGTGGTACACAGTCCAGTAAGGATGATAAGACATTACATAACATAACAGTATGTTACCGTACCTGGGGGTAGTGGACAATCCAGTAAGATAGACATTCATAACATACAGTACGTACCTGGGGGGTGCGTGGTTTTCCCCCCCAGGTAAAATCCAATAAGGACAGACATACATACATAACCGTTACAGTAACCTAGGGGGTAGCGGTATAATCCAGTAAGGATAGATGATTCTAATCTAACAGTATGGTACCTGGGGATAGTGGTACACTCAGAAGGACAGACGGTAAATAACATAAACAGTACAGTACCTGGGGGTAAGTGGTACAATCCAGTAAGATAGACATTAATAACAGTACAAGACCTGGGGGTGGTCGTGGTACAATCCGTAAGGTAGACATTACATTAACATAACAGTACAGTTACGTGGGTAGTGGTACAATCCAGTAAGGATAGACATTTTTTATCGTATTTATCATGTTCTGTTATTTATGGATAACTGTTTGCACTTTACATAGCCACACTAGAGGGCTTGTTTCCTGTTCAATGAGTATAAATCACTGCACTGTTTGCATTTACTTTTTGGTTTGTCTAAGGAAAGGTGTACACACACCAGAACTCACGGTTTCTTGACTTACATAAATTGTCTTTTTTCAAGCCTGGTGTGTTCCAGATGTTGTCTTCGTTCATCTGAAATATAGCTACTTGCTGTCAGCACTGGAAAGCACCCAGCATTTCTATATCCCATATATTAAATATGACATATATAAAAATAGTGTGAATGATGCACTTTATATACACATAAACAGTACATCTGGGGGTAGGTAGTGGTACAATCCAGTAAGAACAGACATATACAAACATAACAGTGCAGTACCTGGGGGTATAGTGTAACAATCCAAGTAAGGATAGACATTACTGAACAGAAACAAGTACAAGACCTCGGGGTTAGTGGTACAATCCGTAAGAAACATAGCAACAGTACAGTACCTGTGGTAGTGGGGACAATCCAGTAAGAGAGACATTACTAAAACGTTACATACCTGGGGGCAGGGGTGGTACAATCCAGTAAGGATAAGACATTACATAATTTTACAGGGTACCTGGGGGTGTTGTACAATCCAGTAAGGGATAGACATCATAACAAAACGTAAGTACCTGGGGGTAGTGGTACAACCAGTAAGGATCGACATTACAAAACAGTACAGTACCTGGGGGTAGTGGTAGGTCAAATTCCATAAGATAGATATGAACATAACATAACATAACAGATAACGGTATGGTACCTGGGGGTAGAGTGGTACATCCAGTAAGGATAGATAAATATGGTACATTACAAATAACCAGTATCAGTACCTGGGGGGGTAGTGGTAACAATCCAAAGGATAGACATACATAACATACAGTACTGGGGAGTGGTAAATCGTAAGGGAGATATTAATTAATAACAGTACAGTACCTGGGGGTGGTAGTGGTACCATCCCGTAAGGATAGACTTACATTAATAACAGTACAGTACCTGGGGGTGGTAGTGGTACATCCAGTAAGGATAGACATTATTAACATAACAGTACAGTACCTGGTGGTAGATGGTACAATCCGAGTAGGATAGACCCCAAACATAACAGTACAGTACTGGGGGGTGGTAGTGGTACAATCCAGTAAGGATAGACATTACATAACAGATACAGTACCTGGGGTAGTGGTACATGGTACAATCCAGTAAGGATAGACATTAACATAAATACAGTACAGTACCTGGGGGTAGTGGTACAATCCAGTAAGGATTAGACATTACATATACGAAGTAGGGGTACAGTACCTGGGGGTAGGGGTTACATCAGTAAGGTAAGACATTACATACAGTACAGTACCTGTGGGTAGTGGTAAAACCCAGTAAGGATAGACATTATGTAGACTGAACCAGATGTGCAATCCCCAATGAACAAACCAGCCAGGGTCTTCCTTTTCTCCCACTTTATAATTGGGCACCAAGGTCCTTTCCCCCTGGACAGTAGTTAATATGGTATTCCCAGTGTTGGTTCTCTGCTAATAATTAGCTGAATCAGACATATATATTCCCAGGGTGATGTGGTTGGGTAAAATATTTCTTTTGATTTATTTCGTTATATGTTGAAACTAACGCTTAGTTGGTGTTTTGGGAGTTCATTATCTGGACTTAAAGAAAACAAACTATACTATCATAAATCTCAGTCAACTTATTTAATTATTCACAAATAATCAATTCAATAAATAAATAATAGAATTATCTAGATTTAATTTAAACCCGGGAAAAGGGTTGAACCTCCTGAAATTTGTGTGATATTATTAAAGAGTTTGATAACCTATTTCTTCTAGTGTTTCTACTGTCTAGGATATTCTATGTTATGATAAGCCGTAACATTTTGCAGTTTTCCGAGTATTCTATATGTACCCAGGGAACAGGAGAGCCGTTATCGTCTTTTTCGTCTTAAATGTCACATAACCCATGTACCAAGGGTTAACGTTACTTTAAGACATAAACTAACTTGGTTGTGGTACGCCAAACTGGGATACGTGACTGCCCCCACGAATGTAATGAGCCAATAACAGTCTTTTAGACAGAATCTTTAACGCCAGCAGATATCTGGTGTAAAAGAGTCAAAATGGGTAAACCCCATCAATATGCACCGAGAGTCCCAATCGGCTCAGTGCATTGGCCAAGAGGAGGCAATAGAGAGTTATACCAGCTCCCGGCATAGCCTTAAAGTATTTTAAAGGGACAGGCTGCTCAAAACCTGCGGGGCATCTTCTACATGACATGAAGTTCTATCCCTGCTCACTAAAACCAAGCTGTGACCCCTACATATCCGATCTTACCACTTACCTTCCCCTTTTCACTTTTCCCACAAAATTGACCAGACTTGATTTGTTGGAATAAAATGGTACAAGCTTTATTAAAATCAGTTACAATCATGGGTAGAAAAACATTCAGTACACAGTGACCATTTTTATTTGAGAAAAAAAAACACAACAGATTTGCTTAACAGAGCAAGAACAAGTTTAACAAGAAACACAAAAAACTTGTTGAGTCCCTGAGTCTGCCTTTCCATTTACCCCCTACTCCATAAGCTGCCCACTACCTGACCAGTGGTAGGTGTTACTTGCCTTTGAAACTGGCCGCACCAAACCATTGGCCAGACCCGGTTCACACTGTCCATTACAGATGACTACCCACTAAGGGGTTAGACCAGCACCTCCTTTTTGCTGTCCAAATGTATGTATGGGCCACAAATGTACATATTTCATTATCCTGGCAGACTGAGAGACCCACCACGGCAGACCGGCACGTCACCGCGATGCTCTCCAATAACTAGGCCGCGCTCACGCCCTTCTGTAACCCAAGGTTGAACAAGTCTGTACCTACTCCCGTGAGGTGCACTCAGTCCGGAAAAAGGGACCAATCGTGTTCTATGTGAATGCTGATCACTAAGCCCCCGTTTAAAACTTACAAATTAGCAACCCGCTTATTAACTTTAATCCTAGCCCTCTCAATAGCTGTATGGGGACTGAGCCCCGAGCCAAAACTTGCAGGGAATGATCTCAGACAATGACAACAGCCCAGGAAAAGAGACCACAGTCTCAGGCGTTTTTTATCAAAAATTTATTGGAGTTATGCACAAATCTTACCTCCCAATGGAGTAAAATGATGGTCGGTTTTCCAAGTACCTTGGTCCATTGTACCGCCGAGGCCATCATGTCCCAGAGTCCCAATCCAGGAGACACTTAGATCCTCCCTAACCTAACTGGTGCCCTTTTGCACGCATAGCTGACTCTTTTCGGGCCCCAGACAATGATGAGTGCCCTAAAACCCATGCCTTGGCAGGAGGGCAACCTGGATCGGATAAATAGTATTAAAATTAACGTCTAATTCTCTATTCGTGAGGATGCAGGTAGGGAACGAAAACGAGCAGACTCCCCCCTGCCTATACGCTTAATGACCTTTTTTGTAGACCCCACCTAGCGCTCTGTAGCTGCCCTAATTCTAAAGGAGTTGGCTATTGTAATCGTAAACTGCAAACCTAGCGCTTCAAGCATTTTCTTAATACGACACAAACTGGAATTCGATAGGGATGACCCGTTTAGATGTACCACCATGAAAACCCTGCTGTGGGCACAGATAGCAATTAAAGGGACAAGTGGCTCTATCGGAACCCGGGCTATAAAATGAACACTATCGCTGCCACTTTGAGGTTTTTGTGTTCCTTAATGTAATGCGGAGCTTTTCTTGCTGTAATCTATAGGTCCGCAAGTTGTACCCCCTTGAGCTACCGATGGGCCTTACAATTCCGAGATTCAAAAGGTCCCGTAAAAAAGGCCCATAGAAGGCCAGCCGAATAGGCTACATTCAAGCTGGAATTTGTCAGGCAAATAAGTTGGTGAAAAAGCCATTCTAGGTGCCAAGTGTGATTGGACCCTCAAATTCCTTGTCTTCCATCCCAACCTAAAAAGTTACTGCCTGCTTGATCAGAAAATCTTGTGTAAGTCCGTCCACACTGATTGCTTTGAATAAGAAATGGTAATGCAGCTAGTGTTCTATCCACTACACTAACCAAGCTCCCCGTTCGAAAAAGCAGTAATAGGTACACGCTAATAAGTCAAGCCTATCCACTGCACTAGTGGACCCGGCCACTTCTTCCTACTGGGTGAAACCACTATGTTCAACCCTTTTATAACTTTTCCAGGGTGAGGGGGGCAGGAGTTTTTAATCAGGTTACTATACCATACAATTGACCACAGATAATGGGGCACGTCTCTCTATTTCCGAGCTTCCGGGACCAGCAAACTGAATTTGTCCAGCTGTAGACATGATAAGCATCGCAATCTCATTAAAGACACCAGGTATGGTTCGCCCTCTGACATTAATATTAGTTTAAACATGGGAACACTAGTCGTCTTAACAGCGCGATAGAACGGGGTGACGAAGATGTCAAGGCTGTTGATGGCTTGTACAACTCCCAAATTGCAGAGAAATAAACTGCTCTGTTCTTTAGCAGGGGCCCAATAATTCCAAGGCTACTAAATGGAAGAAACAGCTAGAGGGAACATTTTGTTACCAATTCAGAGACTCCAAGGTTCTGGCCATGATGCCGACACCCATCTACTTGGGAAAAAGGCCCGAAAACCCACTGAGCCGCTGCATCAGCATATAGGTGTAACATCCACATAGGATTTCCGCCTGCCAGTATGTCTTTCCAATTAAAGTCTGACAAATTTTTGCCAACCATAAATAGCTTTTCATCCCGTGTGAACCGTATGATGGGCCTGTTTTATCCCTGCTGTGGCAGTGCTAACGGCCGGGAGAATACCTACCCATAGGGGAGAACATCATGCGAAATTCAGCTTCCTACAAAGGATTGCAGCTGTCGTAGGGTTACCTTTTTTCGAATGGTAGTAGCGACCGCATTCTTAAGATCCGCCACTTGTCATCGGGTGCCTACTCGCTGTGTCATGGTGTCGATAGTTATGCCCAAGAAGCTGAGTGATGTGGTGAGGCAATTGTTTTTTTCCGGCACCAGAGGGATACCAAACTGCTCTGAGATCCTGTGCATAGTGTGGAGCAAATTAGCACAAATGTGGAATTGGAAGGGACCCACCATCAGGAAGTATCCAAGTAATGCATCATGACCAATGAAATAACTGATTCTTGAAGAACTCACACTACTAAAGCTTTCGAAATTTGCGCATGCATATTGAGCATCCCAGGGCAGTGCACAGTCTACATGTATTTTGCCCTCGAATAAAAACCCAGAAGATGGAGACTATCTTTGGTGCCTTAGCTAGCCGATGGCTTCATCAAAAGAGGCATAGCTGACGACCGAACCAGCTCTCGGTCTATTTCATCGTGACGGAAGCTCCATGAGGGTATGAGAGGTGATGAATGAGCCCGTGAGGACCGTTGAATTTGGAGGGGATTTTAAAACCTGTCTTAAACCTTCAAGGAGCAGAAGAGCCCTTTTGCGGTTGTGGTATCTAATGAGCCCATGGATGCATCGCCTCTAACTTCACTGGAGTCTCCGCCTTTTCCAGTGTTTTCCCTGTGCTTGCTTGCTTGTCTCCCTCTTTGAAACAGACGTCTGTATGGGTGAGAGCCCCGCACATAAGGAACATTTGTGTCGAAATCTGCACGATGTACCCACTTGCATTGGCTGTCATTGAACAGCCAGCAAACACCCTTTTTTGGAGTGTTGCGCCCCTGCTCCGTGACCGTGGTAGGTCCACTCCCCCCTGGGCCTTGTAATGATTTGTTATCATTACCCTCATCCAGAGGGCAATGTCCCTGTGATCCCAGTTTAGCTTGAAGTGGACTGCCCTCCTCGCGGAACTGTTCATGTACTGGAGCCATGCTTGCCCACCATATACTCTGTGTGCTCCCATATTTTGTCAAGGTAGCATAACATGATGAGCATTGCTCTGGGTACCTTTCTCCAATGACGCTCCCCTAATATGGGTAAAAGCCTGCAACCAGTTTCCAAAAGTTTTGAATCAGGCGGCAGCGCCCCTTCTCTCTTTCTTCTGACTGCCTTTTTTAACCCTTCCATTTTTCTAGTGGAAATCTGTCCATGGGGAGTAGAGAGAATTGGTCTCCATATACCCGCTTCCATATTTTTTCTCTTACAAGACTTCTTGCCGAATCGGGGAATACCTTGAGCCTTGAAGTCCTTGGGCTTTCCTTGAGAAAGTGGGTAGTGGGTTAGATGCCTGTAAAACTGTCTTGTCTCCGGTTCCTTCGTTCGCTTGGTTCCCTGACCCTTGTGTCCAGACATGAACCGTTGGCTTCTTCCCCCTTCTAACTGAAAAAAAAAGCCTAAGCCCTGATACGAAACTATGAAACCTGGACCTCCACTACCAATAGATTGCATTTGTGTCCCTGTTAATCATAGGAAACAAAAAAGGTGTATCACACACCCTATATACTCTCCTATTAACGTAACATCCACGTGATTCCCACAACAGTACGTGAATAACCTAAGGGTATTAACACTTGTAGGCATATGAACATTATGCAGTTTAAAAATGCTTCTATCGTGCATAGCCAGGGTGGTTAAGATCATATATAAAATAGTGAAAATGGTATAACAATAATATAATATATATATATATATATATATATATATATATATATATATATACATAAAATTGATAAGATAAAAAGCAAAAGAATATCCAGTGAGAGAAGTGAGAGAAGAAAGTGCTCTATATGTATCTCATGTACGTTACTTACGTAATGCATATCCACTTTGTTTCCTGTTTTTATAGTTTCTTTACTTATTGCCCTTTCTGGGAATCTGGATATTTATATTAGATACGAGACAACCATTAGGGTTGAACTCCATATTTGATTGTGAACTGTTATGTTGGTTAATTTTGGTAATCTCCTAACTTCACTTTTTCTTGTTATGTTCCATATCTCGGATTCTATTTCTGAGGAGCCCTGTTGGTCTGGACTAAATATCTAGAGTAATGCTACGTACATAGAGATACATATAGAGAACTTTCTGCTCTCACTTATCATAACTGGAAAATTCTTTGTTTTTTACTATATCTATACTATATAATATTTGTGCTAAAGTCCAGGCACTCACTTCACAGGTTGTATTGCCTTGGTGCTACTGAGAGATGGAGTTTTATAGTAGTTGGTTGTATCCAGTGCACCATAAGGTCTTTTCTTATATAACAAAAAAGTTTTTATTCACACATATTTTAGTGCTACAACCAACACTATATATATAAATATAATATATATATTGTTATATACCATGGTTCACTATTTAATATATGATATTAATCACCTGCTTAATGCACGATAGAAGCATTTTTAAACTGATAAAGTTCATATGCCTAACAAGGTTAATACCATTAGGTTCTTCACGTTACTGTTGTGGAAATCACGTGGATGTTACGAATAGGGAAGTTTAGGGTGTGTGTGTTGATACACTGTTTGTTGCCTATGATAAGGACAGTGTGGTCCGAAACACAGTCAGGGCGTACTGAAATAAAGCTGTAGGATTCACTCATCCATGTGTCAGGATTCCTCTTGTTGTACATTTCGGGTTGATGCAGTGTCGTTCTCTTATTTTGTGGGACTGTGAAGTTTGGTCTGGAGTGACAGACTGGGGCACTTGACCCGGGTCACTAAGAGGCACGGGTAACGGTAACCACCTGACATACATTTTGAAATTTGGATGCCCTTGAATGCTATTTGGAGGAGCGAAAGGGTCTGGGGTCCTATAAACCTGGACCACTATATGAAAAGTAAGCATTATACGTTCACATTCATGGGATAGGATTTTCTATTGTTTTGATTGTGTCCCTGTTGACCACATGTGAATGGTGTATGAGCTGCTTGCGCATGCACAGAGTTACCTGCCGTTGAAGCCTGGGAACATCCTGGAATTTCTCTCTGTAACGCATGGCCTGCTGCTGTGGATGCTGTGGTCCAGAAAGCAGCGCTGATTGTTGAGTGGTCCTTTGATGTGGATGGAGGGCGCTGGTTGCCAGTACCGCTGAACCCAAGTGCTCCAAATTCCTGGTCAGGTGTTCTGGTCCTGCGGGGACAAGACAAAGAGGGAGAAGAATTCTCTGCCATTAGGGACCCCTTTGTTCTAAAGCCCCGCCCGTAGTGGAGTTCCTGCACAGCTTCCTGCCTGTCAGAGATGTTTTCCAGGGGATTCCAGCTTGATGGTAATGGTACCCTCCAGGCTGCCACTTCCGTGTGTGCAGGTGAAAGACGTTCCCTCCCCGTGGAGAGGGGCCTACCTTATGGGAGAGGGGCTGGCAGCCGCCTGGCTCAGCTGGTGCTGCCGCATTAGTTGGTTCGGGGTATTGGGGAGGAGGTGTGTCCACACCTGTCCCTTGCTGAGTTCTGAAGGGAGAGTGGATAGGAGAACGGAGAGGGTCCCTGCGCTGAGCGGCCCGACCCTGGTAATGCCACCCACGACCCTGGGGGCCGCCTTACTGCTTTGCTCCTCCTCCTCTGGCACGCGTGTGTTGACTGTGCGTGGGGAGCACTGCCACGTGGAATGTGAGCCTCCGTTGTTCTGAATGCCGGCCTATTGCTGTCCTCTCGCTGTCTGCGATCGGAACAGGGGCTGTCTCTCCTTCTCCTGGTGCGGTCCCGGTAATGGGCTCAAGCTTGGGGAGGCCCTGCACGCCGTGCACTCCTCTTCTTTCTTTGGGATGTAGGATTACCGCCCGGTGCCTAATGCCTGCAGTAGGTCCATAGCCAGGAGTCTCCGTGCTGCCTCTCTTCTCACAAACCTAGCCAGCAGTGCCTCTGCGTCCATGTGGTGAGTGGAATGTCCTTTCCCTGTGGCTGCTCCAGCAAAATGGCCTCTGATTCCAGGTCCTCCTTCCTTTTTCCCGGGCTCTTCTTCCCTCCCTCCTACTCCACCCCCCCCCTCCCCTGCCTGTGTTCATTAAATTAGACATCCCGCTGGGCAGACTCTCCTGTCATGCCGCCCCTCCTAATGCTGCGATCTGGGGCCCTCTGGACTTTAAGATTTGGGACTGTTGGTAACAGTAGGTTAGGTATGTGGACCTCCAGATGATAAAATGTACAACGAATGCAGGGAATGTGAGAGACAAATACACTATATCATTGGACTTTTCCTGCTTTAATGCCAATTGTACATATTAAACTTACTTTAGAGATATACCCTGGTAAACATATAGCACAAGGCAAGTTATACCAATACTGACTAAATGGAAACTGATACAGACTTGACTGGGATGTAGGGAATGGGGATGATATTGTAATATACAATTATAATATATATCTGAGTCCCCAGAATCCACTGTTCCCTACCCATAATGCTTGCTCTTGGTACCTTGCGCATTGTTAACTTTCACATGAGCTCCAGGTTCCCTACCTAATCCTTTGTTATGGTTCCTGCCTCATTGTAACTATCACTGTCTCCCATAATGGAAGGTTTAGACAGTGGGTGAAGATTGAAATGTATTCTGCAGGACAAATTATAAAAAACTATGGTTAGGTAACCAGTAGATCTCCCAGTGTTTGGAAAACTATTAATTCCCAGCATCCTTGGCTTATAGTGTTTGTAGATGAATGCTGGGGTTGTAGTTTTTAAATCAGATCTACTTATACTATACAACACACATATAAAGAAAATTGGGCTGTTTGACATCCAATTAAAGTGCAATAAAGACCAAAAATAAATAACATATAATAACATACAAAAACAGAATTCTAGTGCAAAAACAATTCTAATTGCATATTGGCACCTCCATAAGGTTACTGCTACAAACAGCCTTTGGGGAACTTGACGTGGTGACTGGGCTAAAATATTTGGCCAACCTATTGAACTAATTGCTTTTATTATTCCAGGATTTAGCAGACTGTTTTGTAGCAGCATAGGCCCATGGGTAGGTAGAGGTGGGAGCAGAGGCCATGGGTGGTAGGTAGAGGTGGGAGCAGAGGCCCATGGGTAGGTTGACGTGGGAGCAGAGGCCCATGGGTAGGTAGAGGTGGGAGCAGAGGCCCATGGGTAGGTAGAGGTGGGAGCAGAGGCCCATGGGTAGGTTGACGTGGGAGCAGAGGCCCATGGGTAGGCAGAGGTGGGAGTCAGAGCCCATGGGTAGGCAGAGGTGGGAGCAGAGGCCCATGGGTAGGTAGAGGTGGGAGCAGAGGCCCATGGGTAGGTAGAGATGAGAGCAGAGGTAGAAGAGCAGGTAGGTAGAAGGTGGAGATAGCAGGGATATTATATTGTAGATAATATACCCCACTATAAATTATAAGGATATTAGATGTTACTGAGGAACTCTGAGGTGACATCTCATTATTATATAATTTACAGTATGGGGTATGTTATCTTTTAAGCAACCCCTCTGTCCCATTCAGGGGAGCTTTAAAACCTGTTATATCTGTGTCCCAAATGTCACTATGCTGCTCTTAACCCCCCTGCTGTTTAACTCCCCTTTTGGTCCTGGACTCTCAATCACTTCTCCCATTGCCCTCAACCCCCCCCCACAAACACACATTAGAGGCTGTTTACTACTATGTAGTAGCTGACCGATTATAAGGTACAGTTGGGTCTCATAGAGAGGTAAGACACGACTCCTTACCACTGGTTCTTTAAAAAACTGTAATTGAAAAAAGTGATTTAGCAGTGGAGATACTCTTTTAAGCGGCATGTCCACCCCTTTTAAAAAATTTTTATATGTTGTAGGGCTAGTTCCCCCAGCACCAACTTATGAAATATTTTATAGTGGTTGGGGCTGGGGGGACGATCCCTAATATGTGGGAAAGGGGATTTACACTCGGTGAGAGGGAGAGGAAAACAGGGGGAGGGGGGGGAGTAGGGTGGGGAGTAAAGGGCTGCTCTGAGCCACGCCAAAAACCTCTGATGAGGACGATCAGAGGAGGAGGAAAACAATTTCCCTGGTGGCCAGGCTCCTGGTGGTCAGATTTTTTAAACTTTGGGGGGGACATTACAGGGAGAACCATTTGGAGCGGGATGTAAGGTAAGGATTATATACAGTACAGAGTGGGGCCAGTGGGGTTAAATTTTAGTTTGGGGGGTGGACAGGCCCTTTAAAAATTCAGAGTGTGTGTAAAAGATGGGACCTGATGGGAATTACTTGACAGTAAATGTACTTCTGATTCCGCTAGTATAGTGCGATGTCAATTGGCCCATAGGTGTTATCTATGAATGTACAGTGAATTGTAATGTTTTATATAATAAATAAAAGAGACAGACTGTTGTACAGTGTTCTACACATTGATCATGCCTAGTAGGGATCTCTAGGTGGATTCTTAAGTTAACATGTTCTGTGTTGTTTTATACATTGGTAGTAGAGAATTGTACCGTGTTAGCCACAGATGAAAGGAAGACATCTTGGACATAAAGAAATCAAACAATAAAAATTCACATACCTTATACATATACACTGAAAGGGTCTTTACGGAACTCTGTTAATACGTTAACCGGACTGCTTGCTTTCATTAGCGTCCTCTAAAAAATATCTCCAGCCTGGTAAGAAATGGAATCAAAAAGTTTTTTCTGTACTGTGCAACGAGGATCAAAATCAGCGACTGGGTGTGAAAAGAAGATCAAGGCCAATAAGAGAGAGGTTTCCTGCCCAGTAAAAGACCCCGAGGGGAAAGCATTGAATAGGTTTTACAGTTAAAGAAACTGTAGTGGTTAATAGAGAACAGAGATCATTGGGACCTGCATTGTAGTTACATCGTTCGTTTACATCAATGAGCAAAATCAGAACTGGACATTGATTTGCGGTTTTTAGATCGAAGGAAACTCACTTCTATTTTCCATTCCCATTTTCCATATTCCTATACCAGCCTAATAGAATATTAATGAATCTCTCACAGCTCAGCCTGGACTCTGGGCAAGTAATAGGAACATGGACTATCACAACCTCTGTTATATAACAGATACTGGAACATTCTCCTCTTCAACCTGTAAATTAAATAACAGTAATTTAATGTTTCTAAACTAGACAGATCTCTGGGCGTACAGATAATTGTACCATTCAGTTATTTATGTTAAATTACCACTGTCTAATTCTAGCAAGACAAGTTAAGATCAGTGAATCTCCATAGGATAGACACAGTTAATTGAGGATTTTTATTCCAAATGTGCCAACGTAAGATGTGAAAAAGGAAATACATAATCTATTGCATAAGAATAGCATGAAAATTCTAGTTTGGGGGAAATGTAAAAGCTTTATGATATAGAAAAAGAATCAAGGAGAGAAGGTAATAATGAATTTATATAGGAATATGATTCATCAATATAAAATCAAAAATACAACATGTAAATTCCAATAATCAATATCTCCCAATTACAATAAAGTGATAGTGCACACAAACAGGTTATATAAGTAATCAAAGACAAAGACTAAAAAATGCCAGTAGGGCATTGTGTCCACCCCCAAACTATAATCCCCCCCCCCACTACTGGCCCCATCATGTGTGTAGTTTAATCCTTACCTCACATCCCAGCTCCATAGTGTTCTTCTGTAGTCCCCCCCTCCCCCCAAAGATCCCAAAAACTGCCCACCAGAGAGGGATAGCAGAGTCCATATAGGACTCTGCTCCTACTGGCCTCCGGAAGAAGTTTGGCATGCGTACTGCAGCCTTTCCCCTCCTCTTCTCCTCTCCCTCCCGATTAGGATTCCCTCCCCTTAGTGTAAAACCCTTTCACCCCAAAGATTCCCCCGTCCCCCAGCCCCAAATGCTTATGTTAGTATTATTAGAAATGTCCGAACATTACTTACCTTCCCTCAGTGCCTCTGCCACACGGAACTCCCGGCAGCCGGCTGCCACTCAGGCAATCACAGACGCGACTGCCGGTTCCCGCCCCCTGCTTGCATTAACTCGCAAGCAGGGGCCTGGCAGCTTGGCGGAGGCAAAAGGAAGGTAAGTAAAGTAAGTTGGGGCATTTTCTAATAATACTAACATAGCGGTTGGGGCTGGGGGGACAGGGGAATCTTTGGTGAAAAGATTTTTTTTAATGGTGACATACCCTTTAAAACACAGCCCAGAATGAGCAACCTAGGTGGTCCAAACCCTAATCCCCAGACCCCACTGATCTCTTAAAATTCCCCAGTTGGAGTCTCCACCAGCCCATGGAGCCAATATCTGCCTAACTCCCAGACCTGCGCGTATCAGAAACAGGCTCCTACGCCCCGCCAACTGAAGGATGACACCAAGATATCACATTCTGTGTCCATATCCCAGAGAATATACTATGGATACTATAGTAGTACTCTGTTGTATTGCAGTGTAATACACTTAAATTTCAGTTCTTGAGATGTTTCAACTAGTTCATCCGACGGATCTCTCAATTCAGATCCATTTTTATAGTAGGTTCAGTATATAAATACGTGACCAGTCTGGGGTTTTTTTTTTTGTAGAACATACTTAGAACTTTTTTTTAGAACCAATACCAATTATACCCATGATTGTACATTGAAGTTGTTGCGTGTGGGCCCTCAGTGGCAATTGCTTTGGGGATCCTTCTTTTGGAGACAGAGAGGAAATTATAAGAATTCTATATCAAGTACCAAGGGTTTTAAAACTATTTAATGGTAAAACTGTGAAACAGTCTATGCAGTTGTGGTAAAATAGCTTTCACAGTATGGGTAGGGTAAAAGGTGGACTAGATGGACATATGTCTTTATACAACCTTCATACTATGTTCTATGTAACTGTTATACAAGGCATGGGGTAGGGTATAAAGGTTCACTAGATGGACATATGTCTTATACAACTCCAATACTATGTACTATGTAACGTTATACAGACATTATGGGTAGGGGTATAAAGGTTGGACTAATTGGCTATGTTTCTTTATACAAACCTCCCAATACTATGTTTACTATGTAACTGTTATACGACCTTATGGGTAGGGTATTTTATATATATATTGAGAATTACTGAATTAATACATATCTGTAGTTCTGGTTGGTACGGCGTGGAGGATACTATATATATTGAGAATTACTGGTATAATACATATACTGTATAGTATCTGGTTGGTACTGGGTACATTTATAATATTGAGATTACTGGTATTAATACATATACTGTAGTTCTGGTGGAACGAGGGATACAATATAATATGAGAATTACGGGTATTAAACATTACTGTAGTTCTGGTTGGTACAGGGATACTATTAATATTGAGAATTCTGGTTATTACATATACTGTCGTTTGGTTGTACAGTGATATAAATATTGAGAATTACTGCTATTAAATACATATACTGTAGTTATGTTTGTTGTACGGGGATAATATAATATTGTGAATTACTGGTATTAATACATATACTGTAGTTCTGGTTGGTACGGGATCTATATTAATATGAGAATTACTGGATTAATACATATACTTTAGTTCTGGTTGTGATACAGGGATACTTATAATATGAGAAATACTGGTATTAAACATATACTGTAGTTCTGGTTGGTACAGGGATACTATATAATATTGAGAATTAATGTATTAATACATTATACTGTAGTTCTGGTTGGTAAGGGATACTATATAATATTGAGAATTAATGGTAATAATACATATACTGTATATCTGGTTGATACAGTGATGCTATATAATTTTTGAGAATTACTGGTATTAATACCATATAATGGTAGTTCTTGTTGGTACAGGGATACTAATAATATTGAGAATTAGTATTAATACACACACTGTAGTTCGGTGGTGGTACAGGGTACTATAATATTGAGAATACTGGTATTAATACATATACTGTAGTTCTGGTTGGTACGGGATACTATATAATATTGAGAATTACTGGTATTAATACATATACTGTAGTTCTGGTTGGTACGGGGGTTACTTATTATATTGAGAATTACGTATTAATCCATATACTGTAGTTCTGGTTGGTACAGGGATACTATATAATATTGAGAATTACTGGGTATTAATACATATATCTGTAGTTCTGTTGGTACAGGGGATACTAATAATATGAGAATTATGGTATTAATAATACTGTAGTTCTGGTTGGTACGGCGGTTACTATATAATATTGAGAATTAACGTATAATACATATACTGTAGTTCTGGTTGGTACAGGGAACTATATAATATGAGAATTATCTGGTATTAATAATAATGTAGTTTGGTTGGTACAGGGATACATATAATATAGAGAATTACTGGTATTAATACGTATACTGTAGTTTGTGGTAAGGATACTCTATAATATTGAGAAATTACTGGTATTAATACATATACTGTAGTTCTGGTTGGTACGGGGTTACTATGTAAATTGAGAATTACTGGTATTAATACAGATACGTAGTTCTGGTTGGGTACAGGGACACTATATATATTGAGAATTAATGGTATACTACATATACTTAGTTTCTGGTTGGGTACAGGGATACTCATATATATTGAGAATTACTGGTATTAATACGTTAACTGTAGTTCTGGTTGGTACAGGGAGGACTATATAATATTGGAATTACTGGTATAAATATATACTGTAGTTCTGGTGGGTAGGGTTACTATATAATTGAGAATTACTGGTATATATACATATACTGTAGTTCTGGTTGATACAGGGATGCTATATAATTTTGAGAATTTCTGGTAGTAATACATATAACTGTACTTCTGGTTGGTACAGTGGACTACTATATATTGGAATTACTGGTTATTAATAATATACTGTAGATCTGGGTGGTACAGGGATACTATATAATATTGAGGAATTACTGGTATTAATCATAAATGTAGTTCTGGTGGTACGGGAGGATACTAAATAATATTGAGAATTACTGGTATTAAACATACACTGTAGTTCTGGTTGGTACAGGGATACTATATAAGATTGAGAATTACTGGTATTAACATATACTGTAGTTCTGGTTTGGTACAGGGATACTATTAATATTGAGAATTACTGGTATTAATACATATACTGTAGTTCTGGTTGGTACGGGGTACTATATAATATTGAGAATTACTGGTATTAATACATATACTGTAGTTCTGGTTGGTACAGGATACTATATAATATTGAGAATTACTGGTATTAATACATATCATGTAGTTCTGGTTGGTTCAGGGATACTATATAATATTGAGAATTACTGGTATTATACATATACTGGCAGTTCTGGTTGGTACATGGATACTATAATATTGAGAATTACTGGTATTAATACATTACGAGTTCTGGTTGGTACAGGGTACTATATAATATTGGAGATTACTGGTATTAATACATATACTGTAGTTCTGGTTGGTACGGGGTACTATATAATATTGAGAATTACTGGTATTAAATACATTACTGTAGTTCTGGTTGTACAGGATACTATATAATATTGAGAAATACTGGTATTAATACATATAATGGTAGTTTGGTTGGTTCAGGGATACTATATATATTGAGAATTACTGGTATTAATACATATACTGTAGTTCTGGTTGGTACATGGATACTATAATATTGAGAATTACTGGTTTTTAATACATAACTGTAGTTCTGGTTGGTACAGGGATACTATATAATATTGAGAATTACTGGTATTAATACATATACGTAGTTCTGAGTGCGGGGTTACTAATAATATGAAATTACTGGTATTAATCATATACTGGTTCTGGTTGGTACAGGGATACTATATAATATTGAGAATTACTGGTTTTATACATATACTGTAGTTCTGGTTGGTACAGGGAACTATATATTTGAAAATGTACATTAATTAGTGAATGGAAAACCAAATTTAACTTGAAGCCTTGCATGAATTTTGAACACCCCAATGAAACTGGCTTAGGCGTCCTTGATTATTCTCTGCTATAAAGCGCTTTTTTAAAAAAATTATGAGAACAGAAATTTTGCAACCAAACTATATAACGTTCAAAATATTTTGTCAAAACTGTTATTTCACTATCAAAATCCAGTAGACTTACCAAAATATAAAGAAAAAAACATTCAGGGCTATGTACAGAGAGCCTTATACAGCTTTTTTCCATCTAAAAGTCATGTTAACCCATGTACCAAGGGTTAACTTACTTTAACTCATAACTTACAGCGGTTGCGGCAGTACGCAAAAAGTGTGTCGCACAAATGTTTGCAAGGTGTGTGGCTCTTTAACGAAAAAAACTTTAATGCCATCAAAGTTGCGTTTTAAAGTTTTGGAATGGGAAAAATTCAATTTGGTTACACATGGGAGCTGCTATCGTCTCAGTGCATTGCCTCGAGTAGGCAAAGAGAGCGATAATGTCTCTCCAGTGCATAGCCCTAACAGTTTTTATTATTACTTAAATGTGTAAGGGTTTGGGGTGGCTTTTGGGGGTAAATATATACCATAAAACATTAGGCATTTCATAGAGAAGAAGGCCACTAATCTTTCAAAAAAAGATAGATTATTTAAAAACTTTTTTTTATAATCCATTTTGATTAATAATAAATAATTAATGCTCGGTAAAAAAGGAAATGGAAAAAAAGAAAAGGCTTTTAAAATTTTGAAATCAGGGGAACAGAAAGGCTTACAGGAGTATAAAAGCTGTAATAAAGAGTGCAAGAAGCAATAAATTAGCTAAAATAGAAAATGAATAAGGATTGGCCCAAAAGACAGTCCACCCAAAAATGTTTTTAGTATATAAATGGTATAAAAAGATGAGGACTGAAAAATGTGGGACCATTAAATAATGGGGCTGAGGGGGTTGTTAGTAGAGGATGCCGAAAAGGCTAATCTGCTAAAACACATTTTTTACACGGTTTTTTTACTGTTTAGAATCCTTGTCCTTACAGCAGGATTGTAATAATATACAGGGAAGAAATGAAGAGTATTCACATTGGCTAAAGAGGATATGGTACAGAAACAATTAGACAAAGTTAATATCTCAATAAAGCCCCAGAACCGGATGGATTGCTTTCTCAGATTTTAAAAAGAGCTTAGTTTCAGTCTATCTAGACCACTGTTTCTTATCTTTTCAGATTCACTTGGTCTGGGGATGTGCCGCTGGATTGGAAAAAAGCATGTCTGTATACCAATATTCAAAAAAGGAGTCGTTCACCAGACCCTGGTAACTATAGCACAATAACAGCCTATAATCAAGTATGGATATTCGGTAGTTAGACATGGCCCTGAATTCTCCGACTAATCTCGACATGAAGAAGCGAGTAAGAAGGTAGAGTTCAGCCACAGCAGATGTGATGTGGTATACTTGGATTTGCGACAAGAAAGAGAACTGGTTATGGATCCAAACAGAGAGTGGTGGTTAATGGAGCTACATCTATGTGGGTTCTCTAAAGTTTAAGTGGAGTGCTCAGGGTTCTGTACTGGGGCCCCGCTTCGTTTAAATCTGGTTATAAATGACTTAGAAGGGGCTGGGTGCTTTCCACTGCTGCAGGCAAGTAGCTATATTCAGATGAACGAAGACAACAATCTGGAAACACCAGTCTTGAAAAACTACTAATTTATTTAGTCAAGAAAACCGTGATGTTTTGGTGTGTGCGCACACCTTCTTCAGACAAACCAAAAAGTAAAATGCAAAACAGTGCAGTGATTTATACTCATTGAACAGGAAACCAAGCCCTCTAGTGTGGGCTATGTAAAGTGCAACAGTATCCATAAAAAACAAAGAACACTGTTTAATAACATTTAATAACCCTGTATATATTTAATGAATATTAACACCTTCAGCTACATATAGGGAGATTTTTTTCATACATATGTGCTACATCCCGGATGCATTTTTTTTTCCCCCAGAGATATTCTCTAAAAAAAAAAAAAACCGATTTGGGGACAGCTTTGAGTTCTATACACCTTGCAAGGTTGAGATTTATGGCCTTTTTCTTCAAACATATAAAATTTTAGTTTGTGGGGGGATGGACTACCCTTTAATAAAAGAGCAGAAAATAGTAATACTTGAACTACGTCTCATACAGTTATAGATCAAGAAGGTAATAATACATTTTTGGGTTAGTAGCTCGTTAAGTTACCTTTAGGTAATTTAAAAAAGAAATGGGTCTGGGTAAATCAATTGGGGGTTCTGTTTAGATAACCAGGCTTAGCTGTAGAAAATAGTGCCAGACCACAGATAGTTCTGGATGGAAATAATTAGAGACAAATAGTAGTATCCCTTTTTACTCATTGCAGGCGTATTAGAATAGTTGTGCAGTTTTGGAAGCACAATCTGCAATATCGTGGAAATGGAAAGAGTCCAGGAAGGGCAACTAAAAGAATAATGTGAAGGGAGAGCCATGTCTATTCAGGCAGATTGGAAAGGTTAGGGCTGTTCACCACTGAAACTGTGATTTAGTGGCTATATATCACTTTAAAAATATTAAATATATTAGGCCGTAAATATAACTCTATCAGAGCCATGGGACATCCTTTGAAGATTGGAAGAAGATTTGGAGTCAGGAGATTCCCCCCCCCCCCCCTCTTCACTGTTTTTTTTTTGTTTTTGCCTTACTCTGCGTAGAAGCAATCATTATAACATTATAATCGACTCACTTCTTGTATTAGATTTATCTGGTTTATTGTCAGTACGTGACTTGTGCGTATTATCTTCAATAATAATCCATGTAGACCAAAGGCCATTGCATACACTGCCTTATATAACTGTACATCATTTATAATTCAGGAAGATCAT
Source organism: Hymenochirus boettgeri (assembly GCA_019447015.1). NCBI lineage: Eukaryota > Metazoa > Chordata > Amphibia > Anura > Pipidae > Hymenochirus > Hymenochirus boettgeri. The sequence goes on from CM033470.1 coordinate 338,406,545, forward strand.
GGGAGGTTTGTAATGGGAGATTTTCATTTTCCCTGGCAGGTAAATCTTCTGGATTCTATTCCTCACTTGTCTCTTGGCAGGTAAGCCCATTGATAATTCTGATTTGTTCATCTCTATGGTGGTGAAGAGTAACATGCAAACAGTAAGTTTTTTTATTGACAATATAATCGTCATGGGATACATATATGGACTGCTTTTTGGGTCACATATCCCTTAATTCCTGGAATTTATTGTCTAATAGTAAAATATCAAGCTGCCCATTTACATTCCAGATGTGTTTTATTGGAAATATCACGTGGTATAGACGCACTTGTCAATATCCAGGTCGTTCCCATTGGCCAATCTGTCTTAACAGGCTTAAATCTCCCATCATTATAGAAACTTCTCCCACAAGTAGTAACAATCACAACCTTGACTGATGCCTTTGAATCAGGTCTCTCATATCATAGTTCGCTTGTGATTGATCCAATTTATACAGAAAACAAACCCACACACTCCCATTCCTATATCTGTCGATGCAATCTTCACTTGCTCGCGGCTGGCGCATCATCTGAAGGACAAATCCCCACCAGGTCCATCCAAAGTGTTTGAGGCAGCTGAATGATAGCTTGGTTCTGCTGTTTCTCTCATAGGGACTGTTGGTAGCATAAATGGGAAAACCTTAGTCTGTTCAGAAAATTGAGTGTCTGTAGCTCCATAACTGATCTGGAAAAGAACTGTCAATGCAGGTCTTACAATAATATATATATATATTTGTATTATTAATAAGATATACATATGTATTATGTATTTTGATGTTGTAATTATAGCACAGCTTATTTAGATGTTAAAAGGGTAAGATTAAAAATACTAAGCAAATAGGGACCTCTCCCCTAGAGTGAACCAAGGTAAATGACTGTAATTGGCTGCTGATGCCTGCCTCACAAAATGTGCCACCCCCTGTCCACCAACCAAAGACTGAAGAAAGTGGCTCTATGAGACTAACCAGAGCACAGCAATGCAGCAATCCATGACCAGTAAGTGTGACCTTAACCTCTTGCTTACAGTGGAGGCACGTTTGGGGAAAACCCATGGCGCACATTAGCGATCAATAGCTGTAAACTAGTCCAACTAGGTTGGATTATAAACTAGTGGGTCTGCAATGGGTCAGTAAGATGGTAGGAGTTCCAGGGTCCAGATTTTAAAACCTTGCCTAAGAGGTGAGTTTTTGGAGGTTGCGTTTTAACCAGATGAAGTGTTTGAGTGACATATAAAGATAGGAAGGAGTTCAGAGCAGATGTCAGCACATAAAGTCCTAATATGGGTGGGGGAAGAGGTGATTAGAGTAGATGATAGAGAAAATCATTATCAATCAGAAGGTTACGCTTTGGTAGTATCTATTTATCAGTCAGAGATATGGGGGGGGCATATAGAGGAGAGAGCCTTGTGATAAAGACGAAGGGATGAATGTGTGAGATATTCTGAGCTGTAACCGACAGGAAGGACAGGGTATTAATATGTGTTGTTTAATTAAAAAAAAATTTTCTGAGTCAAAAAGTTACTCCCAGGCATCACACTTAAGGTGTTGGGGAGATTGGGTGTTTCATTGTGTAATAATCATCCGAGCGGCCGGGTACTTATGCATTAGGAGGCCCTCCGTTGGCTGTTGGGATTGCGAAACTGGATACAAAGACTGCTGGGACGCTGTGGCTGAGGAATGGCGACTAGGTGCTGCTGGAGAGAAATGCAGGATACTGGGACAGCAAGGCAAAACATTCACTGAAACAGGTAAGATGAGTATGATACTGAACTGGCAAGGTAATTCCCTGATGATGGAGCTGGCAAGGTAAGTCATTGATGATGGGAGCTGGCAAGGTAAAGTCTCTGATGAAGGACCAAAAGGTAAGTCTTAATGCTGAAAGTAACAGGACTTAGGGCGGGTAAGTAGAAGGAGCCGGGGAGGTAGTAATGCTACATCGGCACTGGGTCCAGGAGGATGCCATTTTTTTAATCTCGCGTGCCAGCATGTCGCATCATGATGTCTAACGACCACCCACCCGAAGTGCAGCGCGGCACGGGACCGTGCAGACAGTTAGTTTTGCAGGTAAGTTTGGTGACAGTACCACCCACAGGACCCAACAGGCCAGGTTTCCCTGGAAAACTCTGAATCTGAATGTTTAATCCAACTCTTTCTTCAGGACCAAAACCTTCCAGTGGACCAAATACTGCAGTCCTCCTAAATATCTAGAGTCCAAGATTTCTCGACCTCAAATTCTTGCTGACCCATCAATGGAAATTGGACGGGTGGTAGTAGAGGTTGGAAATACTGATTAGAACACACTGGCTTGATGAGAGAAATATGAAACACATTAGAATCCGCATGCTGGCAGAAGTTGGAGACGAACAGCAACCAGACCGACTAATTCCAGGATAGGAAAAAAGGACCAATAAATTTGGGTCCAATTTGGAGAAAGGAACCCGTAATTTATATGAGCAGAGGAGATTTCTGAAGGCTAGATTCCGTAGAATGCCAGATAGCGGTCTCTCTGGCTGCAGAGCCATTGGCATTGGGTACATCTTGTGTGAAAAGAAAATCCTGAGGAAAACATCTAGGATCGTCCCAAAGACACACAAAAAGGAGATTTCCCAGTAGAATCATGAGTGCTTGTTTGTGGCGAACTCAGACCAAGGCAGAAGGTCAGCCCAATCATCCTGATTATAGGAAATGTACAACGAATATTTGTTCCCAAAGACTGGTTAGTTGCGTTCAGTAGCCCCCATTGGACTGGTCGTGGTAGGCAGAAAGAAAATTGTAACTTGATGTTCATGGACTTACAAGACTCTCCAAAATTTGGAAACAATTGATTACCTGTCAGATGAGAAATAAATAGTTGAGCTAACTCCGTGAGATGATAGCTTGGGAGGGGAACAAAATGGGCCATTTTGCAGAAACGGTCTACTGTCACCATATATAACTGTGTTTTTCTTGGAAGGTGGAAGTATCAACCAATAAGTCCATGGATAGATGGGTCCAAGGTCTGGACGGAATGGGAGGTTGAAGAAGACCACAGGGGAGGGTCTAGAGGATTTAGATTGACACAGCCTGGTACACACTTGAAGAAAGTCTTTAACATCTTTTCTCATTTTGGTTGGGCCACAAAGGGAAAGAGCAAGAAATGATTAAAAGTTTTATTACACCGGGATGTCCGGCTTCTTGGAACAGTGAGTATTGAAGAAGGATAGTTGAAACAGGAACAAAGATTTTTGCCAGAGGGTGTGTCTGGAGGAGCAGAATCTCGTGCGCTTGATTCTTGGAACAGAGTTTAGGAATTAGAGGCCAAATTTTAGCGGTTGGGTATATGGAGCCCTTCATCTTGATTGAATAACAGTCGGAAACACAAATGATCTGGAAAGGAGGGCGTCAGCTTTTTTGTAACCAGGTTGGTAGTGATATAAGTTGAAACCGGGAAAGAATAAGGACCACCGGCTTGACGGGGGATGTAACCTTTTAAGATTCTGGATGTATTTGAGGTTTTTATGGTCAGTAGGATGGTGAATAGGTACAGAATGTGCCTTCTATAGATGACGCCACTCCTCGAGGCCAGCTTGATGGCAAGAAGTTCCCTATTCCCGACATCATAGTTCTGCTCGTTGTTGAAACCACTTAGAAAGTAAGCCAGGGATGGAGTTTTACATTTAGTTGCCTGTCTTAGGGAAAGGATGGTCCTGCACCTAAGTCCAAGGTGTCAACTTCGATGTAGAAGGGAAGAATAATCTGGATGAACGTAAAACTGGGGTGCACTCAGCAAATGCTTCTGTGAGTTGTTTGAAGGCCTCAAGGGCTGCAGGTCCCATGATGAGGCCTACCACCTTTACTGATGAGGGCTATTATCGGATAAATTATAGAAGAAACCCTTCAAATGAATTGTCTGTAAAAATTGGCAAAACCAAGAATATTTGAAGCTTTGGTTCCCATAGGAAGAGACCATCTTGGATGGCCGAAACTTAACAGATCCATCTGGAAACCTGCCGAGACACGAGTTGGCCCAGAAAGGATACTTTGAGAACACTCAAAAAGACAACTTTTTCCAGTTTGGCATATAGGCTATTAGCTCTCAGATGTAGTAACACTTGTTTACATGGAGGCAGTGTGAGGACAGATCTTTAGAAAAGACTAAAATGTCATTGAGATATACGACTACAGAGATCCCCAAAGATATCCCGGAAAATGTCATTCACAAACTCTTGGAACACGGCTGGAGCAGTTACAAAGGCCAAAGGCATTACGAGATACTCGTAGTGACCGTCCCTAGTGTTAAAGAGGCTGTTTTCCACTATCATCCTTTGCGTATACGGATCAAATTGTATGCCCCACGAAGATCCTTTTGAAATATCTTGGCCCTTTTATTCTGGTCAAACAGTTCAGAGATGAAGAGAAGAGTAACCAGAATTTTTTACTGTTATTTTTATTTAAACCACTGTAGTCATGCAGGTTCGTAGACCTCCGTCTTTTTTTTCAACAAAAAAGAACCAGCTCCAGCAGGGGAAGTAAAGGTGTATGAAACCGGAGAGCAGATGTTCAGTAATGTACTCTTCAATGGCTAGAGTTTCAGAAGGGGGACAATGGGTATGTGCGTCCCGAGGAGGGATAGTACTGAGAGAAGATCGATGGGGCAATCGTAGAGCGGTGCGGGTGGTAGTCTTCTCAGCTCTCTTTTACAAAACACATCAGAGAAATCACGATAACATTCAGGGATTTTTCTCAGATATATTTTCACAGATATGGTGGTGCAATGAGTAGAAAGGCAATTTTCAAAACAGAAAGAACTCCAAGACTTGAGTTCATTGTTAGACCAATCTATAACAGGGTGTGTAATCTGGGCCATGGAAGTTGAGAAATTAGGGGAGCGGAGGACTTTGGATACAAGAAAGGACAACATTCTTTGGTGAAATATAACAACACGAAAATAGGACTTTGTATTAGATTTGGAGATGAATTCAGAAGCCAAAGGGTTAATTGTCATAGCCAGAACTCGAAGAGGTTGCTGCAAGTGAAGGAGAGGAAGCCCAATTGTCCTGCATAGGTCAATGAAGTTTCCAGCCACAACGGACATCGACAAAGGCCTGGGAGAAAACTTTTTAGCATTAAAGGTGATAGTTGCTGGTAGAAAGAGTTTCAGTGGCTCAAATTTGGTAGAAAATTACCTAGAAGGAGCTCCTCCTTACTTCTAGGTCTGGAGTTCCCGACTCAGGGGACAATTTCTTACAAATGTCCTTGCCAAGCACATTAGAGACAAAGTCCATTAGTAACGTTGGGTGACTTTCCTCAAGAGACAGATTTGCATAGGCTCTTCAACCGGAAGATATTGGTTGGGGAAAGGTCTTAGGGAAGTTTGGAACGAGCTGCAGACTTTCTGCCTGCCTTCAGAAGCATGTATCAATCTGGATGCATTAGAGTAATCAAGTCTTCCAATGGGGACAGGTAATTCTCTAGATACTAATTCATCCTTGAGGCGGTCAGAGAGTCCCTGCCAAAAGGCTGCTGTAAGTGCCTCTTGTTCCAAGACGTCTCTGCAGCAAGGGTACAAATTCAATAGCGTTATTGTCCCACGGAACGAGACCCTTGGCAGAAGCTACATCAACGGAGGAGGCCAGAGGGTTCTTCCTGGAGCATCAAGACCTTTTCGAAACATACTCAGGAAATCGGTAACATTATTGACAGAGGATCGTTGTTTTCCCATAGGGGAGAAGCCCAGGCCAACAGGCATTGATGTAACTAACCTTTGCACGATCCGATGCAAAATGAGATGGTTGAAGTTCAAATTGGATCGGCACGGATTAATGAATCCACGCAAGCTTGAAGCATCACCATCAAAAACCGGAAGGCGGAGGTATGTGGGGCCTTCTCTCGAAGAGAAAAATCCACAAGATTGCGGACGGTGAAGGAGGTGGCGTAGAAAACCTGGAGCAGAGGCAGAAGCTGGGTGTAGCCGGACCCGGACGGGTGTATCCATGTATGGAGCCACTGACCCTGATTGTCTTCAAAAACGTCCATGCGTTTGGACAAATTTGGAGTGTTTTACTCAACTCTGCCATAGCCCCCCAGGTGTTTCCATGGCCTGATTGTATTGTATAACTGTCCGGGTGGCCGGGGTACTTACGAGTACGCTTTAGGAGGAGGCACTCCGATGGCTGTTGGATTGCAGAACTGGATACAAGAGACTGCTGGCAGAGTTGTTTTACTCAACTCTGCCATAGCCCCCTCAGGTGTTTCCATGGCCTGATTGTACTGTAATAACCGGCGGGGTGGACGGGTACTTCGAGTACGCTTTAAGGAGGCACTCCGATGGCTGTTGGGATTGCAGAACTGGATACAAGAGCTGCTGGGAAACTCTAGGCTGAGAATGCAACTAGGTGCTGCTGGAGAGGAAGGCAGGATACTGGGAACAGGCAAGGCAGAAACAGTCACTGAAACAGGTAAGTGAGTATGGATACTGGAACTGGCAAGGTAAGTCACTGATGATGGAGCTGGCAGTAAGTCTCTGATGATGGAGCTGGCAAGGTAAGTCTCTGATGATGGAGCTGGCAAGGTAAGTCTCTGAGATGGAGCTGGTCAAGGTAAGTCAATGATGATGTAGTGGCAGGTAAGTCTCTGATGATGGAGCTGGTAAAGTATTCTCTGATGATGGAGCTGGCAAGGTATGTCACTGATGATGGAGCTGGCAAGGTAAGTCTCTGATGAAGGACCAGGAAGGTAAGTCTTAATGCTGGAAGTAACAGGAACTGGGCAAGTAGAAGGAGCCGGGGGGGGTGCTAATTCTACAATCAGGTACTGGTCCAGGGGGAAGACCACGTTTTTTGAAATCCCATCGCGCACCCAGCACGGGACCAGAGCGGCAGGTAGTTGTGACACATTGATGTTGGATGGTAGTGTTAGGTAAGGGGTGATTAGAGGGTGGAAATGACCCTCTGAAAAGTTCGGTCTTACACCCTTGTTGATTTGAGGAAGCAGGGAGGACATACTAGCAGAGATCGCATTAGGCATTCAGGGATTTGGGATGTCAAGTACCTTGGTCAGGGGCGGAGATATCAAATTTGGGTACATCAGCATAACAGGTGTTATATGTAATCCAAAAAACTCAGCTGAATAAGCCTAAAGGTGTAAACAGAAAGGGGTGGTCCCCCCACGAGGGGAAAAAAGTTGAAGAGGATAGCCAGAGAGTTCAGAAGCCTGGATACCTAAGGAGGATAAGATGTGAACTAGGTGACCAAAGGGCTTAGCAGAAAGGTGATTAAACCAGTTCAGCATAGCTGTATCATTCAAGCAGTTAAATGTAAACGGGAGAGAACAAGTTAGTACTAGATAGGGAGATGAACAAGAGAAAGTTTTTTGAGAATAGAGATACAAAGCATGTTTGAGGAGGAGAGTTTGAAAGCCTGTGTTCTGTATAATGGAAAAGTTGTTGAAAACAGAGATGGAGGTGGGATAGGTAGGCTGATAGAAATGTAGATGGGACTGGAAGCTGTGAGATGAGCCAGAGCATCAGAAAAACAGTATCTTATATTAAAGGGATGTCCATCCCGAAACCATAATTTAATATGTTATGGTCATATTTCTGCAATCCAAACTGTATTAAAATCGTTCAGCCAATAGGATACATCCGTTTTTACTATCTTCTTTTTGAAGATAACCTGGGTTAGGAGGATGGAGGTGGTACAGGAGATTTGAAACTTGAAAAAGCTGTTTTGGATTGTGGTATTGTTTAGAAATTAGGGAGAAGAAAAATTGTTGTTTCGCTGAAGACAAAATGTTCCTGATCCATGAAGAAATTTTTTGAAATGAAAAAGTTTTGTTGCTTGTTCTTTATGTCATGTTCACTCAACTACATGGGACTGCCTTTTCATCTTTTTAATATGATCCTTGAGCCAGGTTGCGGGTAGTACGACTAGGGGAGCATTGGTTAAGAGGCAACAGTGTCCGGGCAGGGAAAAGTGTTGTGGTTTGGAAGGTGGGAAGCTCAGGCCAGGAAGGAGGCCATATTAATTAGTGGTGGAGAGAAGGGAGATTGAAGAGGGTCAAGTCACAAGTCTCTTTCTTTTCCTATCCTTATATCAAGGACTGTACTATATGAGGGTAATAATAGGAATATTCCCTCTGTATTCACCATAGAGAATCCTTGTTCTTACAGTAGGGACTGTAATAATAGATGAAGGTAATAAATGAGGATATTCACTCTGGCTAACAGAGGATATGGTACGGAAACAATTAGACAAAGTTAATATCATAAAGCCCCAGGACCATATGAAATACATCTTTGGGTCATAAGAGAGCGTAGTCCAGTTTTATCTAGACCGTTTATCTTTTAAGGTTCACTTTGTTTTGTTGATGTGCCGCTGGATTGGAAAAAGCTAATGTAATACTAATATTCAAAAAAAGTTGTCATCCCAGCCTGGTAACTATAGACATTTAAGCCTAATCAGTGGTAGGTCCTGGAACACTTTGTTATAGGATCAATATTTCTGGAAATAGATTGTGCCAAACAAGGTTTTATTTGGTTTTTTATGAAGAAGAAAGTAAGAATTTAAATTCTGGCATAGCATTAGATGTGTATACCTGGAGTTTGCTAATGTTTTTTGATTTTGCCACATAGGCATTTAATGTATAAACTGGGGACTGTTGGCCTAGAAAAAAACATTTGTACATGGATAGAATTGTTTTTTAGATCACAACACGAGAGTGGTTGCCAATTGAGCATATATATGTATTATACATACATAATGTGGTAAAGTTCTAAGTAGAGTGCCCCAGGTTCCGTACTGGGCCACTCTTTTTGAAACTGTTTATAAATGACTTAGAAGGGGACATTGAGAAACAAGGTTTCTGTCTTGCTGATAAAACTAAACTAAGCAGAGCTTTGGAAACTTCAAATGATGTGCAATTGCTCAAGCAGACCTAGATAGATTATCAAAATGGGCAGCAGAATGGCAGATAAGATTCAATGTTGATAAATGTAAGGGATAAGCTTAATCATTCAGCACCTTCTTCCAGCACACCTGGTTTCTCACAATGTCTCCATAACTTCATTAAAGGGATAGTTCAATGGAAAATATTTTTTTTTATTCTAAGTTTGTTTATGCATATCTAGTTATTCTACTTATTGCTTCCATTTTAAAAATCAATTTGACTTTATACCCGTCTATATTTTCAGTTCTAACAGTCCTTCTTCCCAGAATGCACACTACACCATGGAATGTTCCTAACAGTAATTTCTACTGATTGGCTGTTTTCAGACCTCTACTGAGAAACTGAATACCAGGTCAAGGCAAAAACATAACGGCCCCTATTAGGGGCCCTGCAAACAAGAAGCATTTATTTTATACAAAACAAAATGCTGGATGGGTAGGTAAGGTCATTAGTACGGAAAATAATTCTCTTTTTTTTAAAGCATATGTATTTGCACTGAACCCCTTAATAACGTTTTACTTGTCACCCATACCATCCATTTAGGTTCCCCATTCAGCAATCCTTTGTTCATTACAAAACAACCCTTTACAAAGGCACTGGTAAGGCCTCATTTGGAATAGCGGTGCAGTTTTGGAATCCCATATACAAAGGGACATCTTGAATGGAAGCACTTCAGAGAAGGGCAATTAAATAGTGGCGTAGCTACAAGACTTATGGCCCTGATGCAAAATTTGAGCATGGGCCCCCCAACAACCGCCGCAAACACAAATCGGCACTGCAAACCAAATAATCATTGGTAAAAGCTTTGTATATAAGCCACTGGTAAATAGTTGGCACAAAGACTGGTTAAATCCTTGGCACACAGACAATGGTAAAAAGCTTTGTATACAGACCACTGGGTAAAACGTTTGCACACAACTGGTAGTTTTGGAACCTTAGCACAAAATAGGGCCCCTTCTGGGCCAAGGGCCTGGTGCTTCCTGCACCCCTGGTATCCTACGCCCCTGCAATTGGTATTAATACATATACTGTAGTTCTGGTTTGTAACAGGGATCCTATATAAATTGGAGAATTACTGGTATGAATACATATACTGTAGTTCTGGTTGTACAGGTACTATATAATATAGTGAGAATTATTGGTATTAATACATATACTGTGTTCTTGGTTGGTACAGGGATACTATATAATATTGAGAATGTACTGGTATTAATACATATCTGTTCTTTCTGTTGGTACAGGATACTAATATATAATTGAAAATACTGGTATTATAATCTATACTGTAGTTCTGTTTGGTACAGGATACTATATAATATTGAATTTACTGGTATTAATACTATACTGTAGTTCTGGTTTGGTACGGGATACTATATAATATTGAGAATTACTGGTATTAATACATATACTGTAGTCTGGTTGTGAACGGATACTATAATAATTGAGAATTACTGTATTGACATTACTGTAGTTCTGGTTGGTACGGGGAACTATATAATATTGGAATTCTGGTTGGAAACTGGCACTGCACACAGCCGCCGCACTGGTTAAATCCTTGGCACACAGACATGGTAAAAAAGCTTTGTATACGCCATGGTAAAACAGTTGCACCACAGACTGTTAGTTTTGGAACCTAGCACAAAATAGGGCCCCTTCTTGGCCAAGGGCCCTGGTGCGGTCCCTGCACCCCGGTTAGCTACGCCTGCAATTTGGTATTAATACATATACTGTAGTTCTGGTTTGTACAGGGATACTATAAGATAGTGAGATTACTGGTATGAAATACATATACTGTAGTCGGGTTGTACAGGGATACTATATATATTGAAATTATTGGTATTTACATATACTGTAGTTTGGTTTGGACAGGGATACTAATAATATTGAATTACTGGGTATAATACATTACTGTATTCTGGTTGGTACAGGGATACTATATAATATTGGAAAATAACTGGAATTAATGACATATACTGTAGTCTGGTTGGTACAGGGATACTATATAATATTGAGATAATACTGGTATTAATACATATACTGTAGTTTCTGGTTGGTACAGGGATACTATATAATATTGAAAATTACTGGTATTAATACATATACTGTAGTTCTGTTGGTACAAGGATCTAATAATTTGAAGAATTACTGTATTGATACATATACGGTAGTTCTGGTTGGTACGGGGATACGTATATAATATTGAGAATTACTGGTTTGGGAAACTGGCCCTGCACAACGCCAGGCACTGGTTAAATCCTTGGCACACAGACATGGTAAAAATGCTTTGTATACAGACCAATGGTAAAACAGTTGGGCACACAGACTGGTAGTTTTGGAACGTAGCACAAAATAGGGCCCCTTCTTGGCCAAGGGCCCTGGTGCGGTCCCTGCACCCCTGTAGCTACGCCCTGGCAATTGGTATTAATCAATACTGTAATTCTGTTTGTACGGGATCTATAATAATTGAGAATTACTGGTATGTACATATATGTAGTTCTGGTTTGTACGGGATACATATAATATTGAGAATTATTGGTATTAATACACATACTGTAGTTCGGTTTGTACAGGGATACTATATAATATTGAGAATTACTGGTATAATACATATACTGTAGTTCGGGTTGGTAAGAGATAATATAATATTTGAAATAACTGGTTAAAATACATATACTGTAGTTCTGGTTGGTACAGGGATACTATATAATATTGAGAATTACTGGTATTAATACATATTATGTAGTTCTGGTTGGTACAGATACTAATATAATATTGAGAATTACTGGTATGAATACATATACGTGTTCTGGTTGGTGCGGGGATACTATATTAATATTGAGAATTACTGGTATTAATACATATATGTAGTTCTGGTTGTACAGATACTTATAATATTGAGAAATTACTGTATTAATACATATACTGTAGATGTTTGGTAGCATGATCTATATATATTAAGAATATACTGGTATAATACATATCTGTAGATCTGGTGGTACAGCACTGTGTAGTATATCGTCTGTGTGGACACTGTCACGAGGGGTTGGGGGCAATCTGAGTAATATAAATAACATTATTTACATTTGATGCATTTTTTTTTCCCCCAGAGATATTCTCTAAAAAAAAAAAAAAAAAATGTAAATTGTTATTTATATTTACATATATTGCCCAACCCCTCGTGACAAGTGTCCACACAGACGATATACTTTACACAGTGCTGTACCAACCAGATCTACAGTATATGTATTAATACCAGTAATTCTCAATATTATATAGTATCCCTGTACCAACCAGAACTACAGTATATGTATTAGTACCAGTAATTCTCAATATTATATAGTATCCCTGTACCAACCAGAACTACAGTATATGTATTAATACCAGTAATTCTTAATATTATATAGTATCCCTGTACCAACCAGATCTACAGTATATGTAT
>CM033470.1:338419069-338624128 GCA_019447015.1 Hymenochirus boettgeri
CCACACAGACGATATACTTTACACAGTGCTGTACCAACCAGATCTACCGTATATGTATTAATACCAGTAATTCTCAATATTATATAGTATCCCTTTACCAACCAGAACTACAGTATATGTATTAATACCAGTAATTCTCAATATTATATAGTATCCCTGTACCAACCAGAACTACAGTATATGTATTAATACCAGTAATTCTCAATATTATATAGTATCCCTGTACCAACCAGAACTACAGTATATGTATTTATACCAGTTATTTTCAATATTATATAGTATCTCTGTACCAACCAGAACTACAGTATATGTATTATACCAGGAATTCTCAATATTATATAGTATCCCTGTACAACCAGAACTACAGTATATGTATTAATACCATATTCTCAATATTATATAGTATCCCTGTACAAACCAGAACTACAGTATATGTATTCATACCAGTAATTCTCATATTATATAGTATCCCTGTACAAACCAGAACTACAGTATATGTATTAATACCAATTGCAGGGCGTAGCTACCAGGGGTGCAGGGACCGCACCAGGGCCCTTGGCCAAGAAGGGGCCCTATTTTGTGCTAAGGTTCCAAAACTACCAGTCTGTGTGCCAACTGTTTTACCATTGGTCTGTATACAAAGCATTTTTACCATTGTCTGTGTGCCAAGGATTTAACCAGTGCCTGGCTGTGTGCAGTGCCAGTTTCCCAACCAGTTTATCAGTGTCTGCATGCCAAGCATTTAACCAGTCTTTGTGCCAACTATTTTACCAGTGGTTATATACAAAGCATTTTACCAATGATTATTTGGTTTGCAGTGCCGATTTGTGTTATACCATATACTGTGCTGTTACCAGATAGGTAGGATGTAAGGGTAGATTTATCATATATAGATATATAGATACCATATACTGTGCTGGTTACCAGATAGGTAGGATGTAAGGGTAGATTTATCATATATAGATATACAGATACCATATATTGTGCTGGTTACCAGATAGGTAGGATGTAAGGGTAGATTTATACCATATACTGTGCTGGTTACCAGATAGGTAGGATGTAAGGGTAGATTTATCATATATAGATATATAGATATCATATACTGTGCTGGTTACCAGATAGGTAGGATGTAAGGGTAGATTTAAACTTGCTAATTGAGGTTTCTTGATATAAAGAGAGGGGAATAGAATTCCTTGTTCTGCGATGAGTGGAGGGTACGGGCAGGAACATATGGGGAGACTAGAGAGGAAATATAAGGAGGAGCAGCAGAGCGAAGGGATTGAAATGTTAGGAGAAGGATTTTGTATGCAATACGCTATTTAGCGGGGAGCAAGGTTGTTGTCCGGTACAGAGGAGATTTGGGATCCAGTTTATTAGAGAGCAAAACAATACGTGTAGCAAGTATAGACTGAAGGGGAGAAAGGTGTAAAGCAGGAAGACCAGAAAGTAGTAGGTTGCAACAGTCCAGGTGCGATAGGATGAGAACATGCATAAGCATAGCGGTGGCCAGGAGAGAAAGGAACCAGTGGATTTTGGCTATATTGTGAAGGAAAAAGCGGCAGGTTTTCACAACATAGTTAATGTGGTTAGAAAAGGAGAGAGAGGAGTCAATAATTACCCCAAGGTATGGCAGGCAAAGATTGGTACATAGAATAAACTAGACACCCTGGTCCCCCCTACAAAGTGAATTACCAGTTCTGGGAAAGTGTTCCCCAATTATGAGATGGTGTGATAATATAAATATATACCCATTAACAATTTAAGCATGTTATAGAACAAAAATATGCAAATAAATGCAAAATTATAATTTATTTGTGTGCTATGCTGTTCAGGGAAAGGACTTCTCTATTGCCCCAGCAGGAGCGTATCAACAGAGTCCCGGGCCACTGACACCCCCCACTCTTGTCCAATCGGCTGTTTTAAAACAGCTGATCACACATCCAGAGTAAAGATACGCATGACCAGCTGTTTAAAAGACCTTTCTAAGCATATACAGGGTTATTCAATAAAAGTTCTTATCGTTAAAAATGGTGCTAATTTTGCCCCAACCAATCAGATGTTAGCTTTCAAATGTTAAATAAGATCTGATTGGTTGGGGCAAAATTAGCACCATTTTTAACAATAAGAACTTTTATTGAATCTCCCTGATTGTATGTTAAGATCATGTACAGGTATGATGAATTTTTTGTTTAATAAATTAATAAAATTAAACAAACCTTTTTTGGACCATTCCATACAACAACCTCATCTGTAAATCTATACCAGTCTTCAACAAAGGAAGTAATGAATATCAAATATATCAAATACGATCTCCCCCCCATCACCAACCTAAGAATAAATTTGTTCATGCAGGTGTGTATCTTGCACCCATAGCTTTCTTCTTGGACCAAGCTATTCAATGTTTTGTAAATTATAACAGACAATTTATTAAGGGGGTTTCTTTAATCATTTTACCTATTTTCAAGCTTCTAGGTATGTTGGTAAACCAAATTATTTCACCACTCAGGTGCTAGATGTATTGGAGAATTTAAATATAAAATCTTTGGCATTAGCCCTAGTTCTTGTTTATCTTGACATTGAAGTTGACGTTGATGCATCTGATATACATTAAATCTGGGGGAGGCACACGGCATATAAATGCTAAAATTATATGTTTATATTCTTCATGTGCTTCATTTTTACTACCTACACACGTTCGGGTAGATAATGGTGCAAACCTTTCATACATACATGCAGAATTCCACAAACAGTTCTTTGTATAATTGTGTTCTTCCAGCAGATTTTCCAGCAAGGTTCAAACTTAAAAATGTTAACCAAACCTCCAATACAAATAAAACTTCCAACAAAATACTGATCTCCCACATGTCCCAAATAAATCATTATCCTAATTGCATCTGTGCACAAAAAGATAAAGCTAGCAAGTAGTCTTAAAGTCAGCCAATGTATTCAGGACTGTGCTGTAAGTGCAAAGTTGTATTGTTTTACACAAAACACCATCTTACCTATAAAACAATCCCCAAAACAATATACATTATGAAGCTAAACACATTCAACTACATAAAAGTTGCATTCTTTTATCCATAAGTGTTGCATTTTAGAAAAAAATGTAAATGGATATTCATATTTACATATCTTGTCCAAACCTCCATGACAACGAAATAACCCCCACAAAATATAAATCTCCTACAGGTCCTGAATCAAACAGTATATCACTTGCATGGGTGTTCACAGAGACACCAACAAACTACAAAGCGAACCAATGCACGAGTGCAGTTGTAAAACAAACAGGTCAATATTTTGAATATCTTTCAGCACCTCTTTATCACCCACCCAACCATTTCTAGAACCTACACACCTTTAGCTATGTTGTGGTAATATTTTTCACAAAGTTCGGTCAATCATTCAAACTTACTTACTAGTGAAAAAAACCTAGTTACATAACTAAAAACAGCACTACAAGCTGTCCGATTACCATGTTGTGTACACATA
Source organism: Hymenochirus boettgeri (assembly GCA_019447015.1). NCBI lineage: Eukaryota > Metazoa > Chordata > Amphibia > Anura > Pipidae > Hymenochirus > Hymenochirus boettgeri. Next base: position 338,422,559 of record CM033470.1, read on the forward strand.
TAAAAACAAAGAAAGGATCATCATGGCCCTTTAATTGTAGGTCCTATGCCTTTAAAAAAAAAGAACTGGATGGATGGCCCCTTCCCTCACTATAAAAAGACAATGGGCTGAGGGGAAGTGAGAAAGCCTGCTATATTAATCCACTGCGCAAGTATGCTGAATGCAAAAGTTTGCTAATCATAATTAAAGTAAAAAAGGTTAGAAGTTCTGACTTTCCAGACTGGGGTTACCTTGACGTGGTTGGAAGGCTTTTCATTCATGCGATCACAGTAATGTATACTAAAACCCCTTTGTTTATAATGTATCCCAGTGTGCAGATAATATGATATTGTATGGGGCCTAGGAATGTGCGTTGGTTAACTTTTCTTTGTAGAAATGTTTGACCAGATCAGTAGCACGTACGCAAAATGTAATTGTAATTTAGCCTAAGGAGTGCTTCCACAGTCCATTTATTGTTTGTATTTATTAGGAAGCATTGTCAAGCTTCGATGTGGTAATAGCACACCCAACACAGAAGTGGACTGTGTTCAAGGGGATTTTAAGCCAGTTCACAGTTAAGTTTATACCCTTGGGAAATAAATGTAAAAAAAATAAATCCGCGCCCATGTGGCTGAATTCTGATGCAAAAAGGCAAATGGAAAGGAAGAAAAAGGCATTTAAAACCTTTAAGTTAGAGGGAACGGAAAGGGCCTTTAGGGATTATAAAAACTATAACAAGGAGTGTAAGAAAGCAATCAAACTAGCTAAAATTAATAATGAAGTTAGGATGGCTAAACAAAGCAACACTAACCCTAAACAATTTAGTATACTAATAGTAAGAAGAGAAATGTGGAGACATTAATTTACAGGGATTAGCTAGTTACTGAGGATTGCGATAAAGCAAACATCTTTTCTCCTCTTTATACACTATAGAAGATTCAACTATAAATAGCATAGAGTATAGTAGCAATAATGGCATACAAAATGTAATTACTCTTGATTAACTGAGGATATTGTCCAGAAACAACTAAATATGGTTAATATTAAATAAAGCTCCTGATCCTTAGGGAGCTAAGCTCAGTTTTTTCCAGGCTATTGTTTCTTAAATTCACATATTACCTCTAGAAGTGTGCATCTGGATTGGAAAAAAAGCTGATGTAGTTCCAATATTTAAAAAGGGTAGTAGTCATTTACAGCCAGTTAATTACAGGCCTGTAAGTTTAACTTCAGTGGTGGAGAAGATACTGGAAAATTTTTAAAATGTTGCTAAGGCTTTTGATACAGTCCCCCAATAGGTGGCTAATGTACAAGCTAAGGTCTGTTGGGCTGTGGTCACACATTTGTACATGGTTAGAGAATTGGTTGATGGATACGATGCAGAGAGTAGTTGTTAATGGGGCTCTGTCATTATGGACTAAAGTGCTAAGTGGGGTGCCACAGGGTTCTGTGTTGGGGCCGCTTCAATTTAATCTGTTTATTAATGATTTCGAAGTGGGTATTGTCAGCAAGGTTTCTGTGTTTGCTGACGACACAAAACTTTGTCAACCATTAAAAACTTCAGAGGATGTGCAATTGTTGCAGGGGGATCTAGAAAGATTGTCACATTGGGCTGCTAAGTGGCAGATGAGATTCAATGTTGATAAATGTAAGGTGATGCATTTTGTGCTTACAAATCCATGTGCTGCTTATACTATAAATAGCTGTGTTAAGTGAATCTGTTGCAAAAGGATCTTAGAGTTTTGGTGGATAACAAACTTAAAGGTAGCAAGCAGTGCCAGATGGCAACAGCCAGAGCCAGCATGGTATTGACTTGTATAAAGAGAGGTATGGATTCAGGAAAGAAAAATGTTATTCTCCCTCTTTACAAAGCATTGGTAAGGCCTCATTTGACATATGCAGTGCAATTTTGGAATCCTGGAAATGGAAATGGAAAAGGCTCAGAGAAGGACAACTAAATTAATCAAGGGAATGGGGGAGCTTGAGTATGTAGACAGATTAGCAAACTAGAGAAAAGGTGCGTACATATAATTACTGTGTATAAATACATTAATGAGCCGTACAATAGATTGTCTGAGGTATTGTTCACCGATAGAACATGTCATAGGACATGCAGACATCCCTTAAAGGGTATCTCAACCCTAAAATAAGTTTTTATATATATTGTAGGGTACCCATACCCACCCCCAACTGCCCTGTCAGATTACTAAAATAACCAGTACAATCATACTTACAGACCTTCACTCCCGCGGCTGTCTCCTACCGGCCCTCTGTTTGCCGGGAGCTACAAACAGGGGCTGGACCGGCAACCGCCCCTGTGTTTAGCTGGGAGTCAGCCAATCACAGACGTGGCTACTGGCAATGCAGAGCACTGCCGGAATGAAGGGCTGTAAGTATGTTTCTGATGGTTATTTTACTAATCTGACATGGCGGTTGGGGGTGAGCAGGGGTGCCCTACAATATTTTAAAAACTTTTAATGCTTTTACTTTCCTTGACTTTGGACAAGCACTGCAGAAGAACCATAAGGAGCAGAGATTTTTTTTTACACTACACAGTGTGGCCAGTAGTGGGTTAAATTTTTCTTTTGGTGGTGGACACGTCGTTTAAGACTGGAAGAAAAGAAGTTGGGAAAGGGTTTTTCACTGTGAGAACAGTAAAGCTATGGAACTGTCTTCCAGTGGATGTTGTAATGGCAGGTTCATTGGTCAGTTTAATAAAAAGCTGGATGAGTTTCTACAAACAAGGAATGTTACAAGTTACTGGTATTGATACATAAAGTAGAGTTGGGAAATTGTTTGTCACTGTGAGAACGGTAAAGCTATGGAACTGTCTTCCAGTGGATGTTGTAATGGCAGGTTCATTGGTCAGTTTAATAAAAAGCTGGATGAGTTTCTACAAACAAGGAATGTTACAAGTTACTGGTATTGATACATAAAGTAGAGTTGGGAAAGGGTTTGTCACTGTGAGAACGGTAAAGCTATGGAACTGTCTTCCAGTGGACGTTGTTATGGCAGGTTCATTGGTCAGTTTAATAAAAAGCTGGATGAGTTTCTGCAAACAAGGAATGTTGCAAGTTACTGGTATTGATACATAAAGTAGAGTTGATCCAGGGAAATTTCCGATTGCCACTTGGAGTCAGGAAGGAATTTTTTCTCCTTTATAATTCTGGTAGGCAGGAAATGAATTTTGCTAGGACATCTGATTACAGTTCACTGCCATCACTAGAACAGTTTAGCAACTGGTTTTCCCTATACAATCATGTCATTTAAGTGGTTTAAAATCATAATCCACACATCAGTTTTGGACAACATTTATGGGAGATCCATGTCAGCCTTCGTTTCATTGCATCAAACCCCCCCCCCCACAACTATAAATTTGTGTGCTCACATGCATACATAAACTCAGCAGGTAAAAATAAAGCACACACAAAAATCTAGGCGAATATAGGTAATAATGTACGTAGTGCATACATTCCGCACAGATGATCTATATTAGCACACACAGCTGCTAAGAAATTAGAGAGTATTGCCCCCAGTACAAACAGAAGCTAGATCCCCCCTAGCAGTAAAAATGGCAAAAACCCTCCCCCAGCAGTAGGGTGTTACCCCTCAAACTAACAGTACATGCAGCGTTATCCCCTCCCCAGCTGTAAAAAGAGACAGTTATCCCTTCCCTCAGCAATGAAAATGCCTTTTACTACACCGTAACCTTTAGCAGTACCCATAGCCAGTTACCATAAACTGTGTATTATATATAACAGAAAACATGTGTGATACCTTATAATGTTATTTTGTTTTATTGTAAAGACCTGCATATGACATGTTCTTTTCTTCAGATCAGCTATGGAGCTACAGACATTCTATTTGCTGACAGAATAAGGTTCCCATCAGTCTATCAGACAGTCCCTAATGAGAAACATCAGAACCAAGCTATCATTCAGCTGCTCAAACACTTTGGATGGACCTGGGTGGGGATTTTGTCCTTAGATGATGACAGCAGCCAGCGAGCAAGTGAAGATCTGAAGGACCAAATTATAAGGAACGGGATGTGTGTGGAGTTTGTTTATCTGTATAAATTGCATCAATCTAAAGAGAACCATAATATGAGAGACCTGATTTCAAAGGCATCAGCCAAGGTTGTGATTGTTACTACTTGTGGGAGAAGTTTCTATAAAGAACTTGGACATGTATCATATTATAATAAGGATTGGCCAATGGGAAAGACCTGGATATTGACAAGTGCGTCTATACACGATGATAAATTTCCAATAATTTCCAATCTGGAAATGTTAAATGGCAGCTTGATATTTTCACTTTTTAGACATAAAATTACAGGACTTAAGGAATATGTGACAGAAGCTTATCCAGATATTTATCCTAATGACAATGATATTATTAATAAAAGAAGATTACTGTATAAATGTTACTCCCCACAAAGAAAAGAAGTTGAACTAAATCAATCGGCTTACTGTGTAGAGAAAAATGCTGAAATGGAATCCAGAAGATTTACCTGCTCTGGGAATGAAACTCTCCCATTACAACCTCACCATGATCTTCCTGAATATAAAATGATGTACAGTATATATAAGGCAGTGTATGCGCTGGCCTATGGTCTACATGGATTATTATTAGAAGATACTTCACACAAGTCACATACTGATAATAACCAGCTAAAGTGGAATCTAAACACAAGGAAGGTGAATAGATATAATGTTATAATGATGATGCACTGGCATTACCTATATCACTGTTGGGTATTTTAATAATTTTAATATAGCAATGAAGGCTTAATAAAGACATATACATCCATTTAATCCAACTTTTATAGCCTACTGATGAGCCCTGCCTAACAGTTGATACAGAGGGGAAAAAAACAGATGAAATAAATGGGGGAAAATCCTTCCTGACTCCAAATGTCAATCGATAAATATCAGATCAACAAGAACGACAGTATATGTTTTAATACCAATCATTCTTAATATTTTTGTATTTTAGAAATCTATCTATCCTCCTCTTTAAGTTATTCAATTAATTTTTATCACCACATCCCCTGGAATAAAATTTTCACTGTTCTCACTGTAAAGAAACTTTTCCTAGCCTGAAGCTAAAACTTGTTTTCTAATCTTATAAGATGTCCATGTATCCTCTGATATGACGTATTAGTGAACAATGCACCAGAGTTTATTATATAGCCCATTAATATATAAAGTGATCATATCCCCACGCAATCACTGCTTTTCCAGTGTAATATTCTCCCTTGAATCTATTCCCCTCTTTATACAAAACAATATCTTGCTAGATCTAGCCCGTGGCTGTCAGGCATTGTTTGCTACAGCTCAGTCTGTTATTTAACAGAACCCTCCCACAGAGCCATTTATCTCTTTTTAAATTAAATTAAAGTCTAACTAAAATAACCACCAACCCACAAATTAATTAAAACCGCCTTGAATCTATAATTGTATAAGAAGTAAGTTCAAGTATTCCTACCTTGTGCTTATATTAAATAATAGCTTTAGAGGTTTTACAGTCCACTCTCTGTCCACCTTACTTCAAATGAAAATATTGTTGAAATATTATTACAGGTTAGGGAACTCAATGTCCTGTCTGTTTTTTTTTGTTTGTTTGTTTGTTTTTATGAAATAACAACACTGTAATATTTATTTTTTTTGAAGCAAGGCAAGCAGATTACTGGCAGTTACATGACCAAAACTCTTAACTGCTAAGTGACAACAAAGTTGAAAGTACTGTAGGAATACTAGCCCCTTCCTCTAATGTAGGGAGAAATTGTTAATTTGGTGATACAGTGGGATCTTAAGATCCGTAAGTATCCCCAGAGGTTAAGGAACTTCTGTAAATTGCTATATTATTAGCTTAGATAACCTCTGAATCAGCCATTGTATTATCAGACCAAGCAAACTAGTAAATTCTTTGTAAGTGTTTTTTGTAATTTAGGAGAATATTCTCATCTAGTAGGACTAATTTGTTATAGGAAACCTAACTAACAGATCTGTTGTTACTCTTCAGTAAACAGAAGAATGGACTCCTATGTATCCTCCATATCTATGGAAAGGGTAACTGTTGTCTCCATACAAGTGTTAAAAATAGCCTAGGATGATGTCTCTAGCACTTTGGATCTAAAGTTATATACTTGTGTAGTTGCATTTCCTTGTCTGTCCTGTTTCTCTGAGTCTGTGACAGGCACATGAAATGTGTAAAAGGCCCAACCCCGCAAATATCCTTTCTGGGAGAGAAAATTAAAACAAATATTTGGAGTTTTGGCTAACTTAAAAATGATAAAGCAGTTTGGGGAAGAACTTCTAATGCAAAATACAATTGGGCATGCTCAAACCTGAGACTTAGGGTCAGGTGATGGCATAGCTCACAGTGCTAGCAGGAAAAAACACCCTTTATACTGCTTGTGAAGGTTCTCATTCATCCAGGTTATGGTATATCTGTTGTATTCAGTTAAATCAACTGGACTTAAAGTTTAGATCTTGAAGATATTTCACTAGTTATCTGACTGGCTTTCTCAATTCAGAGTTACTCGTATGAGAATCTGTTGGAAATTAATACCCTGGAAAGTCCCAGGCCATTTCTGTCAAAAATGCATTTAACAGCCAGGTGTTAGGGACCTAATGAATGCAAGTTGCTGATTGCATTGTGGCTAAGAAACTGCCCAGGGTAAACAGCATTATACATGGCCGACAGTTGGTGTTGAGATGGTTCTCAAACTCCTTAACCATCTTCTCCCCCAAAACTGGTGCACCATCATCATTGAGGTGCAGCCTTTTCTCATTACACCAATAATTTAGCCATGTATTAATGCTCCTAAGCTCTTGTTGCCTCTCTAACGCGGAACAAGGCTGCATTAGTATTTCCAAAAATTCTACCTTGGAGGTCATTGACTTGAATGGCAATCTTTTAGTAATGCTAATCTGCCAGAAGAGACAGGAAATATTTTCTCCTGCAAGGGTGGATAAAACACGGAAATTAATAAACCTGCTGCATCGAAAAAGTCTGGTACTGCAGGTTTATAAGTGGAGCTAATGACATGGCCATTAAAGGAAATTTTGTCTGTGTATAAATAAATGCTTCCAGAATACTGAATTCCTGTTTGCAGAACCCATAGAAGACTCTGTTGTGGTCTTGAACACAACTGATTTCATACTATTTGAAATCAAAATGAAAGAGAAAGTGTAGAATTTCTAGGCATAAATAATATAAACTAATATTTCAATAAGTTATGATATTTTCCACTGAACATCCCCTTTAAGAACCAATTGTTAGTGGCACTAGGGGAATAGCAGCAACAAAGACACATTATTTAAAAAGTTTACCCCATTACCCAACCCAACAGAATTTCTTATTCAATTATCCTCATGTGTTATTTGGGGTCCACTAACAAATTTGCTACTGCCAATAATACCAATAATACTGACTGGCTCTAATAGCTACACAAGTATTTTTTTAAATGTATAAAGATGACATTCCTTCTGCCATTATTACTAGTATTTCTTTTATTATAACTATTAAATGACATCAAACAGAGATCAAACTTGTATAGGTTCTTACTCATCCAGGTCATGGTATATCTGTAATATTCATTCATCTAGGTCATAGTATATCTGTAATATTCATCCATCCAGGTCATGGTATATCTGTAATATTCATTCATCCAGGTCATGGTATATCTGTAATATTCATTCATCTAGGTCATAGTATATCTGTAATATTCATCCATCCAGGTCATAGTATATCTGTGATATTCATCCATCCAGGTCATGGTATATCTGTAATATTCATTCATCCAGGTCACGGTATATCTGTAATATTCATTCATCCAGGTCATGGTATATCTGTAATATTCATTCATCTAGGTCATAGTATATCTGTAATATTCATCCATCCAGGTCATGGTATATCTGTAATATTCATCCATCCAGGTCATGGTATATCTGTAATATTCATCCATCCAGGTCATGGTATATCTGTAATATTCATTCATCCAGGTCATGGTATATCTGTAATATTCATCCATCCAGGTCATGGTATATCTGTAATATTCATTCATCCTGGTCATGATATATCTGTAATATTCATCCATCCAGGTCATGGTATATCTGTAATATTCCTCCATCCAGGTCATGGTATATCTGTAATATTCATTCATCCAGGTCATAGTATATCTGTAATATTCATCCATCCAGGTCATGGTATATCTGTAATATTCCTCCATCCAGGTCATGGTATATCTGTAATATTCATTCATCCAGGTCATGGTATATCTGTAATATTCATTCATCCAGGTCATGGTATATCTGTAGAATTCCTCCATCCAGGTCATGGTATATCTGTAATATTCATCCATCCAGGTCATGGTATATCTGTAATATTCATTCATCCTGGTCATGGTATATCTGTAATATTCATCCATCCAGGTCATGGTATATCTGTAATATTCATTCATCTAGGTCATAGTATATCTGTAATATTAATTTATCCAAATCATGGTATATCTGTTGTATTCAGTTGGAAAAACTGGGCTTGAAGTTTAATTCTCGCTAGTCATGTGACTGTATTTCTCAATTCAGAATGACTTCAACAGGAATATGTTGGCAATAAATACACGGGAAAGTCCCTATAAGCATATCACAGCCAGGTGTGGATGCATTGTGGCTAAGGAGTTTAATCAAAATTCCCCAAGGTAACATGTCAAAACAGAATTATACATGTCAGACAGTTAATGTCGACTCCCCTCCCCCCCCACATACACACACACGCACACCTCTATTCAGACTTGATTTCTTTATTTTGACATAATGTAAATTACACAGCTGAGTCCTGACCAGAGGAATTGGCTCTTCTGTTCTGGGCCATAGGTTGATGCAGTAGCTGTTTGGTGTCCCCCACATACAAATCAGAGCACTCTTCACTGCACTGCACTGCGTATATGATGTTGCTCTTCTTGTGTTTCGGTATTGGGTCTTTCAGACCATGCGGAAAGTAATGGGATGCCTACTATCTTCCTTGTCTCTTCTCATCTTTCTTTATTGTCTGTTTGACCAAAAAGCTTTATGTGGTATCCTGTACACCTCATTTAAAAAGAAAACACAAAGCAGCTATGATTCTGTTTACCCTTTCTGCTGATCTCCCTTTCAGCCTTTCCTCTGCTAGGAAATAAAGAAGAAGCTCAACTCTAGCTCCTTCATTCAACAAACAATTGTTACTCTCCTGCAGCCAGAACCACTTCCTCCATACACTGGAATAATCCTCCCACATAGTCTTCGATAAAGAGCTCTTCACCTAGACAGCCAACTGGTTGAGAAAATCTTCCACAAATGGTCTGAGGACACCCGCAACAGACTTACTGGGGATGTATTCTGCCCTAATTAACATATTCCTTTGTAAGCAGCTTAAAGGGTAACTGTGGTCTCAAATTCTTTCAAACTAGTAAGGATTATATAGAAAGCATTCCATCGTACCTTCAAAATAAAACCTAAATCACATCTCTAGATAAAATTTGTGAGAAGTTATTGCTTCAAAAGTTCAGCAATGTTACTTCCTGGTTGAACTCTTCCTGTTTTCAGCCATGTGACCAGCTTGTAGTCATGTGACCAGCCTCTGCCTGCATTAATAGGCTCCCCTTCCAACTGTCAATTCCCCCCCCCCCCCCGGTACTTCCTGATTTCCCCAGCATTAAGTCTTAACTGCTTCTCCCCCGGGGAAAAGGTCCAGCAGAGATAAGGCGATGTCACTACCTACTGGTAGCAGGAAGTTTGAAAGTTCACCCCAATATAATTTCTCACAGGCTCCAGCCAGAGATGTGATTGTTGGCTCAGTGTAAAGGAAATACTGCAGGCTTTCCTTTAACCCTAATTTGTTTTGAGACCACAGTTGCCCTTTAACACTAAATAATGCAGTAAGTTAACTGGGAGAGAAGTAACAGAGAAATTAGTAATGAGGCTTGTCATGATATGGATCCTGCTGTAAGCAGATCTAGTATAGTTATTAATTATATAATGTCTGTAATAGTAGGATTCCATTTGTTTTATTTATTTGTACATTGTGTTTTCCCCCCTTTCTTCTGTACTTCTCTACCATTTGGCTGAGGTGCCATGAAACCCAGCAGGATGCCAAGGATTGTTTTTCCTTATACCTTACTTCTAAAGGATACAGTAGACTTGAGTCTCCTGATCTCAGCAGGAGCTCAAACAGACCTGGGAATGTGACCTTTGGTTTAACTATGATAAAGGCACAATACCTTTTTCTATAAAATATACATAACTCGGCCTATGTAATAGAATATGGTGGGCCGATATGAAATATGGTTCCAGGTAGGTGAGACCATTCGGTACAATCCAAACATCATGTATGTAGGTCTTAGTAGAGGCTGGAAACCTACCTTATGTCATTCTGGTCAACTGTATTTTCCATATCTGCCATGTTTGGTGTCTATCAACTGGTAAATTCATGACAATAACTAATTTAGTGATTTCCAGTTGGTAGCACCTTGGACCTCAGAGTTATGAATTCTCTAAAAAATAATGTCACTGTGGGTGTGTCTTCCAAAGGTAATCACATATCTGACACACCCTCAGTCCAGCCTACACCTGTTGGTGATTGGTTGGGGGTAAATTATTTGCCCCCCCCTTTTGCTTGGGGGTAGATAAGGAGCCACACAGCTACTGGGAGGAGCTCCTGATTGACATCTTATGTAACATCTAAACTGGATTACAGCGAGTTACCTTTTTGGAGCCAGGAACTCTTTTTCATCAAATGTACTTATTCTTTTAAGGACTTGGACTTTGACCAGCATCTAAGTATTTTTCCCTTTTATCCCTTTATTTTACTGTTGCTTGTCTTTATGTCTGTTTATTAATTATTTTTGTAATCACTATTGCACCTTTTTTGTTTTTCTTTTATTAAACGATATTCTATAAAATCGTTAAGCTGATTCTCCTAGTGCTCTAACAGAACTAAGTAAGAATCCTGTCCTCTGAGACGCTACGTGTAGTAATTGTGTTATCTGGTACTATTCCTGCCTGAGTGTGGCAGCGAGTGTACAGGTATTTAGTATTATTTTACATTTATAGCCGTTAAGGCTGGTATCGGTTTCCACAGACATTAGTAAGTGGGGTTTTTTGCAGTAGTTTATATACCTGGTAAGGGGTATATGTTAGTGACGACAACCTTCAACCTGGTTTTGACCCGGTGAGCTGGGAAAGCTCTGTTTGGTCTGAGGTTGAGAGTTGTGGTATCATCACTGGTATTGGCTCCCACAGCCATTAGTGAGTGGGTGGTGGCAGTGTTTTATATACTTGGTAAGTGGTATATGGTAAGTGACGGCAGCCCTCAACCTGGTTTTGACCCTGTGAGCTGGGAAAGCTCCGTTTGGTCTGAGGTTGAGAGCTGTAGTTCCGTCACAAGGCTCACCACCGCCATGTTGCCTGAGGAAAACAGCAACAGGGTTATTTAAATAAAAGTTCTTATTGTTAAAAATGGTGCTAATTTTGCCTAAACCAATCAGATGTTAGCTTTCAAATATTAAATAATATCTGATTGGTTGGGGCAAAATAAGCACAATTTTAAACGATAAGAACTTTTATTGAATCTACCTGCAAGTTTTTGTTAACTAGCTGATCGCCCCATAGTTCCACTGCAAGTATGATATGGAAAAGCTCCAGAAATGCTATGTTCTTGGTTAGCCTTGCCTGAACCCAAACCATCTCCCCGCACACCATTTTCCATAAAAATATGCTCCAAAAACCTGGGAGCCTGAAGCATCCATGAATATGGATGCTAATTCATGGGCAAACTTACATGGGGGATTCAATAAAAGTTCTTATTGTTAAAAATGGTGCTAATTTTGCCCCAACCAATCAGATGTTAGCTTTCAAATGTTAAAATCTGATTGGTTGGGGCAAAATGATCACCATTTTTAATGATAAGAACCTTTATTGAATCTCCCTTCTAATAGATCTACGATTAAAATCTTGCAGAAACAACTCCCAAACACAAAGGTTGGCCCTATGGTGGCTAGTGAGCCTGACGGTTAGTGGACATACCCAGCAGACAGCAAGTTTTCCAAAAGAAATCTTCCTGTTTGTCCACCAAAGTCTCCCATGCAGGTAACTATAATGACAAAATTAAGGCAATGCCATACCTCCGCTATTAACCATCAGGTCACAAGTCCTGTCTCAGAAGGGCCGGCTCCTTCAATCCACTGAACAATAAGACATCAAGCAAATACGGGCAGACTCCACTTCTAGCGTGCAACAATGTTACTTTTAGTCCAGCACCAAACACAGCGTGAGGTGAGGAATAGGGGGAGATTGAGAGAGAGTTTAATGAATGCCCTGACGTGTTTTGTGACTCTAAGTGGTCACTTTATTAGAGGGACTAAAACTCCTCCTACCACGACACCTTTTAAAGGTGAGTGCAAAACATATTTTAAAGTGAACCATACATATTTCAAAGTGATGAATGTATATTGTAAAGTTAAAAAAGATGGGAAAAGTGCAATAGTGCAAACTGGCTATCAAAAATCAGTTAAACACGTGTGAGCATATATATATTTTTAAAAAGTACATCAATAATGCATCAATATTACATGTTCAATTAAAAAACATAAAAGACATAAAAATGTTATAGACTTATTAGTAGCTACACCAAACTACACCGTATATTACACGTATCAATTGACCTGGTTTCTCGCTTTATATCTTGTAGACAATTAGTAATTAATGAAAGGGCTATTAGGAAACTCATAGAGATATTAATCATTATTTATACAGATTTTCCCATAATGAATAAAAAATATTTAATAGTTGGATTATATAGACAACTATACTCACCTCCACCACGTTCCACCGGACCCGGCAGTCAGTAGTACCCAGGGTGAGGAAATTAACCGCCAGGTCCTCACAGCAGAGTTTGCTTTCTATCTTCTGCAATACTTTCTTAAATTTTCCTTCATGGCTTCCACTCCACTCCAATTCTACCCGATCGCTTGCATAGTCTGACACCTCCCAACGCACTTAGTACTGCATGTGCACATAGAATACAGAGTCCGTCGAGAAATACAGAGTCCGTCGAGACCTGTCAGAGCGATTGGGTAAGTTCCTTACCTTCTTTCCCGGCTCCTGCAGGTTTTATTGAAGAATAGGAGGTAAGACACAGCTCCTTTACCTCCTGTTCTTCAATAAAACTCAATCCCCAAAACAATTTTTAACAGTGGAGAAATGCCAGGTTTTTTTTTTTTGTAAAACCTCTGCCAAAATTGGATCTGCAAGAAGAACGGGACATTATTTATAACAATTTTTATGGATCAAATGAGAGTCCTGATTGTACATAGTAATAAAATTCAGAGATCTATCCTTTTGTCTATCGTGTTTGTTTTGCACATTACCTTATTATCTTACAACCATATCTGTAGTTATTCTTATTATGATGTACTTTCTCTTGCAGTAATTCATTTCTGCACATCCCCACTGCTCGATCATATATGATACATGATATAAAGAGGATATCTAGAGCAGCCCAAAGACGTATGCTGTCTGGATGAACCTGCAACAGTTGGAAAGCCGCCTCAATGTCAGTCTTGGCTATCAAAGCCCCCAGCTCCATGTTGTCGGACCATCCGCACCACATCGTCAAATGAAGCATAGGAACCTTTAGTCAATTCCCTACTAATATATTCATTTACAGAGGAACCCGTTGGGTAGGAAAGATGGTGTATTAATTTGAATGAACCCTCAACTTGGTCACAAGACCGAGCAGTAAAATAACAAGATCAGGAATTGTTACAGCTTTAAATGGACCTGCCATGCATCCTAAGCTCACCTCTTTCAACAACTTGTCTTTAACAATGTCTAAGTTACCTAATACTGAACGCAGATTCCTAACTTGCCCCCCACTACCTGCAACATGTCCCTGAGAAGGAATTACAAAACCTGATTGAAAAGTTCCCGTATATAACTATCCAGTTCCTGCAATGGGTATCTACTTGAAGGACAACTAAAGTTTCAGAACAACACTCTTTTAGAAGGAAGAGAACCTTAATATAAAATAAGTAATCTGTGTCTCACCTCTCATTTTGATAGGATTTTTGGAAAATTTACATTTCTAAGATGGGGTTTGTGTCTTATTTCCCAGCATTCCAGTATCACACAGTGTGGTCACTGACCATTCTGTTCTTTACACATGCTCAGTCCTAAGAGCATGTGTAAGGAGCAGGAGCTTGTTACAGTTGGTCACACCCACTAGTAGCCTCTAGCCAATCCCTTTACAGAAGCGATTAGGCTAGGGAGCATGTTACTGAGGTCAGGTGTGTGGCCAGTTACTGTACATACACACAGGTATTTCACCCAGTTCTTAAGGGATATCCTTTATTTCAATACTATTTACCATAGTGTGATTTTTACATATTATTGGTGTTTTTAAAGGGAATATTTTCAGATTCTCGAGTGTAAAAAATGTAGGTTTAGTTCTCCTTTAACTAAGGTAACATCTTGTCTAAAATCATCGATGTCATCCCTTTTACTAGTGGCGTTACCCGCTCATCCATGCAATGGTAAGCTGGGTGTCCTTTGGTACCACAAAAGGAACAGAAATACTTGAATCTGCAGAATGTTCCCCACTGACTCTGTCCTACACTATGGCAGTATAGAAAAGCACATGAATTACTGTATGAAAAGTTGTTTTGGCGAGTTTATTTATGAATTAATATAATTGTTTATTTCTTGTTACAGCTAAATGACATCCTAAAGAATATTCATTTTTCATTGTTGGATGAAGAGGACGTTTTCTTTACCCCAGACGGAGATGTTCCAGCACAGTATGACATCATAAATATGATTGAATATTCCTATGGAAATGTAGTAGAAATATGTTTTAACCAGATCGGATACTCAGCTCCTGACAGTAGCCAACTGATTATTAATGAGAAACCCATTAAGTGGAACCGATATTTTACAGAAGTAAGCTTCCTATAAAGTTCACTAATTACTCAAACTACATCATAATGTGTGCAAATTGTAGGTAGATTTGGGACAAGTGATGTGGCCATATTAACGGGCATGTCCACCCATTAAATGCACATCACCTGGTGCAAACAGCCCGGGGATTTTATATGCCGATAGCGGCTCTTGATGCATCGCTAACTGACATTTTTCTATTTTGCCACTTTTAACACCTGCAGTTAGCTGGCATTTAAAGTGCCACAATAGAATGCCGCTTTCGGCATTTAACATTGCTTGTGGCGGCAAAATTTGGGCATGGGCGCCGCAAACACAAATCGGCACTTCAAACCAAATAATAATTTCCATAAAAAAACATCTAAATTCATCATTAACATTTTTTTAAAGGCACTCATTATAAAACAGACAAACATCCTTTCCCCATACACCTAGCAAAACTATTCAATCAGATTCCAACAGTGTTTCTAAACTTAGATCCTCAAACCTCTTAAATAACTAACCAACTGACACTAGTAAAATGCTTGGCACACAGAGAGTGGTAAAATGCTTTGTATATAACACTGGTAAAATAGTTGCCACAAAGACTGGATAAATGCTTGGCATGCAGACACTGATAAACTGGTTGGGAAACTGGCACTGGCACTGCACACAGCAAGGCACTGGTTAAATGCTTGGCACACAGACAATGGTAAAAATGCTTTGTATGCAGACCACTGGTAAAACAGTTGGCACACAGACTGGTAGTTTCAGAACCTTAGCACAAAATGGGGTCCCTTCCTGGCCAAAGGCCCTAGTGCGGTCGCATCCCCTGGTAGCTACGCCCCAGCATAAGCCACACAGCAATGAAGGAGTTTAAGTCACGCTTACCAATATAACATTGGTTAGCGTGACTTAAAATCCAAAACAGGAGCGGTATGCCGTTGGTGCATCGCCCTTTAAGTGTTTTTAACCTGATTACCCCCAAAACCTAAGATGCATTTTCACCTTAATCTGATGCTCCCACTCCGAGATTTACTTACTTTTATCTCAGCAGATCCCTCTCCGGAAGTTGCAGCCAAGACTGACAGTACATAATCAGAAGTAGACAGGAGACGGGACTTACGGTGAGGGATCGGCTGGAGTAAAAGTAAGTATTTCTCAGCGTGGGAGCGTCGGATTAAGGTAAGGTTTAAACGCATCTCAGGTTTTGGGGGGTAATTAGGCTAAAACGTTTACAGTACGATGTACGGAGGGCCGTTTTTGGCTTTATCTGTCTTAAAGTCACGTTAACCAATGTAGCAAGGGTTAACGTGACTTTAAGACACAACGTACAGTGGTTTCA
This sequence comes from Hymenochirus boettgeri, assembly GCA_019447015.1. Lineage (NCBI taxonomy): Eukaryota > Metazoa > Chordata > Amphibia > Anura > Pipidae > Hymenochirus > Hymenochirus boettgeri. The sequence continues at coordinate 338,438,834 of CM033470.1, forward strand.
GCGGTACGCAAAAAAATCTGTGTTGCGCAACCATCATAAGCTATGTACAGCTCTTTAAGAGCAATTATCTGCTCAGTGCATTGCCTAGAGGAGGCAATAGAGAGTGATTAGTTATTTTTTGACTGGACATGTCCTTAAATACACAGCCAGTTAAATATGACTGGTAACTATATGTGCAATTTTTACAATTTAGGGAGATTTGATTCACCTATCAGTTTTTCCTGCCTTCTCCTGAATTTCTTGTCTAAAGTTGTCCGTACACATGCAACTTTGGTTATAAATAGTGATGGCCGGTTCGCGGATCCAAACCCAGATCCGCGGCGGATTTATCTCGTTCGCGAGCGGCGGATTTTCTGGATTTTCCGCCTTCCGAACCGCGTTTTCAAGAAATTACGAGTATTTTCTGTATCTTCGAAAATACAGGAATTACGTATTTTCAAAAATGTTCGAAATTACGAGGATTTCATGTATTTTCGAAAATGCAGGAAATACTGTATTTTCGAAAATTTTCGAAATCACAAGGATTTCCCGTATTTTCGAAAATTTTTCTGTTTTAATGGGTCCGCTCGCGGATTTTCGAATTTTCTAATTTTTTGGAAAATTCGCGGATCCTCGAGCGGACCAGATTTTGCGAAGTTCGGACATCTCTAGTTATAAATTGCTCAATGCGCCACTAGACAGGAGTGATCCTTTTATTCTTTATATACTGTAGAGCGATCGTTTGTCCTATCCACAGACGCCAACCATTGTTATCGGCTCCCTATACTGCCTAGGGCACTAAGATGGATAGAAACAACCCTGAAAATGGGGATCTAAATTCCATGCAGCTTACCTTGTACTGAATCTCACTGGGTGTTCAGTACATCGCGGGATCTTGGCAAGGTAAGTGCAGCAATGAAAAAACATTGCATTCACCCCAAGGTTTTTTGATATATTGTCCAGAAAACCTCTCATGTTAAAGTTAGTAGAAAGACCACGGCAATGTAAATCCCTCCACCAACATTTATCAACAAACCCTCATTTACTGAGAGAAACATTCAATGTGCACTGTGCTAGCTGTGTGGATTTAATATCCTAATTACGCCTCTTGGTAAATAGCCTTACTCTTTGAAACCTTATCACCAGCTCTGTGGCATTAAATTAGCTTGCGGTGGTTAATTATGTGGGTGACCAAGGCAGTTTTTTTTTTTTTTTAAATAATCGTCAGCGCATTTGAGTGAGTCAATCAAATTTATCACATTAGATCCAAAATATTTTTGTTCAGTGCTTAAAAACAATTTGGATTCTTAGTATTTTACTGTTAGATAATAATTATTGATAGTATAAAGAAATATTTAAGGGAAAGTTTGACCCCCAAACTATCATTTATAAAAAAACAAATTACCCCTGAACCCCCAGAATAAAATACTTATGTTGTTAACCAATCCACTGGTAAGAAGATATCCCATATGATATTCTGCTAAAGTAATTCAATAAAAGTAATTCAATATTTTTTTTTATTATCATTTTTAAAATGATAATAATAATGTATTTGATTACAGACCCCCCATGCTGTGTGCAGTGAGTGTTCTCCAGGATACAGGAAAGCCCCCAGGAATGTGCAGTTTACCTGCTGTTATGACTGTGTGCGCTGCTCAGAGGGACACATCTCCAACAGTACAGGTAAGTTCCACCGTCAAGTTTTAGTTTATCAGACTTCTCTCCACCTCTCCTAGAAAATTTTAGTATAATGTAGCGCACCCGCCCAAACCCACTTTAGGCTATACTTACATTTAGCAGATCAGGCCACTACCAGTCGAGCCTCCACTTCTGCTGCTGCTGCATAAATGGCACATTGTAGCAGTGGAGGAGGAGGGACCAAGAGCCGGTGGATCTGGGATTTTAAAGGTAAATATTTAACTGTGTGTGCAGATCTGCTAAATATACTGTAAGCATAGCCTAAAGGGGGTTTTGGGGGGTGCGCTAAATTATACCAAAATTTTTTAGGAGAGGTAAAGATGCCCTTTAAAAAACAAACAAAATCACCAAAAACCCTATGTGCCGATTCACTAAATAAGTGAAGGTGCTGTGGGTTCATAACACTAATAGTAAACAATAAACATACTAGCAATCAGACTCAAATCCAAGAGCTGAAGGAACCCACTAGTCTCCCAAAAAATTGAGAGGCACCTTAAAAGGCAAAAAACAGGGAAATACATCTCCCCTATAATATCCGGGGAATGGATGATAAGAGGCAGTGCAGACTAAACCAATCAACCATATTAAACTAGCTAAAATAGAAAATGAAATACGGATTGCCGAACAAAGCAAGTCCAACCCCAAAATGTTTTTTAAGTATATAAATGGTAAAAAGATGAGGACTGAGAATGTGAGAAGGCTAATCTGCTTTTTTTTTTTTTACTGTTGAGAATCCTTGTCCTTACGGTAGGGATTGTAGCAATATGCAGGGAAGAAATGAAGAGTTTTCACATTGGATAACGGAGGATATGGTACGGAAACAATTAGACAAAGTTAATATCAATAAAGCGCCAGGACCAGATGGATTGCATCCTAGGATTTTAAAAGAGCTTAGTTCAGTTCTAGCTAGACCACTGTTTCTCATATTTTCAGATTCGATTTTGTCTGGGGATGTGCCGCTGGATTGGAAAAAAGCCAATGTAATACCAATATTCAAAAAAGGTAGTCGTTCACAGCCTGGTAACTATAGACCTGTAAGCCTAACATCAGTGGTAGGGAAGGTGATGGAAACTTTGTTAAGGGATCATATCCTTGACTTTGTCTCCAGAGATCATCTTATTAGTAGTAGTCAGCATGGATTTATGAGAAATAGATCATGCCAGACAAATTTAATTGGGTTTTATGAAGAAGTGAGTAAGAAGTTGGACTCAGGCACAGCAGTGGATGTGGTATATTTGGATTTTGCAAAAGCTTTTGATACTGTGCCACATAGGCGACTAATGTATAAACTGAGGACTGTTGGCCTTAAAGAAAACATTTGTTCATGGATAGAGAACTGGTTATTGGACCGCAAACAGAGTGGTGGTTAATGGAGCTACATCTATGTGGGCTAAAGTTCTAAGCGGAGTGCCTTAGGGTTCTGTACTGGGGCCGCTTCTGTTTAATCTGTTTATAAATGACTTAGAAGGGGGCATTGAGAGCAAGGTCTCTGTGTTTGCTGATGACACTAAATTATGCAGAGCTTTGGAAACTTCCAATGATGTGCAAGTGCTGCAAGCAGACCTAGAAATGATGTGCAAGTGCTGCAAGCAGACCTAGATAGATTATCAAAATGGGCAGCAGAATGGCGATGAGATTCAATGTAGATATGTAAGGTGATGCATTTGGATTTAATAATCCCTGTGCCATCTACACCATAAATAACTCTGTGTTAAGTTCATCTGTAATGGAAAAAGATTTGGGGTTCTGGTAGATAACAGACTTAGCTATAGCAAACAATGCCAGGTAGCAACAGCTAGAGCTAGCAAGATATTGTCTTGTATAAAAAGGGGAATAGATTCAAGAGAGAAAATATTATTCTCCCTTTACAAGGCACTGGTAAGGCCTTATTTGGAATATGCTGGCAGTTTTGGAATCCCATATACAAAAGGGACACTTGGAAATTGAGGCAGTTCAGAGAGGGCAACTAAATTAATAAGGGGAATGGAGGGGCTTGAATATGCAGGCAGATTAGACAAGTTAGGGCTGTTTACATTGGAGAAGCGGCGGTTGCGTGGGGACATGATAACCTTGTACAAAATATATTAATGGCCCATACAATGAGCTCTCTGGTGCATTGTTCACTAATAGGTCATATCAGAGGACACGTGGACATCCTTTAAGGTTGGAAGAAAAGAAGTTTCATCGTCAGGTTAGGAGAGGTTTTTTACAGTGAGAACGGTGAAACTGTGGAACTGTCTGCCAGCAGATGTGGTAATGGCAAGTTCATTGAATAACTACTTTAAAAATGGCCTGGATAGTTTCTAAAACTAAAGAATATTGAGAATTCTGGTATTAATGCATATAGATCTGGTTGATCCGGGGATACTTTCCGATTGCCGTTTGGAGTAGGTTAAAAAAAAAAAAAAAAAAGTGAATAGGTTGGACTTGATGGACGTATGTCTTTATTCAACCTTAATCTATGTTACTATGTTACTATATTGAATGCAATAAAAATTAACCTTTATTATATTTTGCAATTAAAACCCAATTCAAATTCTAATCAATAGCCAACAACTATAAGTAAAACATATATACATAAATGGATACTGTGTAACACTGGGCGTCCCCAGTAATAATAAAATCATTAGCTAAAGCGGTGTTCCGGAGTAGCAGCAGTTATATCATCATAAAAAGTTCGCAAGCAGCAGGCACATGCAATATAGGAGCCCAGTTAGAATGAGTAGGGCCCTCTGCGCAACCTCGTCCATCCACAAGGTCAGGGTAACCCCCCCCCCGCTGTAAATGCAAAGAACAAATGGCAAAGTGCTGTACAAACAAACAAACACCATAAAAACTGAATAAAGATGGTAAAATAGGATACTTGGATCACTGAAGGTCCAAAGGGTTCCGAAATATGTTGCCCATCCACCACTCAGCCGAATCTGATCGGAAATTCAAATGTGTCCGATATGTCCTCTGTCCAAACATTTGAAATGCTGTGCAACTGACTTGCTACATACCGGTCCACTAGCTAAAACAAAATTACCAACTCTGAGTGCCGAATATGCCATATATCTAGCCTGGAACTAGGTCTTTGGAAGGTGTCAGAACATTGTGGTGGGTTTTCCAATACATATAAGGGTCCAGGGGAGGTGTTACACTATTTTGAGCATTACTCTATAAGAATTGGAAATTATCACATTTCCAACGTTCGCTTTTTGAATATTCAATGTTTGTTTTTTGAGTTTCTGATTTTCCAGTTTCCATGATAACAAGTCACAATCAGCTGGTTATCATGGGAGTCGGAACCATGGGTGGTTTCAATTACACGCAAACTGCAGGTAAGTGGATGTTATCGTAAATAACAATAGAAACAACGTTATTTTGCAATACCGATCTGTTATAAATTTCGCCATTTGTAACTTTCTTGAGATTTCACTGGATTTTGGGCTAAATTATGAAAATCTTACAGTTTCAAAAAGCTTTGGTTCTTCTGAGTACAACAATATCAGACATAAGTAGACACCTAACTTTTCCTGTCCAGGAGCCACCCCCCTCCCCAAAACTAAAATAGCACTTTCTAGATTTTTCACCAAATTGAAATTATAAGCACTTCTAACAGTTAACATAGATTTTAAAAATAGGTTTGTATCCTCATATTTTCCTTGTTCTTCAAAAAACAATAAATCAGAGACAAAATCAAAGCTGAATTTCACACAAAAATATTGCAAATGTGAAAGCCAAACCACTCCTAAATATAATGGTATGCCATATGGGTGGTGCACACAGAGATGTAGCCACCAACTAACTCTAAATGGGTGTGTATGCATAAGTGCAATTAAAAGAACTAAAATTAGTATCCTGTTTTGAATAAATAAACAAAGTGACACTAGGAGCAGCTTAAGGAATACTACTATTTATCTAGTCAAAATTCAGTGAATAACACACTAAACATTGCTTGCTCCATACACTTCCACTCTCTAAGGTAGCGCTGGCCTCTATGGATCTCCATGCTGTCTCTTAGGTACCAGTGAGCTAACATTCCAAACAACTGATTATTGTCATGGGTCTCTGCATGTCTCCCAGCTGGTAGGAGTAAGAAGAAGTTAGTCTCTGTTGCAGATCCAAAGGCCCTGTTAGCGTCCCAGGCAGAGAGGGAGCCATTTGTTCAGAGGAATTCTTATTGCGGCATCAAGTGCAGGTGAGTGTAATAAAGTCCCATAAAGTGCAATCTGCAAAAAATATTTTAGTCCAATATTTAGAATATTACATGTAAAGTACAATACATAAAACACTTCATAAAAAGTAACTTAAGCTTCTGTATGTTGAACAACCTCTATGTTTTCAAAAGAAACAACCCCCAAACATGGAAATTAGCTTCTACTTACCATCATTTTTGTAACTGTGCCATTCTTTCATACATACATGCAGATTTCTGGACACAGTTCTCCTAGAACTCCATGGTTTTAGAATTTTGGGAGAAAATGAAAGTAAAAGATGATTAAAGTTAGAAATCTTACATAACCAAGTAAAAAAAAACCTAAATGTTAATATTACACTTGTCCTGAATGAAACGGTATGTCATATGTGTGGTGTACACAGAGATGTGGCTACCAAATATGACTAGAACCGAGGCCTGAGTTCGAACTCAAACTCTTTAGAACTTCCCAAACTACAAACAAGTTTGGGTTTTTGAACTTGCAGACTTATTTTCGAAATTATTGGATTCTCTAATTGATAACCCTTGTATGTATTGTTCGCTCGATTTCGGCAATAACCCTCAAATGCTTCATTTCAGAGATAACCCTCGAATGTACCATTTCAGCGATAACCCTCAAATCTAGCAGTACATTCGATACCCTTGAATGTATCGTTCAGTACCCCTCAAATGTAGCGGTTGTTTGGTTACCCTCGAATGTATCATTCAGTAACCCTCAAATGTATCAGTTTGCTCGGTAACCCTCATATGTATTGATTGGTAGTCCTTGAATGTATCGTTCGGTTACTCTTGAATGTAGTGTTCGTTCAGTACCCTTAAATGTATTGTTTGGTAACCTCGAATTTGCGATAACCCTCAAATAGCAAAAACTGTAATCAAAACTGAATAATTGCCTGATCGTGGGGAAAGTTAGTGTATAAAACAAGTTTTGGTGATATGGACATGTTCCCCAGACCATTTGCCATGTCCCAGAGCCATTTCCAGTAAGTTACCATTGCTATTTTAACTGTAATAAACAAAAAACTTTTCGAACTATCTTCTCCAATTGACTTTAATGGGTTTGTTTTCTAACTAAAGAACTTTTACTGAAGTTCTATAGATTAGAAACAAAATAACTTTAGGAAGTTCACCCATCTCTAGTTACCTCCAGAGAGTGCTTTGTATTTTGAACAGCCTCCACTTCTTATTAACGAAACACCCCACAAACTAAGAATCAGCAGACTTTCAGTTACATACGTAAAGGTTTATTCTTTCATACATATATTCAGTTTTTGGATGCAGTTCTCTGTGGGACTTCATTCTTTTGAGATTTTGTGAAAAAATAAAGGAGTGATTTAATTAGAAATCTACCTACATCCACTTGACACGTAAAAAACCCACTAAATGTCCATCTCCCACATGAATCAAACATTATGAATTATGAATCAAACATTATGCCATATGTGTAGATGTACACAAAGATGTGGCCACCACTAACCCCAAATAGGATGTGTGATAAGTGCAATTACAAAAAGAAAATCTGTTATGCATTTTGAACAGCTTCCACTTTTTCAAACAAAACATTCCCCAAAAATGGAAATAATCCCCACAATTCTAATTTTGAAATCTACACACCATCATCTACGGAGCCATTGTTTCATGCATACACACATTTTTTCAGACGCAGTTTTCCATAAAACTCTTTTAGGAGATTTTTTTCTGAAAAAAGGAAAGAAAAGAGGGATTTAAATTTAAAACCTACTAAACCACTTAACAAATAAAAAACCTCACTAAATATCATTCTCCCACTGTCCTGAATTAAATGGTATGCTACATGCATGGGTCACAAAGAACTGTGAACAGCAAATAGCTACAAATGGACCTAGAATATGACTTTGGGGCTTTGCTCTAAGGGAAACATTTTTTTTCTGGCTTATATCCCTTACCTTGGAAACAGCCCCAACAAAGTATATATTATAAGGGAAACACACACCTCCAGCTATTTAGTGTTGTCATTCTAGCATTTAATACTGCAGACTTTGAGAAATATGCACTTTTTAGCAGATTTTCTGAAAAAAACAGCAAAGAAAGTTTAGACTAAGAAATATTGACAAAACCTTCAGAACAAATAAAAGTTCCCACTAAACATCAATCTTCTACATGTCGTAAATAAAATGGTACCCTACTTGTATCAGTGGACACAGAGATATGGCCAGCAAATAGGCTCAATGGGAAGTAATGCATAACATTAGGGTATGCATGCATTACTAACACCCCCTTTCCCTGTTGAAACAACCCCCAAAAATTATATATATTTTGAATCTTCTTAGCTTTAGCTATGTAACAGCACAATTCTTTTATTCATACATGCATATACAGAGTGCCCAAAGGATTTCACACATTTTAAAGAAGATTTTCGGGGGGGAAAGAAAATTCAAATTTAGGCATACTTGCTTTTTTCTGGCTAAACACCCCCCTTACCTGGGAAATAATCCCAAAACTACATATTATTGGAATTTAAGAACCGTCAGCTACATACAGAAACTATATTCTTTTACACATACGTGCAGAGTTCCAGATGAAATTCTTCTTAGAACTTTGCACTTTAGGACATTTTTTGAATAAAATGAAGGAATATATTCCACATGTCCTGAATCAAATGGTAGGCAACATGTGTGGGTCTGCACAGAGACCTGGCCACCAACTAACTCCAAACAGGGCACAAGTGCAATCAACCCGCTCTTTGTTTTGAATAGCTTCCAGTTTTTCAAACTTTCCCCAATTCATATTTAGAATACCCCCCACATATATTTTTAAAACCTACACCACTGTCAGCTATGTCACAGTATATTCTTTCATACATACGCAAGCATGTTGCAAGTTCTTTTTAGAAATTCTTAAATTTATTTTAGAAATAATGGGGAAAGAAGGTTCACAGCTTCGAAAATACTTGACGACAAAAGAAAGAGGTTTAATGTGTTAGAAACAGGTCTAGGGACCCCATATACATTGTCATGGCTGCTCCATTGTGTATTCTATGGGTGCTTCATGTTTGAACTACACAATACTATGCAGACAATTCAAATGATGTGCAAGTGCTGCAAGCAGACCTAGATAGGTTATCAAAATGGGCAGCAGAATGGCAGATGAGATTCAATGTTGATAAATGTAAGGTGATGCATTTGGGATTTAATAATCCCTGTGCCACCTACACCATAAATAACTCTGTGTTAAGTGCATCTGTAATGGAAAAAGATTTGGGGGTTCTGGTAGATAACAGACTTAGCTATAGCAAACAATGCCAGGTAGCAACAGCTAGAGCTAGCAAGATATTGTCTTGTATAAAAAGGGGAATAGATTCAAGAGAGAAAAATATTATTCTCCCTCTTTACAAGGCACTGGTAAGGCCTTATTTGGAATATGCTGGCAGTTTTGGAATCCCATATACAAAAGGGACATCTTGGAAATTGAGGCAGTTCAGAGAAGGGCAACTAAATTAATAAGGGGAATGGAGGGGCTTGAATAGGCAGATTAGACAAGTTAGGGCTGTTTACATTGGAGAAGCGGCGGTTGCGTGGGGACATGATAACCTTGTACAAATATATTAATGGCCCATACAATGAGCTCTCTGGTGCATTGTTCACCTATTAGGTCATATCAGAGGACACATGGACATCCTTTAAGGTTGGAAGAAAAGAAGTTTCATCGTCAGGTTAGGAGAGGTTTCTTTACAGTGAGAACGGTGAAACTGTGGAACTGTCTGCCAGCAGATGTGGTAATGGCAAGTTCATTGAATAACTTTAAAAATGGCCTGGATAAGTTTCTAAAACTAAAGAATATTGAGAATTACTGGTATTAATGCATATAGATCTGGTTGATCCGGGGATACTTTCCGATTGCCGTTTGGAGTAGGTTAAAAAAAAAAAAAAAAAAGTGAATAGGTTGGACTTGATGGACGTATGTCTTTATTCAACCTTAATTACTATGTTACTATGTTACTATATTGAATGCAATAAAAATTAACCTTTATTATAATTTGCAATATAAAACCCAATTCAAATTCTAATCAATAGCCAACAACTATAAGTAAAACATATATACATAAATGGATACTGTGTAACACTGGGCGTCCCCAGTAATAATAAAATCATTAGCTAAAGCGGTGTTCCGGAGTAGCAGCAGTTAATATAAGCATAAAAAGTTCGCAAGCAGCAGGCACATGCAATATAGGAGCCACAGTTAGAATGAGTAGGGCCCTCTGCGCAACCTCCGTCCATCCACAAGGTCAGGGTAACCCCCCCCCCGGCTGTAAATGCAAAGAAGCAAATGGCAAAGTGCTGTACACAAAAGCAAACACCATAAAAACTGGAATAAAAGATGGTAAAATAGGATACTTGGATCACTGAAGGTCCAAAGGGTTCCGAAATATGTTGCCCATCCACCACTCAGCCGAATCTGATCGGAAATTCAAATGTGTCCGATATGTCCTCTGTCCAAACAATTTGAAATGCTGTGCAACTGACTTGCTACATACCGGTCCACTAGCTAAAACAAAATTACCAACTCTGAAGTGCCGAATATGCCATATATCTAGCCTGGAACTAGGTCTTTGGAAGGTGTCAGAACATTGTGGTGGGTTTTCCAATACATATAAGGGTCCAGGGGAGGTGTTACACTATTTTTGAGCATTTACTCTATAAGAATTGGAAATTATCACATTTCCAACGTTCGCTTTTTGAATATTCAATGTTTGTTTTTTGAGTTTCTGATTTTCCAGTTTCCATGATAACAAGTCACAATCAGCTGGTTATCATGGGAGTCGGAACCATGGGTGGTTTCAATTACAGCAAACTGCAGGTAAGTGGATGTTATCGTAAAATAACAATAGATAACAAACGTTATTTTGCAATACCGATCTGTTATAAATTTCGCCATTTGTAACTTTTCTTGAGATTTCACTGGATTTTGGGCTAAATTATGAAAATCTTACAGTTTCAAAAAGCTTTGGTTCTTCTGAGTACAACAATATCAGACATAAGTAGACACCTAACTTTTCCTGTCCAGGAGCCACCCCCCCTCCCCAAAACTAAAATAGCACTTTCTAGATTTTTCACCAAATTGAAATTTATAAGCACTTCTAACAGTTAACATAGATTTTAAAAATAGGTTTGTATCCTCATATTTTCCTTGTTCTTCAAAAAACAATAAATCAGAGACAAAATCAAAGCTGAATTTCACACAAAAATATTGCAAAATGTGAAAGCCAAACCACTCCTAAATATAATGGTATGCCATATGTGTGGGTGCACACAGAGATGTAGCCACCAACTAACTCTAAATGGGGTGTGTATGCATAAGTGCAATTAAAAGAACTAAAATTAGTATCCTGTATTTTGAATAAATAACAAAAGTGACACTAGGAAGCAGCTTAAGGAATACTACTATTTATCTAGTCAAAATTCAAGTGAATAACACACTAAACAATTGCTTGCTCCATACACTTCCACTCTCTAAGGTAGCGCTGGCCTCTATGGATCTCCATGCTGTCTCTTAGGTACCAGTGAGCTAACATTCCAAACAACTGATTATTGTCATGGGTCTCTGCATGTCTCCCAGCTGGTAGGAGTAGAAGAAGTTTAGTCTCTGTTTGCAGATCCAAAGGCCCTGTTAGCGTCCCAGGCAGAGAGGGAGCCATTTGTTCAGAGGAATTCTTATTGCGGCATCAAGTGCAGGTGAGTGTAATAAAGTCCCATAAAGTGCAATCTGCAAAAAATATTTTAGTCCAATATTTAGAATATTACATGTAAAGTACAATACATAAAACACTTCATAAAAAGTAACTTAAGCTTCTGTATGTTGAACAACCTCTATGTTTTCAAAAGAAACAACCCCCAAACATGGAAATTAGCTTCTACTTACCATCATTTTTGTAACTGTGCCATTCTTTCATACATACATGCAGATTTCTGGACACAGTTCTCCATAGAACTCCATGGTTTTAGGAGATTTTGGGAGAAAATGAAAGTAAAAGATGATTAAAAGTTAGAAATCTTACATAAACCAAGTAAAAAAAAACCTAAATGTTAATATTACACTTGTCCTGAATGAAACGGTATGTCATATGTGTGGGTGTACACAGAGATGTGGCTACCAAATATGGACTAGAACCGAGGCCTGAGTTCGAACTCAAACTCTTTAGAACTTCCCAAACTACAAACAAGTTTGGGTTTTTCGAACTTGCAGACTTATTTTCGATAATTATTGGATTCTCTAATTGATAACCCTTGTATGTATTGTTCGCTCGATTTCGGCAATAACCCTCAAATGCTTCATTTCAGAGATAACCCTCGAATGTACCATTTCAGCGATAACCCTCAAATCTAGCAGTACATTCGATAACCCTTGAATGTATCGTTCAGTACCCCTCAAATGTAGCGGTTTGTTTGGTTACCCTCGAATGTATCATTCAGTAACCCTCAAATGTATCAGTTTGCTCGGTAACCCTCATATGTATTGATTGGTAGTCCTTGAATGTATCGTTCGGTTACTCTTGAATGTAGTGGTTCGTTCAGTAACCCTTAAATGTATTGTTTGGTAACCCTCGAATTTGCGATAACCCTCAAAAGTAGCAAAAACTGTAATCAAAACTGAATAATTGCCTGATCGTGGGGAAAGTTAGTGTATAAACAAGTTTTGGTGATATGGACATGTTCCCCAGACCATTTGCCATGTCCCAGAGCCATTTCCAGTAAGTTACCATTGCTATTTTAACTGTAATAAACTAAAAAACTTTTCGAACTATCTTCTCCAATTGACTTTAATGGGTTTGTTTTCTAACTATAGAACTTTTACTGAAGTTCTATAGATTAGAAACAAATCAAACTTTAGGAAGTTCACCCATCTCTAGTTACCTCCAGAGAGAGTGCTTTGTATTTTGAACAGCCTCCACTTCTTATTAAACGAAACACCCCACAAACTAAGAATCAGCAGACTTTCAGTTACATACAGTAAAGGTTTATTCTTTCATACATATATTCAGGTTTTTGGATGCAGTTCTCTGTGGGACTTCATTCTTTTAGGAGATTTTGTGAAAAAATAAAGAGATGATTTAATTAGAAATCTACCTACATCCACTTGACACGTAAAAAACCCACTAAATGTCCATCTCCCACATGAATCAAACATTATGAATTATGAATCAAACATTATGCCATATGTGTAGATGTACACAAAGATGTGGCCACCAACTAACCCCAAATAGGATGTGTGGATAAGTGCAATTACAAGAAAAGAAAATCTGTTATGCATTTTGAACAGCTTCCACTTTTTCAAACAAAACATTCCCCAAAAATGGAAATAATCCCCACAAATATTCTAATTTTGAAATCTACACACCATCATCTACGGAGCCATTGTTTCATGCATACACACAGTTTTTCAGACGCAGTTTTCCATAAAACTCTTTTAGGAGATTTTTTTCTGAAAAAAGGAAAGAAAAGAGGGATTTAAATTTAAAAACCTTACTAAAACCACTTAACAAATAAAAAACCTCACTAAATATCATTCTCCCACATGTCCTGAATTAAATGGTATGCTACATGCATGGGTGCACAAAGAACTGTGAACAGCAAATAGCTACAAATGGACCTAGAATATGACTTTGGGGCTTTGCTCTAAGGGCAACATTTTTTTTCTGGCTTAATATCCCTTTACCTTGGAAACAGCCCCAACAAAGTATATATTATAAGGGAAACCACACACCTCCAGCTATTTAGTGTTGTCATTCTAGCATTTATACATGCAGACTTTGAGAAATATGCACTTTTTAGCAGATTTTCTGAAAAAAACAGCAAAGAAAGTTTAGACTAAGAAATATTGACCAAACCTTCAGAACAAATAAAAGTTCCCACTAAACATCAATCTTCTACATGTCGTAAATAAAATGGTACCCTACTTGTATCAGTGGACACAGAGATATGGCCAGCAAATAGGCTCAATGGGAAGTAATGCATAACATTAGGGTATGCATGCATTACTAAACACCCCTTTCCCTGTTGAAACAACCCCCAAAAATTATATATATTTTGAATCTTCTTAGCTTTAGCTATGTAACAGCACAATTCTTTTATTCATACATGCAGGATTACAGAGTTGCCCAAAGGATTTCACACATTTTTAAAGAAGATTTTCGGGGGGGAAAGAAAATTCAAATTTAGGCATACTTGCTTTTTTCTGGCTAAACACCCCCTTACCTGGGAAATAATCCCAAAAACTACATATTATTGGAATTTAAGAACCGTCAGCTACATACAGAAACTATGCAATTCTTTTACACATACGTGCAGAGTTCCAGATGAAATTCTTCTTAGAACTTTGCACTTTAGGACATTTTTTGAATAAAAATGAAGGAATATATTCCACATGTCCTGAATCAAATGGTAGGCAACATGTGTGGGTCTGCACAGAGACCTGGCCACCAACTAACTCCAAACAGGGCACAAGTGCAATCAACCCGCTCTTTGTTTTGAATAGCTTCCAGTTTTTCAAACTTTCCCCAATTCATATTTAGAAATACCCCCCAACAATATATTTTTAAAACCTACACACTGTCAGCTATGTCACAGTATAATTCTTTCATACATACATGCAAAATGTTGCACAGTTCTTTTTAGAAATTCTTAAAATTTTAGAAATAAATGGGGAAAGAAGGTTCAAGCTTAGAAATCTTGACCAACCCCCCGGCAGAAATAAACAAGCCCTTCTAAATATTGTTCTTCCACATGTCCTCAATTAAACAGTAGCCCACTTTAACCAATGCATGCTGAGACACTGCCAGCAAACAAATATGAACCCTTAAAGGGGAACTATGGTCCAAAAATGACTAGGTAAATTGATAGGAATTGCTCTCCTGAGAATTTTTGCAATTTATTTTCATTGTTTATTTTGCATAGTTTTGAAGATATTTACATTTTTGTGTGTAATATGGCAGCAGCATCACCAGGTCCCCTGCACTTCCTGCTTCCTGTTCTGAAACCATGACAGTCAATCTGCCCTGTGTCTCCTCCTCCCCCTTGCAGCCCCCTGGTTCCTCCCACTCATGGACCCCATGGTACCTCCAGTTGCAGGTCCCCCTTGGCCCATTCTCTTACAGACCCATGTGGCCCGCCCACCCGCAGGTGCTGTGGCCCCACCCACTTATGGGAGTCTAAGCCCCTCCCACACATGGATGCCTAAGTCCCACCCACTCACAAGTGCACAAGCCCCACCTACACACTGATGCCTAATCCCCGCCCACTCACAGGTGCCGTGGGCCACTCAGACCCCCCTACAGAAAACTCTGTGGAAACAGAGTGAGAACTCTGCCTGAAAAGGCTGTTTTCATATAGTGGGAGAGAAGGGCTGTAGATTCCCTTACCTACTCTGTCAGGACTTCAAACAGCAGAGAGGAGGAGGGACTTTCTGTCTCCCTCCCACTCCTGCGGGACTGTGCAGGAGAAGCCTTAGGAATGTCACATGTTGGCCTCCCACCCATTAACTTTCTGGTCAGTAATTTCTTTATATCTTGTGCTGTGGAGCACGTAGAGAGGTGGTTGATGGCTCGTTTTAAAGGTAGGAACCTGGCCTTTCATTTAAACTCAACTTGTTGGGAGACCACAGTTCCCCTTTAATTCTGAATATGTGATCCCTCCATTCCACATATGGGACAAATAGCGAATAGCAAGTCCTTGATTTCCGATATTTGAAAATTATAAAAAAAATGTGATGTGGAAACTCAAAAATTGTGAATGTGTAAAGAAAGTTAGCTAGTTACTTCTTCTTGTATATATAAAATACTGTGCTTTACCAGATTGACTATTGTATCATGTCTGAAGAAGCTTTAGTGCTTGGAATACTTGCATTTGTAATCATTTAATTATGGAATAATATGTTTTACTTTATATCCAAAATGTCATCACTATTTCACAATAAGGTCGCATAGGGGTCTTATTTTAACATGTACAAAATTGTCCCCTCAGTGTTTTAACTTCGAAAGACCCCCTAATTCTCAGTTACAGCTGGTCTGGTATTGGTAGAAGTTTTGGTGATATTTCTCTTTTCACCAAGATAGACTTGACGCAATGAATAAGGCAATGTTGCACTAAAAGTTGCACTAGAACTACACAATTTATAAATTTGGTGAAAATAACACTATTTGCCATTGCAAAGTCTGGTGTTAATGAAATATAGCACTGCTTTATAAATATGCCCCAAATAATTTTAATAATTTTGTATGAAAAATGTATTTCCGGTATTGTCCCCAGCAATGTAATTGGCTTGTAATTCCCCAGCTGTGTCTGTTTACCTTTTATTAAAAAAAAACTCTATTTCTTCCCAATCTGGGACATAAAAATCAGAAGTGAACAAATCTAAGTTATCTTGGATGTATTCTATGTACACTAGGTGCTAACTACCTGCATCTTCCAGAAATAGACCCACCAGAATATACCCAATAGTCCAGCTCTGTATGTAAAAAAAAGTCCTGACAGTACTACATATATATTAAAATAATTACTATACGGATCACAGAAAAATATGTGAAAATACTATTTAAGATTGCATATATATATTAAATAAAATAGAGCAGAGAGCAAATATGATTAAAATCTATTCAACCCGTTGCAGTGCCTTTATCGGGCAAGATACAATAAGAGATTGGTCCGACTCGGTTCTGAAATCCGAAGCGTTCTGTTCCAAAGCGAGCAGATTGTTCGGATTTCGGGGCATATTATCGAGGGTTATTGAAAGTATGAGGAAAATATCCTTGTACATTCGGTAACCCTCGAAAATACGTTCAGAACCCTCTAAAGTATGTTCCCTTTTTCAGATTTCTGGATCTTTGGGGTTTTCCCGGGTTCTTTAAATCTGAAAATGGAACAAAATTTCTGCGTTTCGGACATCTCTAGATATAATAACATACAATACAAATGATAAAATACCCTTCTAAGTGCAATACGCCCCTGGTGAAGGTCCATTGATGACTAAGGTTTAAAATTATATTTTGTGCTTTACATGTTAAGTATTTCCTGATGGAGATGCTTGGGTGGTGATGAAATGTTGAATAAAATTCAATGTTCTGAAATTTTCAGCGACCCAACAATCACGCATTAATCAACTGCTATTCACAATACACACTACCCTTGTCTCAGGCACTGATACCACTAATAAATTTCAGTAAATGAGATTTCTTCTTAATCAAGGATCTTCAACCTGTGAATCTTCAGATATTTAAAAACTTCTTCAGGGTCTTTCACATGCATTGTCATTATTTTTTTTTACCCTTTACATTCATTAAGTTTAATCCGTACCACAATTCAAATTTAAATTATGAAGTTGCTCTATTGTATTCTTATTGCAAGTAGCCTGGTGGATTTAATTAGATTGTAAGCTTTATGGGGCAGGGACCTCTTTACTCATGTTACATGTTTCAAGCACTTGCATATTTCATGATGCTCATACTTATTTATATATTCATGTATTTATTTACTGTCCCCCTTGTACGACTTTTTGTATTCTATATTGTACAGCACTGTGTCCCCTAGTGGCGCTATATAAAAAAACATATACATACATACATACAAAATTAATTTAGACATTGTGTTGTTTATTTTAAAATAATCTCTCTATAACTGCATATGCTTTGAATGCTTACAGATATAGAAACTTGTATCCAGTGCCCCGAAGATCAATGGCCCAATAATAACAGAACTGTCTGTATCCAGAGGACCATAGAATTTCTATCATATGAAGCTTGTTCATTGGCCATCCAGAGAAGGTGACCTGCCTGCTCAGACAAGCTACATTTGGGATCAATTTCACAATCTCAGTATCTTGTGTTCTGGCTAAATCAGTCACAGTTGTCATTGCCTTCAATGCCACCAAGCCTGGGAGCAAGATAAAGAAATGGGTGGGAACAAGAGTGTCATCTGCCTGGTCCTTCTCTGACCCTGGTCCAGGTTGTGATATGCCTGGTTGGTGATCTCCTCCCCACCATTCCCAGACTATGACACTCACACTTACCTGGGAAGATGATATTACAATGTAATGAAGGGTCTGTTCCTCTGTTCTACACTGTGATTGGTTACATGGGATTTCTGTCTGCATTAAGTTTCATTGTAGCTTTCCTGGTTAGGAAGTTACCAGCCAGTTTCAATGAGGCCCAGCTGATCACCTTTCAGCCGCGTGGTGTTCTGCATGTTTGGGTGTCCTTCATCCCAGCCTACCTGAGTACCAAGGGTAAATACATGGTGGCTGTGGAGATCTTTGCTATCCTGGCTTCCAGTGCAGGGTTACTGGGCTGTATATTCATTCCCAAGTGTTACATTATCCTGTTCCACCCTGAGCTAAACACCAGAAAACACATTTCTGGGAAAATTTAACACCGATATATAGCATGATTGTATGATACTTAAAGGGGAACTAAACTAATTTTAGCACATAATCTCAAAGCACCCCGTATTCAAAAAAACTATGCGAATACTACCCCAGTAAGTTTAATTTACATATTAGAAAGGGGAACTAAAGTCACCAGATAACATTGTCCCAATAGACAGAGCACATTAATAAGACAGGTTATTGTAATAATATGGATGTGCTCTGTGTATGGGCTAAATTTGGTTGCACTATAAGCACAATGTATTTTCTATTAATTGTCATTAATACTTTATTATAATTTCTTGGCATTTACATGTTATATAAATACAAAGGAATTAAAAAGTTTAAAAAAATCTATCTTTTTGTTTGTTTAATTACTGGCCTTTTAAGTTTTTATCCCCCGAAAAGCACCTAAAACACTTACACATCTTTAAGGAGAATCTTTAAAGACCATCTTAGACTGTGTAGATGCAGATAGTTCAGTGTATCAGTCGATCAAGGCAAAAAAAAGTCTTTAGCCGACCTCGACAAATGTCCATCAATTTATTGAATAAGAGGGATGCAGGGCACTAGCTTAAAAAATTATCAATTGCTTAGTGGAATCCCGCCTGGAAAGTTATGAGGTGCACTCTCTGTAGCCTGTGCCACGTCAGGTAAGTATCAATCCAATTTCAATTTGTAGGGAAGCACACTCAAATAGAATATAATAACAAAAGTTCCATTTATTAAGTGCTCAACATACAAGCCAGGTACACAACGTGCATACAGAGAGAAAGGTAAGTAGACAATACCGTACAGAACAAAACATTAGACATGTACACACTGTCAGAACAACCGCCTAGCACCAAGACACCAGGTACATTTTCGAGACTTTAACGATGGCTCGACCATTTGTTCGCCCTCTATGGACCGCAACTGACAGTCCTTTTATCCTGGCCAACCGCTCACAAGTGTCGAATGGTCACTGTGTCATTATGAGCAATTAGCTTTATTACAAACTGCACTGGTTTCTATGCACACTTAGGGCTAGGCCACGCTATTGTATTTCTCTCGCTCTTCCGATCATGATTTGCGATCCGTATACACTTGACAAACACAGAGCAGGCTTTTTCGGAGAGCATGCAAATGCATTTTTTTTCCGAATCGCATGCGCTCTGATTGCTTGGATCACAGTGTAAGAGGACGGTAACGTGCGAGAAACGTGTGTGCGTGCCCTTTTCCCGCGCATTAATGTGTGTCCTAGTGTGGCAGCATAAGGTATAATTTAACTACCAATTAGATTTGCTATATGTGTCACTTTGGTTTTAATTTACTTATTGTAATAAAGTAGAATTAATTTACAGCAGAAGGACCCCCTAAATCTTTATCCACTTTCCCTGACATTTCTGAACAGAGATATCGAGCCTGATCTCCTTTTTACTACTCCCCTGGTCCTTCCGGGTAGCAGTCGTCAATCACAGCCAACAATTTATTTTGTAGCTGCCTCTTCAGCAGATCCTTAAAACTATAATGTGGTACACACTAAAATTAGTTCAATCTAATTAAATACAATCGATATAGAATTGGGCTATTTGCCCCTACAATCAAACAATATCGCCAGAGACAACATGGTTTTCCAATGTGTGTTCCATAACACCAGATGAACTATTGCTGGTTGTTCACAGGATTGGTCAATTTAGCCAGAAAATGTCTGTTTTGCTGCCTAAACACCATAGGGATTGTTGATATTGTTATTTATTGACCTATAAAGGTGATAAGCCTTTGAGGCTAGGCACATGTAGGCCAACATTTCAACCTGATCAACCGGTAATGTGTATATAATGTGTATATCCAAACAGTTGAAGCTGTATTCTGAACTATTTGTTATATTATTACTTTGCATGGTACAGCTGTTACAATCTGCTAAACTGAGTGAAAAAATGTCAGAAGCTTTAAAGGTTAACTGTGGTCTTCATACAGGTGTCCTTTAAAAGAGAGCAAAGAGATCTCTCATACCTTTCAAAAGGCCTAGGATGATGTTTCTAGCTTCTCTGGTTCTTACGTTATAGGCTTGTTAAGTTACACTTTCCAGACTGTCATACCTCTGTGTCTCTGTGACAGGCATGTTTTATAAGCTGTGTCATATGCCGTATCTCAAAAAATGTATCTTTTCTGAAGTCAGTTACAGACTTGCAACCATTCTCTGTCCTTCCCTGTACCTTAGGGAGAGAAAACATTATTTCCAGGCTTGTGGCTAGCTTTAAAAATGATTTATAAGTTCTCGGTGGTTCTGATGTAGCTGATCATGCTCTGTTCCAGCAGTGGGCATGCTCTAAACTTAGAGGCAGACCCCAAATTCTGGTAATGTCACAGCTCATAGTTCCTCTTTAAACACATAATGCATAATGTTTTTTAACAGTACATTTCAATAAAATATAAAGTAAGAAAAGTTTAAAAAGTTAATTCACTTACTATTACTGTCCTGTTGTGTAGTTCTAACACACACCCCCAGTGCCAGAAGGCAGACAACGAAAATGGAGGACTAGATATCCGTGTGTGGTTATACCATGTTGCATTCCATGAAAAAGTAGCAAAAAAAAGTAGTATGAGTAAACATACTGCAATACGCAATAATTTGGGGTCTCCACACACAAAATTTTGTATTTAATCATTAGCATTATATGGCTGCTAAATCATCCAAAGAACAAGACAAATTACATCTGAGATAAACTTTACAAGTATGAAAAGCTTTCACATTAGGATTATTAAAAAATAGCAGGGAGATTCAATAAAAGTTCTTATCGTTTGGTGCTAATTTTGCCCCAACCAATCAGATGTTAGCTTTCAAATGTTAAATAAGATCTGATTGGTTGGGGCAAAATCAGCACCATTGTAAAGGATAAGAACTTTTATTGAATAAACCTGTAAGTTAAGTTCAGCAATTATACTCCAGTAACAGTTTTACCATATATTTCTATTATATAGATAGGATATAATAATTTTAATGTAGTTTTTTGGGATGACAGGACATTAGTCATACAGTTTCTGCATTGGACCAATTGCTTTCCCCATACCTAGACTCTTCATACTGTGATATTCCCACCATAATACTGGTCTCTAGTAATAGAAATCTCAATTTCACATCCTATGAACCATTGGACTGAACCTTGATTGCTCTATCTACTCTTTCGGTGTGTCCTATGGAGATCCAGTGAACTTAGTCTTAACTTGTCCAGCTAGAATTAGATGGTGAGTAATTAAACATATATAACTGGATGGTACAATTATCTGTAGGCCAGATATCTGTCTAGTTTAAGAAACAATTAATTACTGTTATTATAATTTACAGGTTAGGGAGAGGAGAATGTTCAGGATCTGTTATATAAACAGGGGGTTGTGATAGTCCAAGTTCCTATTACTGCCCAGAGTTCAGGCTGAGCTGTGAGACATTTATTCATCTTTCTACTGAGTTTGTGTTTGATCTGGAATCGAAGTCACTGTCCAGGCATGGATCTTGTGTATCACGCACACAGACCAGTTGTAACCATTACAAATCAGGTACCAATCATAGTAACATAGTAACATAGTAATTAAGGTTGAATAAAGACATTCGTCCATCAAGTCCAACCTATTCCCTTTTTTTTTTTTTTTTAACCCTACCTAACAGTTGATCCAGAGGAAGGCAAAAAACCCCAGCTAAAAAAGGGGGGAAAAAATTCCTTCCTGACTCCAAACGGCAATCGGAAAGTATCCCTGGATCAACCAGATCTATATGCATTAATACCAGTAATTCTCAATATTTTTTAGTTTTAGAAACTTATCCAGGCCTTTTTTAAAGTTATTCAATGAACTTGCCATTACCACCTCTGCTGGAAGACAGTTCCACAGTTTCACCGTTCTCACTGTAAAGAAACCTCTCCTAACTTGAAGATGAAACTTCTTTTCTTCCAACCTTAAAGGATGTCCACGAGTCCTCTGATATGACCTATTAGTGAACAATGCACCAGAGAGTTCACTGTATGGGCCATTAATATATTTGTATAAGGTTATCATGTCCCCACGCAACCGCCGCTTCTCCAATGTAAACAGCCCTAACTTGTCTAATTCGCCTGCATATTCAAGCCCCTCCATTCCCCTTATTAATTTAGTTGCCCTTCTCTGCATAGTTTGAAGGCTTGTGGTTTGTAATATGAGCAGAAATAATAAACCCAGAATCTTCTGACTAAAAAGGCTTATATATTTTAGATATTTTTATATTAATATTTTATTTTTAGATCTGACCTGTGGGGAAAATTTGTTCATGGCGTCATATCCAGCCTCCTGGCAGGAAGCCATTCAATCATTTTACAACGAAGTGGAGAATTTTGAATATGGAAAAGGAGCCAAAGTTCCTGGTCTCGTCATAGGTCATTATACACAGGTAAGACATGAAGCAATTTTCGGAAAAAATTAGAAAACTCGAAAATCCGCGAGCGGACCCATTAAAACCTATTAAAAGGAAAGATTCTTTGAAAATACGAGGATTCTTTGAAAATACGAGTCTTCGAAAATATGAGGATACTTCGAAAATACGAGGATTCTGCGAAAATACGAAATCTCCGTATTTTCGAAAATACGAGAAATCCCCGTAATTTTGAAATTTCCGAAAACGCGGTATTTTCGAAAATACGAGAAATCCTGGTAATTTCGAAAATTTTCAAAAACGCGGTTCGGAAAAGTTCGGAAGGCGGAAAACCGGAAAATCCACGATATCCGCCGTTCGCGAACGAGGTAAATCCGCCGCAGATCCGTGTTCAGATCCGCGAACTGGGCCATCTCTAATAACCAGGAGATACTGGAAGATTTATTATGTAGTATGAGTCCTGGTTTCGAAGTGCATCTGGTTTAAGGCAAAAGTGAGTTTTAAAAATTCACTGATCTAGTGAAACGTTCAGAAAATCAGTGCCGAAAATTCACAAGCTGATGTTGAAAATTTCAAAAGAAATGGCATGAAAAGTCAAATTGTGAAAAAAAAAAAAAAAAATCTACTTTTATTGATAATTGGGTTTGAGTAAAATTTTTAGTTCAGAAGGATTTCAATACATTCTGCAAATTAACCAGCAGAATTACACTCATTGGTTTCATTCATCTTTAGCTAAAAGGGCCACCAGGGAGGGTTTTTTTCTTCCTTAGTTTGCACATTTTCTGTGTCTACCAGCACTGCTGGTTAGAGGTGTCAGCTATGCACATTAAAAACCCCTTATATAACATTGACACAAACAGGTTAGCGTGGGTTTTTCACTGAAAAAAAACCCTAAAAAAACCCAATAACAATACTGAATCCAACCGAACGATTGAAGCAGTTTCTATAGGGACATTAGGGTTGATAGTTTGTAAAATTGTTTTAACAGGTTATTTATTGAATGTGAATTGGAAAATAAACATTATTATGTATTTTACACTTTTTACACTTTTAGGTCATGTGGTACAGCTCATACCTGATTGGATGTTACAGCACCGAGTGTCCTGAAGATAATGAAAGATTACAGTATTATTATGTTTGTCACTATTGCCCATCGTAAGAAACGTTAAATATTTCCTGTTTTTTGTTTATTTTTTACACCTATATGGGAGGATGTGCTGCTTGCCAAGCTTGTCTTTCCATTGGCATTGTTGACGGACATAGATCCTCTCCCTGGGGACTATGAACCAGTGGCATAGAGTTTTATAAACTGGAAGTTGTTACAATGATGGAATTGCTTTGCAAAGCACAATCAAGTGCCATATTTTGAAAAACGTCATTCTTCTTCGTTGAATCCATTTCAATGGTAATATTAAGCCCACGACATTTTAATAATTTAAAATGCCGAACTTTTACAATAGGGAGGGTCAGGCGACAATCTTCACAGAATGAAGCTCTGTATTTTGCCATAATTAAAGTGCAAGTCCATTAATATTCTAATGTATATAAGATGGGATGGTTAATATGATTTCCAGGTTTTTTTTTTTTTCTCTCTGTGATAAACATGATCTTGTGGCTTTTACAAACAAATTCCGCCCTGTCCAAAAAAGTCACCACCTACTTTTGAGATTGAGGAATCATTCTTTATTTTTAGATCAGGTGACCAATTCTATTGTATAGCACAAGATAATAAAGTACATTCGGGAAGATTCAATATCGGG
Source organism: Hymenochirus boettgeri (assembly GCA_019447015.1). Lineage (NCBI taxonomy): Eukaryota > Metazoa > Chordata > Amphibia > Anura > Pipidae > Hymenochirus > Hymenochirus boettgeri. The sequence goes on from CM033470.1 coordinate 338,463,243, forward strand.
TCTCCCGTTACTTACCTTAGCCCGATCCCGCGATACAATAACTGACGTAAACGAGATTACGTCAGTTATTGCATCGCAGGGATCGGGCTAAGGTAAGGAGCGGGAATTTAACGCTCCAGAAGCTGTAGCATTAAGTTTCACGCTACAAAGTAGCGCAAAACTTAACACTACAGGTTTTGGATCGTTAGCACAGCGCTATTTCCAAAAACATTCGGAAATGGCGCTGTGCTCCAAAATCCGGCCAAAACCCACATTAACCCAAATTTTTTTAGGGTTAACGTGGGTTTTGGACGGAAAGGGGCCATATTGAATCTCCCCCCATTGTGTTTTAAGGAAGATTTACTGCATTTTACAATTCTAATAGTATTATTTCTGTTTGACCTAATGATCTTTTCCATACATTTACACTTCTAGTGGAAATATTGTCAACAAAATGCCGTATCCGTACAAATCTGGCCCAAAATGTGCAGACTGTCCAAAAGCTTGTGATAACGGACTTTGCAGTAAGTATTTTTTTCCCTTTCTTTCTGTTCCTGCAGATCATGTGGTAGAGTTTGGCTCTGATTAGGCTGTATATTATATACACAGATATGTAATAAAAACAATAAACAAATCTATAATTAATCTGCAGAGAATGTGGGAAGATGATGGGGAAAAGAGAGAAAAGAGGGGATTGATGGAGAGCAGATAGATGGGAACATTTTATGGGGCAGATGGAGAGTTTAAAATACATTCCATTGGTGTTGACCTTCATGGTACCTCTATTTCAGTGTCCATCTTCAAGCATTGTATGCACCATACATAGCCCAAGCATTGGAACATGGAATAGTAATTATACATAGTAACATAGTAATTAAGGTTGAATAAAGACATTCGTCCATCAAGTCCAACCTATTCCCTTTTTTTTTTTTTTTTAACCCTACCTAACAGTTGATCCAGAGGAAGGCAAAAAACCCCAGCTAAAAAAAGGGGGGGGAAATTCCTTCCTGACTCCAAACGGCAATCGGAAAGTATCCCTGGATCAACCAGATCTATATGCATTAATACCAGTAATTCTCAATATTTTTTAGTTTTAGAAACTTATCCAGGCCTTTTTTAAAGTTATTCAATGAACTTGCCATTACCACCTCTGCTGGAAGACAGTTCCACAGTTTCACTGTTCTCACTGTAAAGAAACCTCTCCTAACTTGAAGATGAAACTTCTTTTCTTCCAACCTTAAAGGATGTCCACGAGTCCTCTGATATGACCTATTAGTGAACAATGCACCAGAGAGTTCACTGTATGGGCCATTAATATATTTGTATAAGGTTATCATGTCCCCACGCAACCGCCGCTTCTCCAATGTAAACAGCCCTAACTTGTCTAATCTGCCTGCATATTCAAGCCCCTCCATTCCCCTTATTAATTTAGTTGCCCTTCTCTGGACTGCTTCCATTTCCAAGATGTCCCTTTTGTATATGGGATTCCAAAACTGCACTGCATATTCCAAATGAGGCCTTACCAGTGCCTTGTAAAGAGGGAGAATAATATTTTTCTCTCTTGAATCTATTCCCCTCTTTATACAAGACAATATCTTGCTAGCTCTAGCTGTTGCTACCTGGCATTGTTTGCTACAGCTAAGTCTGTTATCTACCAGAACCCCCAAATCTTTTTCCATTTCAGATGCACCTAACACAGAGTTATTTATGGTGTAGGTGGCACAGGGATTATTAAATCCCAAATGCATCACCTTACATTTATCAACATTGAATCTCATCTGCCATTCTGCTGCCCATTTTGATAATCCATCTAGGTCTGCTTGCAGCACTTGCACATCATTGGAAGTTTCCAAAGCTCTGCATAATTTAGTGTCATCAGCAAACACAAAGACCTTGCTCTCAATGCCCCCTTCTAAGTCATTTATAAACAGATTAAACAGAAGCGGCCCCAGTACAGAACCCTGAGGATCTCCGCTTAGAACTTTAGCCCACATAGATGTAGCTCCATTAACCACCACTCTCTGTTTGCGGTCCAATAACCAGTTCTCTATCCATGAACAAATGTTTTCTTCAAGGCCAACAGTCCTCAGTTTATACATTAGTCGCCTATGTGGCACAGTATCAAAGGCTTTTGCAAAATCCAAATATACCACATCCACAGCTGTGCCTGAATCTAACTTCTTACTCACTTCTTCATAAAAACCAACTAAATTTGTCTGGCATGATCTATTTCTCATAAATCCATGCTGACTACTACTAATAAGATGATCTCTGGAGACAAAGTCAAGGATATGATCCCTTAACAAAGTTTCCATCACCTTCCCTACCACTGATGTTAGGCCTACAGGTCTATAGTTACCAGGCTGTGAACGACTACCTTTTTTGAATATTGGTATTACATTGGCTTTTTTCCAATCCAGCGGCACATCCCCAGACAAAAGCGAATCTGAAAAGATGAGACACAGTGGTCTTGCTAGAACTGAACTAAGCTCTTTTAAAATCCTAGGATGCAATCCATCTGGTCCTGGCGCTTTATTGATATTAACTTTGTCTAATTGATTCCGTACCATATCCTCTGTTATCCAATGTGAAAACTCTTCATTTCCTCCCTGCACATTGTTACAATCCCTACTGTAAGGATTCTCAACAGTAAAAACCGATGTAAAAAAACGGTTTAGCAGATTAGCCTTTTCGGCATCCTCTACAACCACCTCAGCTCCATTATTTAATGGTCCCACATTCTCAGTCCTCATTTTTTTACCATTTATATACTTAAAAAACATCTTGGGGTTGGACTTGCTTTGTTCGGCAATCCGTATTTCATTTTCTATTTTAGCTAGTTTAATTGCTTTCTTGCACTCTTTATTACAACTTTTGAAGTCCCTGTAAGCCTGTTCTGTGCCTTCTGCTTTCAAAATTTTAAAAGCCCTTTTCTTTTTTTCCATTTCCCTTTTTACCTGAGCATTAAGCCATGCAGGAGTGGACCTAATTTTTTTACACTTGTTTCCTAAAGGTACCGATTTGGAAATGTTATAGTTTAATATCCCTTTTAAAGTGGTCCACATCTGCTCAGTATCTTTACCTAGAAACAGTTCCCCCCAGTCTATGAGCAGGAGCGATTCCTTTAAAAACATAAAATTAGCTTTCCTAAAGTTAAAAGTTTTTGTTAAGCCAGTGCACTTTAGTTTTCTGCAACCTATATTAAATGACACTATATCATGGTCACTATTCCCTAAGCTTCCCATTACCTTCATCTCCAAAATGAGCTCTGGGTTATTAGATATCACCAGATCCAACAACGCATTCTTTCTAGTAGGAACTTCTACCATCTGTGAAAGAAAATGCTCATATAGGAAATTTAAGAACTTTATACCTTTTGAGGTGCTGGCAGTTCCATTACTCCAATCTATTTCAGGGTAGTTAAAATCCCCCATAACCAGAACATGCCCCATACCAGCAGCCTTCGCCAACTGCATATGGAGATTCATTTCCACCTCTTCCCCGGCATTTGGCGGCTTATAACACACTCCAACAATTAATTTACCTACCTTCTTGCTTCCTGTACACAGTTCCACCCATAATGTTTCTGCCGCATCGTTTGCTCCCCCATCTATTCCATCTTTTAAATTTGGCTTCAATTCCTGTTTAACATACATACATACTCCTCCTCCTTTCTTATTAACTCGGTCATGTCTAAATAAGGAGTACCCTTCAATATTTACTGTCCAGTCGTGTGAATCATTAAGCCATGATTCTGCTATACCAATTACATCATACCTTTCCTTTAGAGCTATTATTTCAAGTTCGACGGTTTTTCCAGCCAGACTCCTTGCATTTGTAAACATACATTTTAGATTATCAATTGATTTACTTCCATACATGGTCGTACATGCCTCCTTATCCTCTATGCTCCCCCCTCCTCCTTCTCCTCCCTCCGTTGTGTTACTAGCCCCCAGATCCCTAACTTCTCTATCTACCCCTGTGTAGTTAAACGTTCCCTCCCCCCCCATACCTAGTTTAAAATCTCCTCCAACCCCCTAGCCATCTTCTCCCCCAAAACAGTTGCACCATCACCATTGAGGTGCAATCCGTCACTACTAAAGAGCCTGTAGCCAACAGAAAAGTCAGCCCAAACCCCATCTCCTTACACCACTCTCTTAGCCACGCATTTATACTCCTGAGCTCCCGTTGCCTCCCTAGCGTAGCACGTGGCTGCGGTAGTATTTCTGAAATCACTACCCTGGAGGTCCTTGCTTTTAACTTGGCCCCTAATTCTCGGAAATCATTTTTAAGGACCTCACCTCCACCTCTAACTTTGTCATTGGCACGAATGTGAACCAAGACCGCCGGGTCACTCCCAGCCCCACCCAATAATCTGTCTACACGATCCACCACATGTCGAACCCTAGCACCAGGCAGACAACACACTGTTCGGCATGCAGGGTCCTGGCGACAGATTACCCTATCTACCCTTCTAATAATAGAATCCCCTACCACTACCACCTGTCTATCCTTCCTAGCCCCCAGTTCTCCCTCCCTTGTATTGGAGATGGCCGTCCCCTGGGTGCTCAAGGGAAAGGCCCGCTCCATACATGCTGCTTCCGAGCCATCGTCCTCCACATCTTCACCTAAAATGGCAAATCTGTTGGGATCGACCAGCTGGGAAGAAGCCTCCCTATCCTTCCGTCCCCTACTTCCCCTGGTGACCCTTACAAATCTATCTTCCTTCTCCACCTTATCTGCCCCATCTCCACCCACCAGTTTACTGGCCCCTGCCAGTACCTGCATTTCCCCCAGGTTTGCCAAGTCCTGCAATGCTGCAAGTTTACCCCTTAGACTCTGTACCTCAGATTCCAAATGGGCAACCCACTCACATCTGACACATACATAGGTCCCCTGGGGCGGCTGCTCCAAGATCCCATACATGCGGCAGGATGCACATTGCGCGGCCCCAACAAAACTGTCCATACTAAACAGCAATACACAGCAGAGACACAGCAGAGAAATAGTGTTGTTCTCAAACGCTTTCTTGTTTTAAACGCTTTAGTTTTTTAACGCTGTCAATTCTCTTAAAAACAGAAAAATCCATCTGGTCCTGGCGCTTTATTGATATTAACTTTGTCTAATTGATTCCGTACCATATCCTCTGTTATCCAATGTGAAGACTCTTCATTTCCTCCCTGCACATTGTAACAATCCCTACTGTAAGGATTCTCAACAGTAAAAACCGATGTAAAAAAACGGTTTAGCAGATTAGCCTTTTCGGCATCCTCTACAACCACCTCAGCTCCATTATTTAATGGTCCCACATTCTCAGTCCTCATTTTTTTACCATTTATATACTTAAAAAACATCTTGGGGTTGGACTTGCTTTGTTCGGCAATCCGTGTTTCATTTTCTATTTTAGCTAGTTTAATTGCTTTCTTGCACTCTTTATTACAACTTTTGAAGTCCCTGTAAGCCTGTTCTGTGCCTTCTGCTTTCAAAATTTTAAAAGCCCTTTTCTTTTTTTCCATTTCCCTTTTTACCTGAGCATTAAGCCATGCAGGAGTGGACCTAATTTTTTTACACTTGTTTCCTAAAGGTACCGATTTGGAAATGTTACAGTTTAATATCCCTTTAAAAGTGGTCCACATCTGCTCAGTATCTTTACCTAGAAACAGTTCCCCCCAGTCTATGAGCAGGAGCGATTCCTTTAAAAGCATAAAATTAGCTTTCCTAAAGTTAAAAGTTTTTGTTAAGCCAGTGCACTTTAGTTTTCTGCAACCTATATTAAATGACACTATATCATGGTCACTATTCCCTAAGCTTCCCATTACCTTCATCTCCAAAATGAGCTCTGGGTTATTAGATATCACCAGATCCAACAACGCATTCTTTCTAGTAGGAACTTCTACCATCTGTGAAAGAAAATGCTCATATAGGAAATTTAAGAACTTTATACCTTTTGAGGTGCTGGCAGTTCCATTACTCCAATCATCTCTGTTCTGCTCTTAACCCACAGTTCAGTTAACTGTAAAACAATTCATAATGGTCTTCCCTTCTGGGGTCGTTTACTGGGCAGGAAACTTACTCTCTCATTGGCTTTAATCTTACTATTTACTCCTGTAGCTGATAGTCAATGCACCTTAAAGGAGAACTAAACCCAATTTTTTATACTCCAGAATCTGAAAACAACCCCCCTAAAAACACCAATAAACTATAAAATCCCACTTCAGTAAATTGTATTAAAATAAATGTAAGCCTGTTAAGAACTGGATGAAGTATCTGTGTGTAAGTGCAGTGTCAGACCACACCTCCTGACCTCAGTCACATGCTTCCTTGCTTTATCTGTCCTGTAAAAGGATTGGCTAGAGATTATTAATGGGTATGACCAACTGCAACAAGTTTCTGCCATAGCTAAGGACTGAGCATGTGCAGAACATAATGGTCGTTGACCCAATTGTGTGATTCTAGAATGCTGTGACGTAAAGAAGCACAAACCATATATTATTTAGGTAAATTTTCCAGCGCCCGTATCAAAATGAGAGTTTAGACACAGATTACTGGTGTTCTGCCCTATGGTTCAGAGTTGTTCTGCTGCTTTAGTTGTCCTTTAAAGAAAACATTTCCTAATTCCAATGTGTACCAGGCTGGAAAAATTTTATTAGGAGGAATAATATAAGTGAGTACTCCAGTAGATAAATTAACTAATTTCCGTAAAGGGGAATTATTTTATTGTAAGTTAATTTGTAATTATTTGATTTTATATTATTGAAACAACACACAACAGGGTAACTTTGAAATCTACCTAGAGATCTCTACTAGAACACGATCCACACGTAGAACACTGTACAATAGGAAACAGTCTCTATATTTACAATGGAACTTAACAATTCAACATTCATATACAACACATCAATTAGCCAATTTACTGAAAACTTTAAAAACTGCACTAGCAGGGTCTAAATATTGCTCTTGGCAGGTAAGGTTTAATCCTAAGAGTACCCATTGATGCAACAACATGATCACACAATCCGCAGATCGTACGATTGGATTGGCCGAGGGGAAAGATTTCCAACTGTGAACATAGGTACGATATCGGAGTATCCAATTATTGTACATCTTCGATTGTTGCGTCTATGGGCCCCAATAGGTATGCTAACTTTTTGTAAATAGGTTTAGTGTGACCTTAAAATGGGAATTTTAGTGCTGCATCTCTTTGTTAATTTTTAAATGTTTTGGTTTGTTTGAAATGTTATGTTTATCATTTGCCTCAACATTTTAAATGTAAAGTCTCTATTGCAATTTGACACCTTATCCTGGGAAATATCTGTTGTATTCAATTAGATCAACTGGACTTGAAGTTTAGTTCTTGAAGACGTTTCGCTAGTCATCCGACTGGCTTTCTCAATTCAGAATGACTTGTACAAGAATCTGTGGCAATTATGTACCCTGGAAAATTCCAATTAGCATATCACAGCCAAGTGTTAAGGGCGGGATTGCATAGGGCTAAGATGTGTTATAGGAACGCCCAGAGTAAGGTGTCAAAACAGCATTGTACATGGCAGACAGTTGGTGTCGAACCCCCCCACCTCTATTTAGGCTTGGTTTCTTTATTTTCACATAAATGGCCTCCTTAACACCTCTCTTGAACCAGTCACGTTCCTTTGCCAATATGTTAACATTACAATCTTCAAAGGTGTGTCCTTTATCCTTAAGATGCAGGTACACGGCTGAGTCCTGAACCGAGGAATTGGCTCTTCTGTGCTGGGCCATACGTTGATGCAGTTGCTGTTTGGTTGACATTAGTCAACTAAAACAGAACCTGGCCTCACAGCTACCTGTGGCCATCTGGGAAAGAGTAATGGAGTTCACCAAACAAGCACAGCTTTCTCAGCACTGTAAGGGCAAACAAAGGCAACAGAACAAGTTCTCTATTCTGTCATCCCAGAACACCCCTAAAGGAGAACAACTACCTTGGATACAAAAGGAGGGAAGTGTCACTTCATCAAACAAGGAGGAATGGGTGAGAAACTTGTCTAACAGGACCCTGACCCAGCCAGAAATGGAAGTGCTTGCTAAGGGCTTGAATTTTGCCATCACTCCTAAAACCATCCCGGTGGTGGAAATTACAGCAGCCACAGAAGCCTCAACCCACAATAATAAGGTACCACAGAGTGAGGCAGAACAACTTCGCCTTAAGGTATCTGCAGCCTTAGCCAGTGCTAAAATTCCTTCATCTAACCTGACCACACAGGAAAGAAGAGCCTTAACATCCCTCAAGAAAGATTCCAGTATCACCATTCTACCGGCAGACAAGGGAAGATGCACAGTAGTACTCAACACCTCAGACTACCATGATAAGGTGACCATGCTCCTGGCCGATAACAACACATATGAGGCTTTAACAAGGGATCCCACCAGCCGGTACAAGAAAAGGGTCATAGACTTACTACAACAGCTTCAAAAGGATAAAGCCATTGATCGAGCAATGTATCATCGCCTCTACCCTGGTGAGGCACATCCATGCATATATGGAATCCCAAAGATACATAAGGAAGGGGCACCACTAAGACCTATAGTCAGCAGCATCAACTCTGTAACATACAAGGTGGCAAAATACCTAGCTAACATCTTAGGACCATTGGTGGGAAGTTCTAAGCATCACATCCAGAACTCTAAGGATTTCACCAACAAGATTGAAGATATAGTACTTGGTGCAGAAGAAACGATGGTGTCCTATGATGTGACATCTCTCTTCACCTGTATACCCACCAAGGAGGCTGTTGACATGGTGAGAAAACAGCTAGGCCAACACTGCACTCTTACCAGCAGAACTGATCTCAACCCAGAACAGGTGTGTTCCTTACTGGACTTGTGCCTGAATACCACCTATTTCAAATACAGGGATAAGTTCTATAAGCAAAAACACGGATGTGCTATGGGATCTCCAGTTTCACCTATTGTGGCCAACCTTTACATGGAGGAGGTAGAAAAACAGGCGCTTAATACCTTTAAGGGCATAGCACCCAGCCACTGGTTCAGATATGTGGATGACACCTGGGTTAAAATCCACCAGAAGGAAGTACAAGCTTTCACAGAACACATCAATGCGGTAGACCAAACTCAAATTTACAAGGGAAGAGGTACAAAACAACAAACTGGCTTTCTTGGACTGCTTGGTAGAAGTTAAGGAAAATGGTAAACTGGAAGTAGAGGTTTACAGAAAACCAACACACACAGATCAGTATTTGATGTTTGACTCCCACCACCCTTTAGATCACAAGCTGGGTGTCATCAGAACCCTGCAACACAGAGCTGAGAACATCCCCACTAGCACACATGTGAAGGCTAAAGAAATGAAACATCTCAGAGGAGCCCTTAAAACTTGTGGATATCCAGACTGGGCCTTTGTAAAAAGAAGTAGAAGGAAAGAAAACAACACAAATACCAACAGTGAAGGGGAAAAGCAAGACAGGAGAAAGAACATGGTCATCCCATATGTAGCAGGGGTCTCCGAGAAATTAAGAAGAATTTTCAAAAAATACCGTATCCCTGTCTGCTTAAAACCAAACAACACACTGAGGCAGCAATTGGTACATCCGAAAGACCCAATACCCAAACACAAGAAAAGCAACATCATATACGCAGTGCAGTGCAGTGAAGAATGCTCCGATTTGTATGTGGGGGAGACCAAACAGCAACTGCATCAACGTATAGCCCAGCACAGAAGAGCCAATTCCTCGGGTCAGGACTCAGCCGTGTACCTGCATCTTAAGGATAAAGGACACACCTTTGAAGATTGTAATGTTAACATATTGGCAAAGGAACGTGACTGGTTCAAGAGAGGCGTTAAGGAGGCCATTTATGTGAAAATAAAGAAACCAAGCCTAAATAGAGGTGGGGGGGTTCGACACCAACTGTCTGCCATGTACAATGCTGTTTTGACACCTTACTCTGGGCGTTCCTATAACACCTCTTAGCCACTATACAATCACGCCCTTAACACTTGGCTGTGATATGCTAATTGGGATTTTCCAGGGTACATAATTGCCACAGATTCTTGTACAAGTCATTCTGAATTGAGAAAGCCAGTCGGATGAATAGCGAAACGTCTTCAAGAACTAAACTTCAAGTCCAGTTGATCTAATTGAATACAACAGATATACCATGACCTGGATGAATGAGAACCTTCACAAGCTTATCTTGGGAAGTTTCGTTGACGCCCCTTAGCCTCAATACATCCACAGCTTGCATTCAGAAGGTCCTTAACACCTGGCTGTGATATGCTAATTGGGACTTTCCAGGGTACATAATTGCCACAGATTCTTGTACAAGTCATTCTGAATTGAGAGATCCAGTCGGATGACTAGCGAAACGTCTTCAAGAACTAAACTTCAAGTCCAGTTGATCTAATTGATTACAACAGATATACCATGACCTGGATGAATGAGAACCTTCACACGCATATTGAAAGATCATGCATTCCCAGCTCCCTTCCAGGTGTAGTTATTTAGTAAACTAAATATTCCATTGAAACAAATGCTGTGTGTAGCAATCATTAGGAACGTTACAAAGAGTTAAAGGATTGTAAATGCTTCACGGGAGATGTAATAAAAGTTCTTATTGTTAAAAAATTTCTAAAGTCCAGGAAAGTAAGGAGTAGGAGCTGTCTAACTGCAAAAAGGTTTCTGCCTCTAATCTTGCCCCTTCTTACCACCCTCTGGATCCCTCCCTGGCTGCACTTCCACCTAGGGTGAAACCTTTTTTTCTGTAGTGTAGGCTACCCCTGCCCAGCCCCAAACAATATATCAGATTACAAAAAGAGAATCGGAAATCTACTTACAGCCATTCTCCCTTTAATGCCCTTTAAGAGAAATATATTCAAAGTGTTTGATGACAAGAGTGTCAGAGTTGCCTTAATAGGGGTTTTTTTTTAAAAGGGTGACACAAGCTGTATTGCAGGTTGGGTGAGACAGAAGGAGTATTTTAGAGGAGATGCTGGGAGTTTCACAAGCTGTATTGCCGTTCCCAGCACCCCCTCTGCAATAAACCTTTTAATCCAGCTATCCCTCCAACGGTCTCCAGCTTTGGTTCTTCATTCCTTGTCCTCCTCTGCATGCTCCAACTCTTCCAGCTGCCGGCTACACCTAAGGCTATCCTGCCCCTCCTCCTTCTTCTTCAGTCGGGTGGATTGCGGCTCCTTTTCGGCCCCCGTGCCCTCCCATCACCACCCTCACCAACTAAGCCCTATGGCTCCCTCCTTCATGTTCCAGCCTTCATCACCTATGCCAGCTCCAGTTTACCCTGCTGACAGCCAATGGACAATCATATCCACAGCTGATCGTGCAGGAAGAGACTGAGTAGGAAAGTTTGAAAGCTTCTCCCACACTGCTGTAAGAAGGCTGGGGAAACTTGTGGGCAATGCAACTTGTGAAACTCCCAGGATCTCCTCTAAAATACTCCTTCCATCTTAGGAGTGAGACAAAGGAGTATTTTAGAGGGGATCCTGGGCGATTATACAGCGATTACTGTCCCCCTATACATTATATAGTGGATAATGTACCCCCTACTGTAAATTATAAGGATATTAGAATTCACCAAGGAGTTCCGTGACCATATAAAAGCACGAGGCCGGAGGCCGAGTGTCTTTTATACAGGACACGGAACTCCGAGGTGCCTTCTAATATCCATATGAATTTACAGTAGGGGGTACATTATCCATTATAACCCACCCCTCCCTCATTTATTAACAAACCCATGGTTATTGTGCAGTCCACAGGCTGCTGTATAAGTTCACAGGCTAAAACACACACACACACACACAAACACACTCTCTCTCTCTCTCTCTCTCTCTCTCTCTCTCACTCTCACTCTCACTCTCTTTACCGATCCTTCTTTCCTCTCCTGCCTCGTGTCAGTGTGTTGTTTCTGCACAGGCATTAGAGGGTCAGCTAACCCCTTCTCCTCCTGGCAGTCACGGGTCCTGATTATAGACCACCCACCTGCTTCTTTCAGTGCTCCAGACAGCTTAGCCTGCACCTCTCCTGCTTCCTCCTGGATTCCCTCACACACACCCGGCTGAAGATGAAAGGGTAACGGCTTTGAGGTACTTCCGTGTTATTATCCCTAGATTATAGAGATATTATTTACAGTTTATCCTCATAGGGATCCATGGAAGGGGTGGGTTATACAGCGATTACTGTCCACTATACATCATACAGCAAATACTGTCCCCTATATATTATAAAGTGATTACTGTCCCCCTTCACATCATACAGTGATTACTGTCCCCTATACATTATATAGAGATTACTGTCCCCTATATATTATACAATGATTACTGTCCCACTATACATCATACAGCAATCACTGTCCCCTATATATTATACAACAAGTACTGTCCCCCTATACATCATATAGTGATTACTGTCCCCCTGTAGTTTACCCCCCATTCTTAACTTAAAGCTTAAAAGCCAACATTCACTTTGGGAGTGAACTAACGCTTAAAAGGTTATAATACAGAGCTGAATGAATATTTGTTTTCTTTCAGTTCTGATCTCGAACTCCCAATACACCAACTAACATTTCTTTTTACAATAGAAGAATTAAATCAAAGAAACAACATTTTACCCCACATCACCCTGGGTTATTTTTTGTCTGATTCAGCTAATTATTACAGAGAAACAACACTGGAAACCATGTTAACACTGTCAGGGGGAGGGAACCTCATTCCTAATTATCAGTAAAGCTGGGTACACACGATGAGATATTTCGGTCCGATAGACCGATAGTTCAGTGTATCGGTCGATCGGACCGAAATTATCGCATCCGAAAGTGCCCATGTCCGATCGACCGTTCGTCCGAATCGGACGAAAGGACGATCGGACAGGGTGGAAACCTCATCCGATCGTGCGGTCCTCTATGGACCGCACGATCGGTCGCGGTGACTATCGGACGCGGCTGCTTTTGCCGCGACCGACAGTCCTTCCTCCTGGCCGACCGTTCGAAAGTATCGAACGGTCGGTCAGGAGGAAAAACCGATAGGTGTGTACCCAGCTTAAGAGAAGAGGAATCCTGTCTGGTTTTATTGGGGATCTGACATCTGCCAGTTCCAACATAATGTCTATCCTTACTGGATTGTATCACTACCCCCAGGTACTGTACTGTTATGTAATGTAATGTCTATCCTTACTGGATTGTACCACTACCCCCAGGTACTGACTGTACGGTTTTATGTATGTATGTCTATCCTTACTGGATTGTATCCTACTACCCCCAGTACTGTACTGTTATGTTATGTAATGTCTATCCTTCGGTATTGTAAACCAACCACTACCCCCAAGGTACTGTACTGTTAGTGTAATGTCTATCCTTACTGGATTGTACCACTACCCCCCAGGTACTGTACTGTATGTTATATAATGTCTATCCTTACTGGATTGTCCCACTCCCCAGGTACTGTACTGTTATGTAATGAATGTCTATCCTTACTGGATTGTACCACTACCCCCGGTACTGTACTGTTAGTGTGATGTCTATCCTTACTGGATTGTAACACTACCCCCAGGTACTGTACTGTTATGTAATGTCTATCCTTACTGGATTGTACCACTACCCCCCAGGTACTGTACTGTTATGTATGAATGTCTATCCTTACTGGTTGTACCCCTACCCAGGTACTGTACTGTTATGATGTTATGTAATGTCTGTACTTGCTGGATTGTACACTACCCCCAGGTACGTACTGTTATGTTATGTAATGTCTATCTCCTCTGATTGTACCACTACCCCCAGGTACGTTACGTTATTATGTAATGTCTATCCTTACTGGATTGTACCACACCCCAGGTACGTACGTTTGTTAGGTAATGTCTATTCTTTACTGGATTGTACCACTTCCCCCCAGGTACTGTACTGTTTTGTTATGTAATGTCTATCCTTACTGGATTTTACCACTACCCCCAGTACTGTACTGTTATGTAATGTAATGTCTATCCTTACTGGATTGTACCACTGCCCCCAGGTACTTACTGTTTATTATGTATTTCTATTTTACTGGATTGTACCACTACCACCCAGGTACTGTACTGTTTATGTTATGTAATGTCTATCCTTACTGGATTGTACCACTACCCCAGGAACTATACTGTTATGTTATGTAATGTTCTATCCTTACTGGATTGTACCACTACCCCAGGTACTGTACTGTTATGTTATGTAATGTCTATCTTACTGGATTGTACCACTACCCCCAGGAACTTACTGTTATGTTATGTAATGTCTATCCTTACTGGATTGTACCACTACCCCCAGGTACTGTACTGTTATGTTATGTAATGTCTATCCTTACTGGATTATAGCACTACCCCAGAGTACTGTACGTTATGTAATGTCTATCCTTACTGGATTGTACCACTACCCCAGGTACTGTACTGTACTGTATGTAGTAATGTCTATCCTTACTGGATTGACCACTACCCCCAGGTACTGTACTTTATGTTATGTGATACTATCCTTACTGGATTGTATCACTACCCCCAGGACTGTACTGTATGTAATGTCTGTCCTTACTGGATTGTACAACTACACCACCCAGTACTGTACTGTTATGTATGTAATGTCTATCCTTACTGGATTGGTACCACAACCCCCAGGTACTGTACGTTTATTTATGTAATGTCTATCCATACTGGATTGTACCACTACCACCCCCAGGTACTGTACTGTTATGTTTTGTAATATCTATCCTTACTGGATTGTACCCTCCCCCCAGGTACTGTACTGTTATGTAATGTAATGTCTATCCTTACTGGATTGTACCCACTACCCCCAGGTACATTACTGTTATGTTATGTAATTGCTATCTTACTGGATTGTAACCACTACCCCCAGGTACTGTACAGTATGTTATGTAATGTCTATCCTTACTGGATTGTACCACTTCCCCTCAGGTACTGTACTGTTATGTTTATGTATATCTATCCTTACTGGATTGTACCACTCACCCCAGGTACTGTACGTTATGTAATGTATGTTATCCTTACTGGATTGTACCACTACCCCCATACGTACTGTTATGTTATGAATGTCTATCCTTACTGGATTGTACCACTACCCCCAGTACTGTACAGTTATGTTATGTAATGTCTATCCTTACTGGATTGTACCTACCCCCACCAGTTACTGTACAGTTAGTTTATGTAATGTCTATCCTTACTGGATTGTACCATTACCCCCAGGTACTGTACTGTTATGTTATGTAATATCTATCCTTACTGGATTGTACCACTTCCCCCCAGGTACTGTACTGTTATGTTATGTAATATCTATCCTTACTGGATTGTACCACTACCCCAGTGACTGTACTGTTATGTAATGTAATGTCTATCCTTACTGGATTGTACCACTGCCCCCAGTACTGTACTGTTATTTATGTAATGTCTATCCTTACTGGATTGTACCACTACCCCCAGGTACTGTACTGTTATGTTATGTAATGTCTATCCTTACTGGATTGTCCCACTACCCCAGGACTATACTGTTATGTTATGTAATGTCTTCCTTACTGGATGTACCACTACCCCAGGTACTGTACTGTTTGTTATGTTGTTATCCTTACTGGATTGTATCACTACCCCCAGGTACTGTACTGTTATGTAATGTCTGTCCTTACTGGATTGTACCACTACCCCAGGTACTGTATTGTTATGTAATGTCTGTCCTTGCTGGATTGTACAACTACCCCCAGGTACTGTACTGTTATGTTATGTAATGTCTATCCTTACTGGATTGTACCACAACCCCCAGGTACTGTACTGTTATGTTATGTAATGTCTATCCTTACTGGATTGTACCACAACCCCCAGGTACTGTACTGTTATGTTATGTAATGTCTATCCATACTGGATTGTACCACTACCCCCAGGTACTGTACTGTTATTGTTTTGTAATATGCTATCCTTACTGGATTGTACCACTCCCCCAGTGTACTGTACTTTATGTAATGAATGTCCTTACCTTACTGGATTGTACCACTACCCCCCAGGTACTGTCTGTTATGTTATGTGATGTCTATCCTTACTGGATTGTATCCACTACCCCAGGTACTGTACTTGTTATGTAATGTCTGTCCTTACTGGATTGTACCACTACCCCAGTACTGTATGTTATATGTCTGTCCTTGCTGGATTGTACAACTACCCCCAGGTACTGTACTGTTATGTTATGTAATGTCTACTTACTGGATTGTACACCTACCCCAGGTACTGTACAGTTATGTTATGTAATGTCTATCCTTACTGGATTGTACCACTACCCCCAGGTACTGTACAGTTATGTTATGTAATGTCTATCCTTACTGGATTGTACCATTACCCCCAGGTATGTACTGTTATGTTATGTAATCTATCCTTACTGGATTGTACCACTTCCCCCAGGTACGTACTGTTATGTTTATGTAATATCTATCCTTACGGATTGTACCACTACCCCCAGTACTGTACTGTTATGTAATGTAAGTCTATCCTTACTGGATTGTACCACTACCCCCAGGAACTATACTGTTATGTTATGTAATGTCTTTCCTTACTGGATTGTACCACTACCCCCAGGTACTGTACTGTTATGTTATGTGATGTCTATCCTTACTGGATTGTATCACTACCCCCAGGTACTGTACTGTTATGTAATGTCTGTCCTTACTGGATTGTACCACTACCCCAGGTACTGTATTGTTATGTAATGTCTGTCCTTGCTGGATTGTACAACTACCCCCAGGTACTGTACTGTTATGTTATGTAATGTCTATCCTACTGGATTGTACCACAACCCCCAGGTACGTACTGTTATGTTTGTATGTCTATCCTTACTGGATTGTACCACAACCCCCAGGTACTGTACTGTTATGTTATGTAATGTCTATCCAACTGGATTGTACCACTACCCCCAGGTACTGTACTGTTATGTTTTGTAATATCTATCCTTACTGGATTGTACCACTCCCCCCAGGTACTGTACTGTTATGTAATGTCTATCCTTACTGGATTGTACCACTACCCCCAGTACAGTACTGTTATGTTATGTAATGTCTATCCTTACTGGATTGTACCACTACCCCCAGGTACTGTACAGTTATGTTATGTAATGTCTATCCTAACGGATTGTACCACTTCCCCTCAGGTACTGTACTGTTATGTTATGTAATATCTATCCTTACTGGATTGTACCACTCCCCCCAGGTACTGTACTGTTATGTAATGTAATGTCTATCCTTACTGGATTGTACCACTACCCCCAAGTACAGTACTGTTATGTTATTTATGTCTATCCTTACTGGATTGTACCACTACCCCCAAGTTACAGTACTGTTTGTTATGTAATGTCTATCCTTACTGGATTGTACCACTACCCCCAGGTACTGTACATTTATGTTATGTAATGTCTATCCTTACTGGATTGTACCATTACCCCCAGGTACTGTACTGTTATGTTATGTAATATCTATCCTTACTGGATTGTACCACTTCCCCCCAGGTACTGTACTGTTATGTTATGTAATATCTATCCTTACTGGATTGTACCACTACCCCCAGTTACTGTACTGTTATGTAAGTAATGTCTATCCTTACTGGATTACCACTCCCCCAGGTACTGTACTGTTATATTATGTAATGTCTATCCTTACTGGATTGTACCACTACCCCCGTACTGTACTGTTATGTTATGTAATGTCTATCCTTACTGGATTGTACCACTACCCCAGGACTATACTGTTATGTTATGTAATGTCTATCCTTACGGGATTGTACCACTACCCCCAGGTACTGTACTGTTATGTTATGTAATGTCTATCTTACTGGATTATAGCACTACCCCACCAGGTACTGTACAGTTATGTAATGTCTATCCTTACTGGATTGTACCACTACCACCAGGTACTGTACTGCTATGTAGTGTAATGTCTATCCTTACTTTTTATGATGTAAGTAATGTCATCAATCCTTACTGGATTGTACCACTACCCCCAGGTACTGTACATTTATGTTATGTAATGTCTATCCTTACTGGATTGTACCACTACCCTCAGGTACTGTACTGTTATGTTATGTCTATCCTTACTGATTATAGCACTACCCACCCAGTTACTGTACGTTATGTAAATGTCTATCCTTACTGGATTGTAACCACTACCCAGGAATACCCATGTACTGTACTGTATGTAGTATGTCTATCCTTACTGGATTGTACCACTACCCCCAGGTACTGTACTCTTATGTTATGTGATACTATCCTTACTGGATTGTACACTACCCCCAGGTACTGTACTGTTATGTAATGTCTTCCTTACTGGATTGTACACTACCTACCACCCAAAGTACTGTACTGTTATTTATGTAATGTCTATCCTTACTGGATGTACCACTAACCCCCAGGTACTGTACTTTATGTTATGTAATGTCTATCCATACTGGATTGTACCACTACCCCCAGGTACTGTACTGTTATGTTTTGTAATATCTATCCTTACTGGATTGTACCACTCCCCCCAGGTACTGTACGTTTATTAATGTATGTCTATCCTTACTGGATTGTCCCACTACCCCCAGGTACATTACTGTTATGTTATGTAATTGCTATCCTTACTGGATTGTAACCACTACCCCCCAGGTACTGTACAGTTAGTTATGTAATGTCTATCCTTACTGGATTGTACCACTTCCCCTCAGGTACTGTACTGTTATGTTTATGTAATATCTATCCTTACTGGATTGTACCACTCCCCCAGGTACTGTACGTTATGTAATGTATTTCATCCTTACTGGATTGTACCACTACCCCCAAACAGTACTGTTATGTTATGTAATGTCTATCCTTACTGGATTGTACCACTACCCCCAGGTACTGTACAGTTATGTTATGTATGTCTATCCTTACTGGATTGTACCTACCCACCAGTGTACTGTCATTAGTTTATGTAATGTCTATCCTTACTGGATTGGGAACGCATTACCACCCCAGGTACTGTACTGTTATGTTATGTAATATCTATCCTTACTGGATTGTACCACTTCCCCCCAGGTACTGTACTGTTATGTTATGTAATATCTATCCTTACTGGATTGTACCACTACCCCCAGTTACTGTACTGTTATGTAATGTAATGTCTATCCTTACTGGATTGTACCACTGCCCCCAGGTACTGTACTGTTATATTATGTAATGTCTATCCTTACTGGATTGTACCACTACCCCCAGGTACTGTACTGTTATGTTATGTAATGTCTATCCTTACTGGATTATAGCACTACCCCCAGGTACTGTACAGTTATGTAATGTCTATCCTTACTGGATTGTACCACTACCACCAGGTACTGTACTGCTATGTAGTGTAATGTCTATCCTTACTGGATTGTACCACTACCCCCAGGTACTGCACTTTTATGTAATGTCTGTCCTTACTGGATTGTACCAGTACCCCCAGGTTCTCAAAAGAATATACATAGCAAGAAGAAACAACAGCACTCTTCACATTTATTAGATACAAGTTAAAATTATGCTGTATCGATGCGTTTCAACCCACTGACAGGCATATTCTGAGGTCGGCCCACCTGTGGGCTGAAACGCATCGATATAAAGTTATTTTAATTATTTATTTATCTAATAAATGTGAAGTTTTAGCTTTTCAAAGACCTGAGAGTGCCATTGTTTCCTATTGATATATATATATATATTATATATATTTATATATATAAATATATATTTTCACGGACGCGGCTGCCGCTCAGCCAATCACAGACGCGACTGCCGGTCCCGCCCCTCTGCTTGCATTCTCGCAAGCAGAGGGCCGGCAGCGCAGCGAAGGAAAGAGGGGAGGTAAGTAAAAGTTTGGGGGGCTTTCTAAAAATAAAAACCCTGCGGTTGGGGCTGGGGGACCAGGGGGAAGGCAATATTAAAAAATAGAAATAAGGGTGGACATACCCTTTAAGAAAGTTAATTTTAGGCTGTTAAAAGGATACTCCTGCTTATAGACTGGAGTGATATGTTCCTAGGTAAGGAGGTAAGGATACTGAAGTGGACTACTTTTAAAGGGGTATTAAACTATTACATTTCTAAATTTTTACTTTATGGAACAATTGTAAATACTGAGGCCCACTGCTGCCTGGCTTAATGCTCTGGTAAAAAGGGAAATGGAAAGGAAGAAATTTGCTTTTAAATTTTTGAAACCAGAGGGAACAGAACAGTCATACAGGGAGTATAAAAGCTGTAATAAGCAGTGCAAGAAAGCAATTAAACTAGATAAGATAGAAAATTTAAAAACAAATAGCTGAACAAAGCAAGTCCAACCCCAAAATGTCAAAGTTTATCAATAGTAAAAAGATGAGGACAAAGAATGAGGGACCATTAAATAATGTGTCTGAGATGGTTATAGAAGATGCAGAAAAGGCTAATCTGCTAAACCATTTTATGTCACTTTTGTATACACTACAGAGAATCCAAGTCCTTATAGCAGGGACTGTAATAATACAAAGGGTATAAATGAGGAATCTGTATACACTATAGAGAATCCTAGTCCTTATAGCAGAGAGTAGAGACTGTAATAATATAAAGGGTATAAATAAGGAATATTCACTCAGTATACACTATAGAGAATACTAGTCCTTATAGCAGGGACTGTAATAATATGAAGGGTATAAATAAGGAATATTCACTCTGTATTCACTCTAGAGAATCCTAGTCTTTATAGCAGGGACTGTAATAATATGAAGGAATATTGAGTATAAATGAGGAATATTCACTCTGTATTCAATATAGAGAATCCTAGTCCTTATAGCAGGGACTGTAATAATATGAAGGGTATAAATGAGGAATATTCACACTGTATACACTATAGAGAATCCTAGTCCTTATAGCAGGGACTGTAATAATATGAAGGTATAAATGAGGAATATTCACTCTGTATTCACTATAGAGAATCCTAGTCCATATAGCAGGGACTGTAATAATATGAGGGGTATAAATGAGGAATATTCACTCTCTATACACTATAGAGAATCCTAGTCCTTATAGCAGGGACTGTAATAATATGAAGGGTATAAATGAGGAATATTCACTCTGCATTCACTATAGAGAATCCTAGTCCTTATAGCAGGGACTGTAATTATATGAAGGGTATAAATGAAGAATATTCACTCTGTATTCACTATAAAGAATCCTAGGGGCATATTTATAAAGTATTGTCTTTTTCGCTAAATGATTAGCGCAGCACATCGCAGCGAAAATAGCGCCATTTGGGGCTTCGTTTCGCCTTATTTATAAAAAAGCGAAAAAAACACACTTCGCGGCTGAAAACGGGCGAACGGGCGCGATAAAGAGCGAAAAGTATCGCAGCGAAAACTTAACGCATCTAAGAAGACTGCATTATGAAAACCATTCGAAACCAGAAAAGCCCACTAGAAAATGATGTCAAGTTCAAAATGGCCACCTCACATTTACCAAGAAGTCAGCCATGTCTTATTTAGTCAATCTTCTCAATTGGAATGCAATTTTCTTTTGCACTGCACATTCGCCTTTCTAATGTGTGTTCGCTTTTCCAGGGCATATTCCATTATAATGTGCGTCGCCTTTCTAATGCGCATTCGCCTTTCTAATGTGCGTTCGTCTTTCTAATGCGCGTTCGCTTTTTCAAGGCATATTACCCATTAGAATGCCTTTTCACTCAAACAATGACTTTTCACCACCTTCAGGGTCGCGCTAATCTTTCGCTCTTTTTAACGCAAAAAACACCTTTCGCTCTTTTATAAATCGCGTTATGCCTTTTTGCTCCTTTTTCGCTAAAATTACCATTGCGAAGTGAGGCGAAAAGGGTTTAGCGATAGCTCGCGGAAACGGTTTCGCCATTCGTTAACGCTACCTTTATAAATAGCGTTAACTGTCTTTTTGGCGAAAACCCATGCGAAAAGCGAATGCGAAAACATTTCGCTACTTTTCGCTCTTTGTATAAATATGCCCCCTAGTCCTTATAGCAGGGACAGTAATAATATGAAGGGTATAAATGAGGAATATTCATTCTTTATTCACTACAGAGAATCCTAGTCCTTATAGCAGGGACTGTAATAATATGAAGGGTATAAATGAGGAATATTCATTCTGTATACACTAAAGAGAATCCTATTTCTTATAGCAGGGACAGTAATAATATGAAGGGTATAAATGAGGAATATTCACTTGGGATGACAGAAGATATGATACAGAAACAATTAGACAAATTTTATATCAATAAAACCGCAGGACCCATCTTCATGAAAAACATTGTCTGATGTTTTTAAATACAAAATGAGTACTGTCTTCCAGCAGATGTTGCAATGGAGAGTTTATTGAATACCTTTAAATATGGGCTTGATAAGTTCTTACTAAAACATATTAAGTACTTGTATTAATACATATACTATACTAGGTAACTATGTAACTATTAGAAAGGCATTATGGGTTGGGTATAAAGGTTGGAGTAGATAGACATGTATCTTTTTTTAACCTCCAATACTATGTTACTATTTGACTGTTAGACAGACATTATGGGCAGGGTATTAAGTTTGGACTAGATGGATGTATGTCTTTATACAACCTCCAATACTATATTACTATGTAACTGTTAAAAGATAAGAATGGAGGCAGGCAGCCAGAAAGCCCATAAAATCCAGTCTTTATTATTTCACCATATAAAAGCAGCACTCGGATTATAGGTGTGTGCTTTTATAGGGTGCTAATAAAGACTGGGTTTTATGGGCTTTCTGGCTGCCTGCCTCCATTCTTATTTTTGTGCGCTATATCTGGGCCGTTTGGGAGCCGGCATTTTCGGAGGTGCGTGAGCGCTGGAAACCTTTTTTCGTCTGGCAGTATGCTCCTGATCTGCAAACCGTGGTTTTTGGATTTATGTAACTGTTAGCAGCCATTATGGGTAAAGTATAAGGTTGGACAGATGGACATGTGTCTTCTCCACACCTCCATACTATGGTACTTTTACTGTAACTGTTAGAAGACATTATGGGTGGGCTATCAGTTTGCCGCTAGTTGACTTGCCTTTAGAATACCTCACTACTTGTTACTTGTTATGTAGACAGCTCTTGGGTATGGTGAGGTTCGAGTGTGGCGTTGTCTTTTTCACCTCCGTATTTGTTCTTGTCTGTTGCACCGACATTCTGGGTAGGTTATAAGTTGGCACAGGGACGTATGTCTTTATCACCCTCAATCTATGTTACTTGTTGTTAGTTCACATTATGGGTGGGTATAGGTTTAAACTAGTGGGATGTCTGTCTCTCCTCCCTCCATCGTTATTTACCTGTTCAGACATTATGGTTGGGCATCATAAGTTGGACCAAGGGCGTATGTCTTCCACCTCCCATTATTTTACTGTCCCTGTTTATCGACAGTTATGGGTAGGGTTAGGTTGGACTAGAGGAGATGTCCTTACGACCCTCCTTAACTTCTTCGTCCTGAGCCGGCGTAAACTGTGTCGCGTTGACGTCAGTATGGTCGGGTGTTATAAGGATATTTGGTGGCCTCGATGTGGAGTCCCTACCGAGCTGTTTCTCTCCATATACCTCCACTCCTGTAGACTCGTCACGTTTTCTCTCTGAGACCGGACATTATGGGTTTCGGTCTCCAGTTGGCCTACCGCATAGCGCACGACTTCCCACTATGTTTCTTACTTACACCTCCAATATATGGTGCGTACCGTAGGTTGCCGTCGAGGCCACCCCCAGACCTTCTGTGTAGGGTATACCGGTTGGCCCTAGCCTGTTTTCCCATTTGTATGTAATTTAACACCTTCAGACAAGCAGCCAATCGGATCCCTACACTGGAGTGACTGCTTTTATATGGGGAACTAAGTTACAGACTGGATTGGACTTGTTTGGCTTTCTGGCTGTCCCCGCGCAATGTTGGAATTTCTGATCTCTTTTGCTCTCCATATCTGCCGGCCGTTTGGGAAGCCGCGATTGTCGGAGGTGCAGTGAGCGCTGGAAGCAACCTTTTTTCGTCTGGCAATATGCTCCTGATCTGCAAACCGTGAGTTTTTGGATTTATGTAACTGTTAGACAGTTAGAAATAGGCTCCAAATTTCGGATATTGGAATGATCTGTCCGGTTTTGGACAGAACATTCAGATTTCGGGAACCGAGGTGTTCCGTGTCAAATCTCTATTGGGATGTGGCAATAAATAATCACTATATCGGCTCAAAGGTATCAATCCTTAAAAAAACTCACTTTATTATAACATATACAAATAAATATAGTCCCCACTTTGCCCCCCTTGTCAGAAAGTGATTACTACATTGTGGTAGGAGGAAGGAAGTGGAGCTCCTTATTACATCACACATGCATTATAACATACATTCAATCATTCACAAAGAATAAGGAGATATTTTACACATTGTCTGATGTTTTTAAAGCCAAAATGACTAAAAGTTCCAACATGAATAAAACTGCATCTGCAGCTGTTTAAGTACTAAAAGAGACGTTACTGCTAGAGATGTAGTGTGGGTTCCAATAGAACCCAGTTTCGAATCGAATCCGAGGATTTCGAAGTCCCGACGAAACTTTCAGCGCTCTCAGATTTCACAAATCCCGATTTTTTTGATAATTATTGAATTTACGGGTCGTTCACTAACCCTCGAATGTACCATTCATTTTGACTGTACCGTTCGCTAAGCCTAGGAAGGATCGTTTATTTGATAATCTTCGAATGTACCTTTCGCTAACCCTAGGAAGGATTGTTCGTTTGATAATCTTCAAATGTACCTTTCGCTAAGCAAGGAAGGATCGTTCGTTCGATAATAATCAAATGTACTGTTCGCTAACACTAATAATATAATATAACCTGGTTATTATATGACTAGGTTATTATATGGTTATTATATGACTAGGTTATTATATGGTTATTATATGACTAGGTTATTATAACCATATAATAATATAGTCATATAATAACCTAGTCATATAATAACATAGTAATATAATAACCATATAATTGGTCATATTAGTCATATTCATAACCATATAATAACCTAGTAATATAATAACCATATAATAACCATAACGTAGTGGGTGAGGTGGACTGCTTGTATAAGCATGGGTTTCCATCCACCATCCAGGGGATATTCCAACAATCCCCTATAAATGTATAGTCCAAAGTTGATAAAGGGCGCATGCCGCTCAAAACATGTTTCTCCACATTCTCTACTTTGGACTACATATAATAACCATATAATAACCTAGTCATGTAATAACCATATAATAACCTAGTAATATAACCATATAATAACCTAGTCATATAATAACCATATAATAACCTAGTCATATAATAACTATATAATAACCTAGTCATATAATAACCATATAATAGCCTAGTAATATAATAACCATATAATAACCTAGTAATATAATAACCACATAGTCTGATCCGAACTAACCCTCGAATGTACCGTTCGCTAACCCAGGAAGGATTGTTCGTTCGTTCGATAATGTACTGTTCGTTAACCATGGAAGGATTGTTCGTTCGTTTGTTTGTTCGATAATCCGTTCGCTAACACATGAAGGTTCATTCGTTCATTTGATAATCCTCAAATGTATCGTCGAATGTAGCTTGTGCAAAACCTGACAATTGCCCACCTGATTTCAGGAAGTGTTTTAAGAAGTTTTGGTGATAGTTACATGTTCCCCAAACCATTTCCCAGGTGCCACAGCCATTTACAGTAAGTTAACATTGTTAGTTTAGCTGTAAATCCCTCGGAATTATCACTCTCCCATAGACTTAAATGGGTCCGAATTTAGAAAATTCGAAAACAGAACGAAACTCTGCAGTTTCGAACATCTCTAGTTACTGCATGTTGTTTTAGCCAACCATAAAAAAGTTGTGTATACTAGGAAGAGAAGTTATTCCGCTGTACCTCTATTACATACCTTTGTGCATGTGATTCATATAATGTAACTGGAGCACTGGAACAACTTCCTGTGAGATCTGCCATGTTTCAATGCTAGAGAAGAGATTAACATGATTTGAAAAGCTTTTGCAGGTGAGAAAAGTATGTTAGATAGGGGGGGCAAAGGGGCACATATATCACTGTAAGAAGTCACTTCTTTGTTTGTCTACTTTAACCTTTCAGTTCGACAGAATAAATTGACTAAGTGCTTCTTTTAGTTACTAAACAATTTATTAACATTTTATTAAGGCTGATATTCACAACATATAAACAGAATAACACATCTGATCTAAACAGGATAACACATCTGACTTATATTGGTTAATGTTAACTTACACATTATCTTTAGATGTTCTTTTCAGGCATCCTCTGTTCCTTCTCCACAGTAGAAATTGGTGTTTTCCCTATTATATCACACTATACTTTTACATCATACTACGTGAGCATTAAAGCACGCCCATGAGCTATTCCTACTGCCAACTCATAAGTCCTAAACCAGTTTTGACCAGAAAACTTCATCACAAGTTATCCACCCCTTCTGCTGGTTTCTTTTCAACCAAGCTTTCATCTCCTTATAAGCACATATCTTTGTATAAGCAATGTACGCATGTCCCATTAATGCAGCCTCAGATTACACCATGTGGTTTGCATCTGTTCTTTGTAAAGGCTTGGGGCCCATGCATGTAGGGGTGGTATCAGATTTCTTATCTGGTCATTTTGGCTGGACCCAGGAGAGCAAAACTAAGTAAAAGTGAACATTCTTTAATAACTAGTTTAACTAAGACAATATTAACCCTTTCTTACAATCACAATATACACAGTAATATTAAGAAAGACTTTCCACATAACCCCCATTCATACTAATCCAAACTTTACACCCTATATATTTAAAGGAGAACTAAACTTATTTTTTTAAAATCCTAATGTGAAAGTTTTTCTCCCCAGAATACATTGAAAGATTCTTCTCTAGTTATTTGCATTTAGTAGATATAAGTAATAGATTCTGTAACAAAGGAGGCTTCCATGTTGTAGCCAGTACAACTCATAGCCCCATGTTGGCTTCAAAGAGCCACGCCCCCTGACCCCAGGATTCACTGTCTCTGCACAAAATTTCTAGCTTCACTTTCTAGCGATATGTACAATCTTTATATATAGCAGCTCTGTTATTTATTTACCAACCAGTGTGAATTGCTGACAGTCTCCCAGTAGCAATACAAAATAGTGAACTGATTTTACTGACATTTACTGAAATGTACATCTATCTATTGCAAGCTCACTGGGGGTGCATTCTATTAAATCGCTGGGTTAGGGGGGAAAAAGAAAATTGGGGCAGTTTCAATTCCCATTCTCTCTTTTTTTGTTTTTATTATGTGTCTAGCAAAAGATAAAGACTCTACATGTACCCGATAACTACTTATTATCCCTTGTGGCTTTGTTTTTAGAAAGACACAGTATAGAAGGTTGCTGGATCGATTCCCCATACTTAGTTTTATTTTTTGCTGAAATGTTAAATGTTCTGCTTCTTTCATCCATGCTAGCAAAGACATACACTGAAAATATTACTTTTCTTTTTTGTATGAAAACCAAAGGAATTTATCATTGTTAGGGACAGGAGCATTTATAATATGTTTACAAAAAACTGCACTGATATCTGTGTTCTGTCAGAGGGAGGGATTTCTGAGCTGTAACATGATTGGCTGTCAGCTTTCAGGAAGCAAGACTGCAGTTTCCTGTAAATATGTACTGCGTACATTTAGCGGGGTGTTCCCAGATAAGGTAAATTATGGGAGCTGACCCCTTATACTCACAGGTTATTTTCATAAATCACACAGCATTCACAGCAAAGGGAGAGATGAGTCACAGCTTGTTGTGTCTTTAGTACTCTGTCTATTGAGACAATGTTGTCTGGGGACTTTAGTTCTCCTTAAAAGTACAGGAAAAATGTGGTTGTGCAACAGATCAGTAATAGAAACACAAGTTTAAAAAACTGGCTCCAGGGTTCCGCCCATTAGGACAGACAACCAAGTGCTTTGACAATAAATATAGCCAAAGGTACACACACAATAACATTAATAAAAACGTTCCACATATCCACACACACCCTCCCCCCCACACATAAACACTTACATAAATCCAAAGTTTACAACCCATATAAGTATATATAAGAAATATATTTGGTATTGTGCAATAAAATATAATGCTTGTCCAGTTCAGTAATACAAACACAAGTCAAATAATTATCACCAGTAATAATATTTATACACATAACCACATAATAATCTGTGGTAATGAAGAAATAAAATATCCCATACATTACTAAGGCTGCACAAGTACAATAAAAATGTTGCATTTTTGTAATACAAAATACATGCCAAATAATTACCTCCAGTAATAATATTTAGAAAGACTGTACACATACCCACATAAACAGCCTCCCTTATACAAGTCCAAACGTATATGCCCATATGTAAATATCTTTAGTGATGGTGTTGTATAATGTCCCACATATTACAGAGGGTGCCAAGTACAATAAAAACTGTTTGATGTTGAGCAACTATAAAAGGATACCAATTCAGTAATGTTGTACATACTAATGCAAAATTAATTAACCAAAAAAGGCGGGATGAGTTTTAATAGGATTTTGTCCTTTTTATTATTATTAAACAAAACTCTTCCATTTTGTAGGGGTTTTAATATACACTGTATCCACACATACACAAATAATTCCCGCTATGCACCAACTATCATGATTTTGTAATGAAAATTAATCATGTGGGGACTGTGTTGGATGTTTTATTACTAAACAAACATTGTAAGTTATAAATTCTAATAATTCATTTCTCTCTATAGCTGAACAGTTTTCTAAAGAAAATCATTTCTCATTGTCGGATGAAGAGGACATTTTCTTCACTCCAGACGGAGATGTTCCAGCACAGTATGACATCATAAATATGATTGCACTTCCTTACGGACATTTTGCAGAAATCTGTTTTAACAAGATTGGAAGCTTTAAATCTACAGGTCCTGACAGTAGCCAACTGATCATCAATGAGAAACTCATTCAGTGGAACCAATTTTCTACAGGAGTAAGCTTCTTCTAAACAAAGATGCTTCTGTGTCAAGTCAAGCAATTAAAGGGACAATTCGGTGGAAATTATCAATATTTGTTAAGTTGTTAGTTTGCATAATGCCTACATAGTTATTTTACATATTCTCTCCCATTTTGAAAAATCAGTTGATTTCATACCCTTTGCTGTTCCCTGCTGTTGACATTAGTGAGCTGACATTTCAGGTTCTAACGGTCCTTATTCTTCCCAGGATGCACCACTTCCTTGGAATGTTCCTAACAGTTATTTCTAGTGATTGGCTGTTGGGTGGGTCAAACATGCTCAGATCTTTACTGAGCAACTGAATCAACCCGGGCGCTGGGTCATGGGCAAAACGGTCTCTACTAGGGGTCCTGCAAACAGGAAGTCAGTATTTCGGCTGCAGTTATTTATACACAGACACAATGCTGAATGGGCAGGTTAAGGTCATTGGGATGAAAAAATACTGCTCTTTTTTCTGAAAAGTATATGTATTTGCACTGAACTTCCCCTTTAAATCACCACACCCCCGACCAGCCACTGGTCCAGACATGCACAATCAAGAAGATTCTAAGCTTACCTTCCAGTTTCCTGCAATGCAATAATCACTTAAAGGGTAAGTGTGGTCTCCTTTTCAGTACTAGAAAGAAATAAACGGTCTTTATACTGCGGTAACTTTCAATAAACTGAAGCTAGGAGTATGATCCTGGAGTGATTTTGAAGGTAGGAGGCTACTTGTATGGAGACCACATTTTCTCTTTAACCTGATTTGAAAAAAAGGAGCGTTATGGAGAATTGAATTGGGTGCCTGTGCCTGTTCCGTAAAAGTGACTTAAACCTACGAAAAAGCCAATATTCCATCGGGCAGCGTGGGTTTAACTCCTTTTTAGACCGGCTAATATTAAATTTCCCTCTATGAGTTTTATCTATGGAGGGAGAGAGTAGTTGTTGAATGAGCTCTTAGGGCAGTTCACCGAGGAGCACAGCCCTTAACGTCTCGCTTTGCGTTAAGTCTCGCTTTGTGGCAGCTGCGCGAGTGCCGGAAGAGGCACTTGTGCAGTCGGGGCAAAGCGTTTTACCAGAGGCTGCGTAGGGCTTAGCGCCTAAGTATTTAACACCAGCTATAGCTGGGTGAGATTCATAGCTGCATAGCCTCTGGTACGGGAGATTTGCCCAGAGCGTTTCCGGGTCTGGGTGAATCTCCCTGTGCTATGAAGAGGTGGTAGAGATGGTAAATGATACTACAGATCAGTGGTCCCCCTAAGCTTTGTGGTTTTACTTGCACACACTACCCAGAAGGCCTGTGAACACACGTTAAAAATCTGTATGACTATAGGTAATAAGATATGTAATGCACAGTCAGGGAGATTCAATAAAAGTTCTTATCGTTAAAAATGGTGCTAATTTTGCCCCAACCAATTAGATCTTATTTAACATTTGAAAGCTAACATCTGATTGGTTGGGGCAAAATTAGCACCATTTTTAACGATAAGAACTTTTATTGAATAACCCTGAAAGTGTTATTCAGTCACTACAAAGATAATAGATATCTGTGCTCACAGCTGATACTTAGAGGAACATTGCTGTAGGAACAGTACTTGGTTATTTCAATCACACAATTTTTGTTTATAAGCCAAACTTCTCTTTTAATACCATATTATTATTATTACTTATCAGCAAAGATACAAAGAGGGTTTTTTATTACCCACATTGCTTTTCACTGTGCCCCATCTGGCCTGTGAGCGATTGTATGTGCGATTCTGGTGCATTGTCGCACATTTGCACATGCGATTTGGCTATTTCCCCATTATGGAAATACATGTGATTGCTGAAAAAAGGTGATCGCAAAAACGGATTCTCAATTGCATGCGCAACGGTAATCGTGGGGATTTTTGTGTTCCCGACATTTTACATTCTAAACTGAATTGAAAAAAGCATTCTAGTGTGGCCTAGCCCTTACATTTCTTTTGTTTTAAAAATTGCCCATTACTTTAAACTATCATTCTTCCCAAATATCACTGTATTTGTTGATCTGACCCCCATTTCTTTAGATATCGAATCTAAAGCATCTTACATTTCAGCTGTCAATCAAGGGACTTATTATCATAAACTCTTCTTGTGTGTGCAGTTCTGCTGTAACTGGAATAATGACAGTTAGTACATGTGAATTGCAAGATGGGAAATTTCCTCTTACAATTCTGCCTCATAGTGATTACTGAGAATGCTTGCCCTTATAGAACGTCTGTTCAGAGGGAAGGAGGTGTCGCTTAAGAGGGGTAAGGGGGGATACTTACCTGAGCAAATCAAGTACTGGATTAAAGGCATGCAGCAACACACACACCTCAGAGTAGATTAAAATGCGGCAAAGTCATTTTTTTATTATAGTTGCCCTTTAATTGCTTTTCCCAGTGGCCATTTATCAGTGAGTTAGAGCTGGGAGAAAAACTCCCATAAATAAGGGATAATGCGCCCCTTATAGTGTAATATAAGGATATGAAGTCACAGAGGAGTTCCTTGACTATATAGAAGCACAAGGCCGAGAAGACAGAACATTGTTTCTTCTCCCTCCAGTCAGTGTAAGTGCGGTGCCCATGATCACTCAGCATTCAGTACAGCTCAGGAGACCCGGTTGTCTTTCCTGTGAGTCATGGGAAGGGGTCTCTGGGCTGTACTGAACTTGGAGTCTTCATGGGCACCGGACTTACAGCACTGACTGGAGGGAGAAGAAACGGTGGGCTGTTTGAAGGGATTTCTTCTGTTAAGCCCTGTGCCCTGCTATTCCTTTTTACACAGAAACCTCTGGAATCTTTTATTGTTTAGGTGACAGTCTGTCAATTAGAGATGGGATCCAGGTTCGACAAGAATCCAGATCCGACATGGAACCCCTCGGTTCTGAAATCCAAAACATCCTTCCGAATCCGGACGGATCCTCCGGATTTTGGGACTTTGGAAGTCATATTCGATAATTTTTGAAAGTACAGGGCTATTTTCAATAATTTTCGCAAATAGCCTCGAACATTTAACATTTTTAAAAAATACGGTCGGAGACCATTTTCGGGTTTCAATCTGCCTTACCCGGAAGTGGAGGGGGAAGTGTAGTAGATTTAAAAAGTGTAAGATAAACAATTTCTAGGTTTAGGGGGGTGCTGTTTAACATATTATTTTTTGCAAAGGGGTGGACATTCCCCATTAAATTTAATTGAGGACAAATAAATGGAAAAGTTCGAATTAACGAAAGTGCCGTTATGTTGTACAAAGTGTTATGTGCATCCAATGTCGCTCTCATGTGGAGACCCGGATTATGATTCCGGCTGTATTTCAGTGTACAGAGAGTGCTATGGATATGCTATGGATATGCAGTTGTTACCTAATCTTGCCTGTTGTAGGATAAGGTGAAGAAAGCACCAGTTAACCCTATCGAGGAATATTGTGTCTTTGTGCATATGACATTTGGGTTATGGTTTTAATCATATTGTCCCTTGCCTCTCTGCCTTGTACAAAGCCTACTTGTTCAGGGTCGATCCATTATGGATGATCCATTATGGGATATATTTTGCTATTCTGTTGGCCAGTAATTTTGCATATATTTTCAAATCTATATTTATTAATAATGTGGCTCTATAGCTATTACATAATTGTGGGTCTTTATTAGTTTTGGGTATGACTGTGATATAGGCTTGTAATGCCTGTGATGGAAAAGGAGAATTAGGTCCAATAAAATTCAATGCTTTCAACATAATTGGGGAAGGTTCTGTTTGCCATTATTTATAAAATTTGGCAGTATACTCATCTGGGCCTGGACTTTTACCTGTTGCTAGGGACTTAATAGTTTGTAAGGGGGTTTCTAGATCTGCTGTTGGGGTTAGGTAGAGTATTGGAAATTGGTGTATTTAATATATTGTTTCATGAATTCTCTAGCAGGTGAAAGGAGATTACTTTGAGGAGAGTTTACATAATTTGCTTTAGTATTTTTGGAAAGTTGTTGCAATGTAATCCGACTTTGGTTACTTTAATCTTGGACACATAAGAGTTTACATATTTATTTCGTAATGAGTGGGCTAAAGGTCTACCACATTTGTTCGTAAATTCATAAATGTTTCTGTACATATTTGATTCAAAAATTTCATCTAAGACTTCCAGTAGATTTTTCCTAGCTGTATTGAGCTCTTGTAAAGTACTAGGGTTTATGTTCAATTTTTGTTTAATTTGCAAGTTCAGTTTTATATAGTTCTGTAATGTGAGCTGTTATTGCTTTCTTAATTCTAGCGCCATGTTGAATTAAAATGCCCCTGATGACACACTTTTAACATATACAGTATAAACAATAAAGTATTGATGTTTAGGAGATATGGTTTACAATTCTTATAGTAACTGTATTGCAATGTGGTTAACGTAACATTGTAAAAATCTTTTGGCAATAATAATCATCCATTGTATTTTCATATTATTGATTTTTGTGGTTCAGCAATTGTAATTTTTCTAGTATTAAGAGGGGGGAAAGAATGGAGGGTTTAGAGGTGTAGGGAATGAGCTCGGAGTCTTTTGAGTATTCTTAGTTTGGGGTTCCGGTTGTTAGGGAGTTTAGCCACGAGTTACAGATTTTTATGAATTTCTTTTGATAGTTTCTGTGCTTGTAGATAAGATTATGGAATGGGAGAGTGCTGTTGATTTGGGCTATCCACGTGTGAATGTTGGCGTTCAGGGGCCATCCTGATGACACACTTTATTGCTTCCCATTGAATTGGCAGATGCTTAGTATCGTTATGTTGATTTTGGTTAAAATCAGTGATTGTTTGGCGAATGCCTATTCCACATTGGGTATCATTTAGTAGTTTTAACTTGTCTAGGTAGATCAACAGGTGCATGATCAGACCATATTATTTGTAGATAGACTAGATAGATAGACTATGGAACACTTTAGATTCCAAGAGAGTATGGTATGAGAGACCAACACCATATCTAGGCAGCTATATAAGGAGTGAACTGGGTGGGATAGGGTGTAATCCCTTTCATTGGGGTGTAGGGTTCACCACCCATCAACTAATCTCTTTTCATATAATTTGCATTTTATTAAGGTCACGATATGGGGTTACAGTGATGCCTGATGAACTATCAAGTCTTGGATTCAGAGCTAGATTAAAATCCCCTCCCACTATCTGTAAGCCATCGTTAAAGTCTTGAAGGTGATTTTGAAATGTTAGTTCTGCCTTTGCTTATGCAGTGTTAGGTAGGAATATGCTGGCTAGTGTGATTGCATTGTTATTTTTTAACGTCTTTTCAGCCAGACACATAGCTGCATAGTACCAAGGCGGAGGACCTAGATCACCTGGGTACTTTACTTAATAGCAGAAATAGTATTGGAGGATTTGAAGAGATGAGGTAACCTAAAATGACTTTATGCAACTCAAAAATAAATTGCTATATATTTATTTACACACAACATGCTTCACATGTTACACGGTCCTTTACATGGTTGTTTCTCACTTGAGATAGGACCATGTGATGTCCAAAACATGTTGTGAGTAAATAAGTATATAGCAATTTCTTTTTGAGTTGCGTAAAGTCCTTTTGGGTTACCTCATGTCTTCAAATCCTCCAATCCTTCTACATGTTCTGGGGCAGGACATTGTGGTTATTACCCAAGGCAGCTACCAGCAGTGGGATCTGACTTATCTCTTTGTTAATAGCAGTAATATTTAGTTTACCAAAAAGAAAATGCTGTTGGTCCTGTGGGTTATTGTGCACTCCCTCTACTGTGGGATATAGATTATATAAATATGGTATAGCGCTCCCTCTACTGTGGGTGCACTCCGATATATGAATATGGATAGATTATATGAATATAGTATATGAATATAGATATATGAATATGGATAGATTATATGAATATGGTTTATGGATATAGATATATGAATATGGATGATTCTCTGAATATGGTATATGGATATAGATATATGAATATGGATAGATTATATGAATATGGTATATGGATCTAGATATATGAATATGGATAGATTATATGAATATGGTATATGGATATTTGCATGCAGCAGCATCAACAGGTAACTCCAGCTTGGTAAGATGCAATAAAAGACTTTATTAGCTTGTCAGACATAATGCAACATTTCGGAAAGTATACTTTTTCAAGCAGTCAAACAAGCCTTGAATTAAATCACACATGAATAGCATTATATTATTGGAAACAGGAAATTGATACCATCAATACAATTACAATGTGTCACTTTGAAGTAGATACAAATAACGGTTACAGTTACCCCCTATGGTATATATATATATATATATATATATATATATATATATATATAGCCATGAATGAAATCAAACTTTATATAGCCATGAATGAAATCAAACTTTATGTAGCCATGAATGAAATCAAACTTTATATACCCATGAATGAAATCATACTTTATATAGCCTTGAATGAAATCAAACTTTATATAGCCATGAATGAAATAAACTTTATATAGCCATGAATGAAATAAATTTTATATAGCCATGAATGAAATAAACTTTATATAGCCATAAATGAAATCAACTTTATATAGCCATGAATGAAATCAAACTTTATATAGCCACTAGCAAAATACCCGCGCTTCGCAGCGGAGATGTATTGAAATAACGTTTTTAGTAAGAAAGTAATAATGTATGAAGATTGCTGTAATCTCTCGGCACTTGATATATTAAAGAAAGACAATTCAATAAGCTTTACGATAATGCAACACTCATTAACTTTAATTTAATATTATATTTTTTATTCAACTATGAAATTTTGGTGAAAGTAACCCCCACCACCCCTCCCCGTCCGCCCCTAATATCCCCCACTATTCCTCTCTGTCCGCCCTCCAAACACTTCTCCTTACACCTCAGCCAGTCCCCGCACACACCCTGAATTTTTGGTAAAAATCGGTCCAGCCGTTAGTGTGCAGGAGTTCAAAATTCTATTCCCCCCCCATTCACCCCCACCCTAAAAAAAATATTTTGTTAATCTTTTACTGGTAAAAGAGTATATGCATACCAAATTTGGTTGAAATTGGACCAAACCAGTCTGTGCAATGTCAGATACTCACCGTTACAGGTGCAATGTCAGATACCCACCGTTACAGGTGCAATGTCAGATACTCACCGTTACAGGTGAGTATCTGCTTAACTTTTGTAAGTAAGGTACAATGAATGAGCCTGTCAAATTTAAGCCATCTGCCTCCATGGCAAGTTGGAGAATTAGTGGTGAGTGAGTGAGTGAGTGAGGGCTTTGCCTTTTCGAAACACAACCTGCTTAACTTTTGTAAGTAAGGTGCAATAAATGAGCCTGCCAAATTTAAGCCGTCTGCCTCCACGGCAAGTTGGAGAATTAGTGGTGAGTGAGTGAGTGAGTGAGGGCTTTGCCTTTTCGAAACAAA
Organism: Hymenochirus boettgeri; assembly: GCA_019447015.1. Lineage (NCBI taxonomy): Eukaryota > Metazoa > Chordata > Amphibia > Anura > Pipidae > Hymenochirus > Hymenochirus boettgeri. The sequence continues at coordinate 338,499,686 of CM033470.1, forward strand.
ACATGCTTAACTTTTGTAAGTAAGGTGCAATGAATGAGCCTGCCAAATCTAAGCCGTCTGCCTCCACGGCAAGTTGGAGAATTAGTGATGAGTGAGGCAAGTTGGAGAATTAGTGATGAGTGAGTGAGTGAGTGAGGGCTTTGCCTTTTAGAAACGAAACCTGCTTAACTTTTGTAAGTAAGGTGCAATGAATGAGCCTGCCAAATTTAAGCCGTCTGCCTGCACGGCAAGTTGGAGAATTAGTGATGAGTGAGGCAAGTTGGAGAATTAGTGATGAGTGAGTGAGGGCTTTGCCTTTTCGAAACGAAACCTGCTTAACTTTTGTAAGTAAGGTGCAATGAATGAGCCTGCCAAATTTAAGCCGTCTGCCTCCACGGCAAGTTGGAGAATTGGTGATGAGTTAGTGATGAGTGAGTGAGTGAGTGAGTGAGGGCTTTGCCTTTTCGAAACGAAACCTGCTTTACCTTTGTAAGTAAGGTGCAATGAATGAGCCTGCCAAATTTAAGCCGTCTGCCTCCACGGCAAGTTGGAGAATTAGTGATAAGTGAGGCAAGTAGGAGAATTAGTGATGAGTGAGTGAGTGAGTGAGTGAGGGTTTTGCCTTTTCGAAACGAAACCTGCTTAACCTTTGTAAGTAAGGTGCAATGAATGAGCCTGCCAAATTTAAGAACTCACTCACTCATCACTAATTCTCCAACTGCCCTGAAGTCAGACGCTTCAATTTGGAAGGCGATTACTTGCAACCCTGTACTTAAACAAACAGTTGCATGTTTTCGTTTTCCTAAAGGCAAAAGCCTCACCACTCACTCACTCATCACTATTCTCCAACTTTGCCACCGCTCACTCACGTCATCACCTAATTCTCCAACTTGCCCTCACTCATCACTCATTCTCCAACTTGCCGGGAGGCAGACGGCTTAATTTTGGCAGGCTCATTAATTGCACCCTACTTAAAAAAAGTTAAGCAGGTTTCGTTCGAAAGGCAAAGCCCTCACTCACTCCTCACTCACTGATCACTAACCCTCATCTCTAATTCTCCAACTTGCCTGGAGGCAGACGGCTTAAATTTGGCAGGCTCATCCATTGCACCTTACTTACAAAGTTAAGCAGGTTTCATTTTCAAAAGGCAAAGCCCTCACTCACTCACTCACTCTCACTAATTCTTCAACTTGCCTCACTCATCACTAATTCTCCAACTTGCCGTGAGGCAGATGGCTTAAATTTGGCAGGCGCTTTCATTGCACCTTACTTACAAAAGTTAAGCATGTTTTCTTTCTAAAAGGCAAAGCCCCTCACTCACTCACTCATCACTAATTCCGCCAACTTGCCTCACTCATCACTAATTCTCCAACTTGCGTGGAGGCAGACGGCTTAAATTTTGGCAGGCTCTTCATTTGCAACCTTACTACCAAAAGTTAAGCAGGTTTTGTTTCGAAAAGGCAAAATCCTCACTCACTCACTCATCACTCATCACTAACTCTCCAACTTGGCGTGGAGGCAGACGGCTTAAATTTGGCAGGCTCATTCATTGCACCCTTACTTAAAAGTTAAGCATGTTTTCGTTTCGAAAAGGCAAAGCCCACTCACTCACTCACTCACTCACTCATCACTAACTCATCACTAATTTCTCCAACTTGCCGTGGAGGCAATGGCTTAAATTTGGCGGCTCATTCATTGCACCCTACTTACAAAAGTTAGCAGGTTTCTTTTCGAAAAGGCAAAGCCCTCACTCACTCACTCACTCATCACTAACTCATCACTAATTCTCCAACTTGGCCGTGGAGGCAGACGGCTTAATTTGGCAGGCTCATTCATTGCACCTTACTTTCAAAGGTTAAGCAGGGTTCGTTTCGAAAAGGCAAAACCCTCACTCACTCACTCACACACTAATCACTAATTTTCCAACTTGCCTCACTATCACTAATTCTACTATTCTCACTTGCCGTGGAGGCAGACGGCTTAAATTTGGCAGCTCATCATTGCACCTTACTTTCAAAGGTTAAGCAGGTTTCGTTTCGAAAAGGCAAAACCCTCACTCACTCACTCCTCACTCATCACAATTCTCCAACTTGCCTCACTTATCCTAATTCTCTCTCCAACTTGCCGTGGGAAGATGGCTAAAATTTGGCAGGCTCATTCATTGCACCCTACTTACCAAAGTTAAGCAGTTTCGTTTCGAAAAGGCAAAGCCCTCACTCACTCACTCACCATCACTAACTCACACTATTCTCCAACTTGCCCGTGGAGGCAGCGGCTTAAATTTGGGCAGGCTCATTCCTTGCACCTTACTTTCAAAGGTTAAGGCAGGTTTCGTTTCGAAAAGGCAAAACCCTCACTCACTCACTCACTCACTCATCACTAATTCCTCACACTTGCCTCACTTATCACTAATTCTCCAACTTGCCGTGGAGGCAGACGGCTTAAATTTGGCAGGCTCTTCATTGCACCTTACTTACACAAGGTAAGCAGGTTTTGTTTCGAAAAGGCAAAGCCCCTCACTCACTCACTCAACCACTCATCACACTCTCAACTTGCCTCACTCATCACTAATTCTCCACTTGCCGTGGATGGCAGATGGCAATTAATTTGGCAGGCTCTTCATTGCACCTTACTTACAAAGTTAAGAAGTTTCATTTCGAAAGGCAAAGCCCTCACTCACTCACTCATCACTAACTCTCTCAACTTGGCGTGGAGGCAGACGGCTTAATTTTGGCAGTCTCTCATTCATTGCACCTTACTTACAAAAGTTTAAGCAGGTTTTGTTTAAACAGAAAAGCACACCCTCACCATCACTCACTCACTCACTCATCACTAACTCATCACTAATTCTCCACATTGCGTGGAGGCAGACGGCTTAAATTTCCAGGCTCATTCATTGCACTTACTTACAAAAGTTTAAGCAGGTTTCCGTTCGAAAAGGCAAAGCCCTCACTCACTCACCCTCACTCCTACTCATCACTAACTCATCACTAATTCTCCAACAACTTGCCGTGGGAGGCAGACGGCTTAAATGGCAGCTCTTCATTGCACCTTACTTCAAAGTTAGCAGGTTTCGTTTCGAAACAAACACCTCACTCACTCACTCACTCACTCATCACTAATTCTCCTACTTGCCTCCACTTATCACTAATTCTCCAACTTGCCGTGGAGGCAGACGCTTATTTGGCAGGCCTCATCCATTGCACCTTACTTACAAGGTAAAGCAGGTTTCGTTTCGAAAGGCAAAGCCCTCACTCACTCACTCACTCACTCATCCTAATTCTCCAACTCCCTCACTCATCACAATTCTCCAACTTGCCGTGGAGGCAGAACGGCTTAATTTGGCAGTCTCATTCATTGCACCCTTACATACAAAGTTAAGCAGTTTCGTTCGAAAAGGCAAGCCCTCACTCACTCACTCACTCACTCACTCATCCTAACTCATCACAATTCTCAACTTGCCGTGGAGGCAGAGGGCTTAAATTTGGCAGGCTCATTCATTGCACCCTACTTACAAAAGTAAAGCAGTTTTCATTTTCGAAAAGGCAAAGCCCTCACTCACTCACTCACTCATCACTAACTCACACTAATTCTCCAACTTGCCGTGGAGGCAGACGGCTTAAATTTGGCAGGCTCATTCATTGCACCCTTACTTACAAAGGTAAGCAGGTTTCGTTTCGAAAGGCAAAACCCTCACTTCACTCACTCACACTCTCACTCACTCATCACTAATTCTCCTACCTTGCCTCACTATCAATAATTCTCCAACTTGCCGTGGAGGCAACGGCTTAAATTTGGCACGGCTCATTCATTGCACCTTACTTACAAAGGTAAAGCAGGTTTCGTTTCGAAAAGGCAAAGCCCTCACTCATCACTCACTCACTCATCAATAACTCATCACCAATTCTCCAACTTGCCGTGGAGGCAGACGGCTTAAATTTGGCAGCTCATTCATTGCACCTTACTTACAAAGTTAAGCAGGTTCGTTTCGAAGGCAAAGCCCCACTCACTCATCACTAATTCTCCAACTTGCCTCACTCATCACTAATTCTCCACACTTGCCGTTCAGGCAGACGGCTTAAATTTGGCAGGCTCATTCATTGAACCTTACTACAAAAGTTAGCAGGTTTCGTTTCGAAAAGGCAAAGCCCTCACTCACTCACTCACTCATACTAATTCTCCAACTTGCCTCACTCATCACTAATTCTCCAACTTGCCGTGGAGGCAGAACGGCTTAAATTTGGCAGTCTCATTCATTGCACCTTACATACAAAAGTTAAGCAGGTTTCGTTTCGAAAAGGCAAAGCCCTCACTCACTCACTCACTCATCACTAACTCATCACTAATTCTCCAACTTGCCGTGGAGGCAGACGGCTTAAATTGGCAGGCTCATTCATTGCACCCTCTTACAAAAGTTAGCAGGTTTCGTTTCGAAAAGGCAAAGCCCTCACTCACTCACTCACTCATCACTAACTCTCACTAATTCTCCAACTGCCGTGGAGGCAGACGGCTTAATTTGGCAGCTCATTCATTGCACCTTACTTACAAAGGTTAAGCAGGTTTCGTTTCGAAAAGGCAAAACCCTCACTCACTCACTCACTCACTCATCACTAATTCTCCTACTTGCCTCACTTATCACTAATTCTCCAACTTGCCGTGGAGGCAGACGGCTTAAATTTGGCAGGCTCATTCATTGCACCTTACTTACAAAGGTAAAGCAGGTTTCGTTCGAAAAGGCAAAGCCCTCACTCACTCACTCACTCACTCATCACTAACTCATCACCCAATTCTCCAACTTGCCGTGGAGGCAGACGGCTTAATTGGCAGGCTCATTCATTGCACCTTACTTACAAAAGTTAAGCAGGTTTCGTTTCGAAAAGGCAAACCCTCACTCACTCATCACTAATTCTCCACTTGCCTCACTCATCACTAATTCTCCAACTTGCCGTGCAGGCAGACGGCTTAAATTTGGCAGGCTCATTCATTGCACCTTACTTACAAAAGTTAACAGTTTCGTTTCTAAAAGGCAAAGCCCTCACTCACTCACTCACTCATCACTAATTCTCCAACTTGCCTCACTCATCACTAATTCTCCAACTTGCGTGGAGGCAGACGGCTTAGATTTGGCAGGCTCATTCATTGCACCTTACTTACAAAAGTGTAAGCATGTTTTGTTCGAAAAGGCAAAGCCCTCACTCACACACTCACCACTAATTCTCCAACTTGCCGTGGAGGCAGAGGGCTTAAATTTGGCAGGCTCATTCATTGCACCTACTTACAAAAGTTAAGCATGTTTTGTTTCGAAAAGCAAAGCCCTCACTCACTCACTCACTCACCACTAATTCTCCCAACTTGCCGTGGAGGCAGACGGCTTAAATTTGCAGGCTCTTTATTGCACCTTACTTACAAAGTTAAGCAGGTTGTTGTTTCGAAAAGGCAAAGCCCTCACTCACTCACTCACTCACCACTAATTCTCCAACTTGCCATGAGGAGATGGCTTAAATTTGACAGGCTCATTCATTGTACCTTACTCAAAGTTAAGCAGATACTCACCTGTAACTGAGTATCTGACATTGCACCCTGTAACGGTGGGTATCTGACATTGCACCTGTAACGGTGAGTATCTGACATTGCACAGACTGGTTTGGTCCAATTTCAACCAAATTGGTATGCATATACTCTTTTACCGTAAAAGATTAACAAAATATTTTTTTAGGGTGGGGGTGACATGGGGGGGAATAGAATTTTGAACTCCTGCACACTAACGGCTGGACCGATTTTACAAAAATTCAGGGTGTGTGCGGGGACTGGCTGAGGTGTAAGGAGAGTGTTTGGAGGGCGGACAGAGAGAATAGTGGGGGATATTAGGGGCGGACGGGGAGGGTGGTGGGGGGTTTACTTTCAACCAAAAATTCATAGTTGAATAAAAAAATAATATTTAAATTAAAGTTAATGAGTGTTGCATTATCGTAAAGCTTATTGAATTGTCTTTCTTTAATATCCAAGTGCCGAGAATTACAGCAATCTTCAACATTTTACTTTCTTACTAAAAACGTTATTTCAATACATCTCCGCTGCGAAGCGCGGTATTTTGCTAGTGGCTAATAAGTTTGATTTCATCATGGCTATATAAAGTTGATTTCATTTATGGCTATTAAAGTTTATTTCATTCATGGCTATATAAATTTATTTTCTTCATGGCTATATAAAGTTTATTTCATTCATGGCTATATAAAGTTTGATTTCATTCAAGGCTATATAAAGTGATTTCATTCATGGGTATATAAAGTTTGATTTCATTCATGGCTACATAAAGTTGATTTCATTCATGGCTAAATAGTTTGATTTCATTCATGGCTATATATAATATATATATATATATATATATATATATATATACCATAGGGGTAACTGTAACCTTTTTTGTATCTACTTCAAAGTGACACATTGTAATTGTATTGATGGTATCAATTTCCTGTTTCCAATAATATAATGCTATTCATGTGTGATTTAATTCAAGGCTTGTTTGACTGCTTGAAAAAGTATACTTCCGAAATGTTGCATTATGTCTGACAAGCTAATAAAGTCTTTTATGCATCTTACCAAGCTGGAGTACCTGTTGATGCTGCTGCATGCAAATATCCTATACCATATCATATATCTATCCATATTCATATATCTATATCCATAACCATATCATATAATCTTCCATATTCATATATCTATATCCTATACCATATTCATATAATCGTCCATATTCATATATCTATTCCATACCATATTCATATAATCTATCCATTTCATAATATCTATTCCATAACTTCATATAATCTATCCATATTCATATATCTATATTCATACTATATCAAATAATCTATCCTATTCATATCGAGTGCACCCACAGTAGAGGGAGCGCTATACCATATTTTATAATCTATATCCCACAGTAGAGGGATGCACAATAACCACAGGACCAACAGCATTTTCTTTTTGGTAACTAAATATTACTGCTATTAACAAAGAGATAAGTCAGATCCCACTGCTGGTAGCTGCTTGGGTAATAACCACAAGTCCTGCCCCAGAACATGTAGAAGGATTGGAGGATTTGAAGACATGAGGTAACCAAAAGGACTTTACGCACTCCAAAAAAATTGCTATATACTTATTTACATCACACTGTTTTGGACTCACATGGTCCTATCTCAAGTGAGAAACAACCATGTAAAGGACCGTGTACATGTGAACATGTTGTGTGTAATAATAATATAGCAATTTATTTTTGAGTTGCATAAAGTCATTTAGGTTCCTCATCTCTTCAAATCCTCCAATACTATTTCGCTATTAAGTAAAGTACCCAGGTGATCTAGGTCCTCCGCCTTGGTACTATGCAGCTATGTGTCTGGCTGAAAAGACTTAAAATAACAATGCAATCACACTAGCCAGCATATTCCTACCTAACACTGCATAAGCAAAGGCAGAACTAACATTTCAAAATCACCTTCAAGACTTTAACGATGGCTTACAGATAGTGGGAGGGGATTTTATCTAGCTCTGAATCCAAGACTGATAGTTCATCAGGCATCACTGTACCCCATATCGTGACCTTAATAAAATGCAAATTATATGAAAAGAGATTAGTTGATGGGTGGTGAACCCTACACCCCAATGAAAGGGATTACACCCTATCCCCCCAGTTCACTCCTTAATAGCTGCCTAGATTGGTGTTGGTCTCTCATACCATACTCTCTTGGAATCTAAGTGTTCCATAGTCTATCTATCTAGTCTATCTACAAATAATATGGTCTGATCATGCACCTGTTGATCTACCTAGACAAGTTAAAACTACTAAATGATACCCAATGTGGAATAGGCATTCGCCAAACAATCACTGATTTTAACCAAAATCAACATAACATACTAAGCATCTGCCAATTCAATGGGAAGCAATAAAGTGTGTCATCAGGATGGCCCCTGAACGCCACATTCACACGTGGATAGCCCAAATCAACAGCACTCTCCCATTCCATAATCTATCTACAAGCACAGAAACTATCAAAAGAAATTCATAAAAATCTGTAACTCGTGCTAAACTCCCTAACAACCGGAACCCCAAACTAAGAATACTCAAAAGACTCCGAGCTCATTCCCTACACCTCTAAACCCTCATTCTTTCCCCCCCTCTTAATACTAGAAAAATTACAATTGCTGAACCAACAAATCAATAATATGAAAATACAATGGATGATTATTATTGCCAAAAGATTTTTACAATGTTACGTTACCACATTGCAATACAGTTACTATAAGAATTGTAAACCATATCTCCTAAACATCAATACTTTATTGTTTATCTGTATATGTTAAAATGTTGTCATCAGGGGCATTTTAATTCAACATGGCGCTAGAATTAAGAAAGCAATAACAGCTCACATTACAGAACTATATAACTGAACTTGCAAATTAAACAAAAATTGAACATAAACCCTAGTACTTTACAAGAGCTCAATACAGCTAGGAAAAATCTACTGGAAGTCTTAGATGAATTTTTGAATCAAATATGTACAGAAACATTTATGAATTTACGAACAAATGTGGTTAGACCTTAGCCCACTCATACGAAATAAATATGTAAACTCTTATGTGTCCAAGATTAAAGTAACCAAAGTCGGATTAACTTGCAACAACTTTCCAAAAATACTAAAGCAAATTATGTAAACTCTCCTCAAAGTAATCTCCTTTCACCTGCTAGAGAATTCATGAAACAATATTTAATACACCATTTCCAATACTCTACCTAACCCCAACAGCAGATCTAAAACCCCCTTACAAACTATTAAGTCCCTAGCAACAGGTAAAAGTCCAGGCCCAGATGAGTATACTGCCAAATTTATAATAATGGCAACAGAACCTTCCCCAATTATGTTGAAAGCATTGAATTTTTTGGACCTAATTCTCCTTTTCCATCACAGGCATTACAAGCCTATATCACAGTCATACCCAAAACTAATAAAGACCCACAATTATGTAATAGCTATAGAGCCACATTATTAATAAATATAGATTTGAAAATATATGCAAAATTACTGGCCAACAGAATAGCAAAATATCCCATAATGGATCATCCATAATGGATCGACCCTGAACAGTAGGCTTTGTACACAGGCAGAGAGGCAAGGGACAATATGATTAAAACCATAACCCAAATGTCATATGCACAAAGACACAATATTCCTCGATAGGGTTAACTGGTGCTTTCTTCACCTTATCCTACAACAGGCAAGATTAGGTAACAACTGCATATCCATAGCATATCCATAGCACTCTCTGTACACTGAAATACAGCCGGAATCATAATCCGGGTCTCCACATGAGAGCGACATTGGATGCACATAACACTTTGTACAACATAACGGCACTTTCGTTAATTCGAACTTTTCCATTATTTGTCCTCAATTAAATTTAATGGGGAATGTCCACCCCCTTTGCAAAAAATATATTTAAACAGCACCCCCCTAAACCTAGAAATGTTATCTTACACTTTTTAATCTACTACACTTCCCCCTCCACTTCCGGGTAAGGCAGATTGAAACCCGAAAATGGTCTCCGACCGTATTTTTTAAAAATGTTAAATGTTCGATATTTGCGAAAATTATTGAAAATAGCCCTGTACTTTCAAAAATTATCGAATATGACTTCCAAAGTCCCAAAATCCGGAGGATCCGTCCGGATTCGGAAGGATGTTTTGGATTTCAGAACCAGGTTCCATGTCGGATCTGGATTCTTGTCGAACCTGGATCCCATCTCTAATTGACAGACTGTCACCTAAACATATAAAAGATTCCAGAGGTTTCTGTGTAAAAAGGAATAGCAGGGCACAGGGCTTAACAGAAGAAATCCCTTCAAACAGCCCAGCAGTTCTCTCCTCCTAGTCAGTGCTGTAAGTCCGGTCCCATGAAGACTCCAAGTTCAGTACAGCCCAGAGACCCCTTCCCATGACTCACAGGAAAGACAACCGGGTCTCCTGAGCTGTACTGAATGCTGAGTGATCATGGGCACCGCACTTCACTGACTGGAGGGAGAAGAAACAATGTTTCTGTCTTCTCGGCCTTGTGCTTCTATATAGTTCAAGGAACTCCTCTGTGACTTCATATCCTTATTACACTATAAGGGGCGCATATCCCTTATTTATGGGAGTTTTTCTCCCCAGCTCTAACTCACTGATAAATGGCCACTGGGAAAAGCAATTAAAGGGCAACTATAATAAAAAAATGACTTTGCCGCATTTTAATCTACTCTGAGGTGTGTGTGTTGCTATGCCTTTATCCAGTACTTGATTTGCTCAGGTAAGTATCCCCCCTTACCCCTCTAAGCGACACCTCCTTCCCTCTGAACAGACGTTCTATAAGGGCAAGCATTCTCAGTAATCACTATGAGGCAGAATTGTAAGAGGAAATTTCCCATCTTGCAATTCACATGTACTAACTGTCATTATTCCAGTTACAGCAGAACTGCACACACAAAAGAGTTTATGATAATAAGTCCCTTGATTGACAGCTGAAATGTAAGATGCTTTAGATTCGATATCTAAGAAATGGGGGTCAGATCAACAAATACAGTGATATTTGGGAAGAATGATGTTTAAAGTAATGGGCAATTTTTAAAACAAAAGAAATGTAAGGGCTAGGCCACACTAGAATGCTTTTTTCAATTCAGTTTAGAATGTAAAATGTCGGGAACACAAAAATCCCACGATTACGTTGCGCATGCAATTAGAATCCGTTTTTTGCGATCACCTTTTTTCAGCAATCACATGTATTTCCATAATGGGGAAATAGCCAAATCGCATGTGCAAATGTGCGACAATGCACCAGAATCGCACATACAATCGCTCACAGGCCAGATGGGGCACAGTTGAAAAGCAATGTGGGTAATAAAAAACCCTCTTTGTATCTTTGCTGATAAGTAATATAATAAATGGTATAAAAAAGAAGTTTGGCTTATAAACAAAATTGTGTGATTGAAATACCAAGTACTGTTCCTACAAACATGTTCCTCTAAGTATCAGCTGAGCACAGATTCTATTATCTTGTAGTGACTGAATAACACTTCAGGGTTATTCAATAAAAGTCTTATCGTTAAAAATGGGCAATTTTGCCCCAACCAATCAGATGTTAGCTTCAAATGTAAATAAGATCTAATTGGTTGGGGCAAAATTAGCACCATTTTTACGATAAGAACTTTTATTGAATCTCCCTACTGTGCATTACATTCTTATTACCTATAGTCATACAGATTTTTAACGTGTGTTCACGGCCTTCTGGGTAGTGTGTGCAAGTAAAACCACAAAGCTTAGGGGGACCACTGATCTGTAGTATCATTTACCATCTCTACCACCTCTTCAATAGCACAGGGAGATTCACCCAGACCCGGAAACGCTCTGGGCAAATCTCCCGTACCAGAGGCTATGCAGCTATGATCTCACCCAGCTATAGCTGGTGTTAAATACTTAGGCGCTAAGCCCTACGCAGCCTCTGGTAAAACGCTTTGCCCCGACTGCACAAGTGCCTCTTCCGGCACTCGCGCAGCTGCCACAAGCGAGACTTAACGCAAAGCGAGACGTTAAGGGCTGTGCTCCTCGGTGAACTGCCCTAAGAGCTCATCAACAACTACTCTCTCCTCTCCATAGATAAACTCATAGAGGGAAATTTAATATTAGCCGGTCTAAAAAGATTAAACCCCACGCTGCCCGATGGAATATTGGCTTTTTCGTAGGTTTAAGTCACTTTTACGGAACAGGCACAGGCACCCCAATTCAATTCTCCATAACGCTCCTTTTTTCAAATCAGGTTAAGAGAAAATGTGGTCTCCAACAAGTAGCTCCTACCTTCAAATCACTCCAGGATCATACTCCTAGCTTCAGTTTATTGAAAGTTACCGCAGTAAATAAGACCGTTTATTTCTTTCTAGTACTGAAAAGGAGACACACTTACCCTTTAGTGATTATTGCATTGCAGGAAACTGGAAGGTAAGCTTAGAACTTCTTGATTGTGCATGTCTGGACCAGTGGCTGGTCGGGGGTGTGGTGATTTAAGGGGAAGTTCAGTGCAAATACATATACTTTTCAGAAAAAGAGCAGTATTTTTCATCCCAATGACCTTAACCTGCCCATTCAGCATGTTGTCTGTGTATAAATAACTGCAGCGCGAAATACTGACTTCCTGTTTGCAGGACCCCTAGTAGAGACCGTTTTGCCCATGACCCAGCGCCCGGGTTGATTCAGTTGCTCAGTAAAGATCTGAGCATGTTTGACCCACCCAACAGCCAATCACTAGAAATACTGTTAGGAACCATTCCAGGAAGTGGTGCATCCTGGGAAGAATAAGGACCGTTAGAACCTGAAATGTCAGCTCACTAATGTCAACAGCAGGGAACAGCAAAGGGTATGAAATCACTGATTTTTCAAAATGGGAGAGAATATGTAAATAACTATGTAGGCATTATGCAAACTAACAACTTAACAAATATTGATAATTTCCACCGAATTGTCCCTTTAACTTGCTTGACTTGACACAGAAGCATCTTTGTTTAGAAGAAGCTTACTCCTGTAGAAAATTGGTTCCACTGAATGAGTTTCTCATTGATGATCAGTTGTCACTGTCAGGACCTGTAGATTTAAAGCTTCCAATCTTTTTAACAGATTTCTGCAAAATGTCCGTAAGGAAGTGCAATCATATTTATGATGTCATACTGTGCTGGACATCTATCTCCGTCTGAGTGAAGAAAATGTCCTCTTCATCCGACAAGAGAAATGATTTTCTTTAGAAAAACTGTTCAGCTATAGAGAGAAATGAATTATTAGAATTTATAACTTACAATGTTTGTTTAGTAATAAAACACACCAACACAGTCCCCACATGATTAATTTTCATTCAAAATCATGATAGTTGGTGCATAGCGGGAATTATTTGTGTATGTGTGGATACATGTATATTAAAACCCCTACAAAATGGAAGAGTTTTGTTTTAAAATAATATAAAAAGACAAAATCCTATAAAACTCATCCCGCCTTTTTGGTTAATTAATTTTGCATTAGTATGTACAACATTACTGAATTGGTATCCTTTTATAGTTGCTCAACATCAAACAGTTTTTATTGTACTTGGCACCCTCTGTAATATGTGGGACATTATACAACACCATCACTAAAGATATTTAACATATGGGCATATACGTTTGGACTTGTATAGGGAGGCTGTTTATGTGGGTATGTGTACAGTCTTTCTAAATATTATTACTGGGTAATTATTTGGCATGTTTTTGTATTACAAAAAATGCAACATTTTGAGGGCTTTGCCTTTTCGAAACGAAACCTGCTTAACTTTTGTAAGTAGGGTGCAATGAATGAGCCTGCCAAATTTAAGCCATCTGCCTCCACGGCAAGTTGGAGAATTAGTGATAAGTGAGGCAAGTTGGAGAATTAGTGATGAGTGAGTGAGTGAGTGAGTGAGGGTTTTGCCTTTTCGAAACGAAACCTGCTTAACCTTTGAAAGTAAGGTGCAATGAATGAGCCTGCCAAATTTAAGCCGTCTGCCTCCACGGCAAGTTGCAGAATTAGTGATAAGTGAGGCAAGTTGGAAAATTAGTGATGAGTGTGTGAGTGAGTGAGTGAGGGTTTTGCCTTTTCGAAACGAAACCTGCTTAACCTTTGTAAGTAAGGTGCAATGAATGAGCCTGCCAAATTTAAGCCGTCTGCCTCCACGGCAAGTTGGAGAATTAGTGATGAGTTAGTGATGAGTGAGTGAGTGAGTGAGGGCTTTGCCTTTTCGAAACGAAACCTGCTTAACTTTTGTAAGTAAGGTACAATGAATGAGCCTGCCAAATTTAAGCCGTCTGCCTCCACGGCAAGTTGGAGAATTAGTGATGAGTGAGGCCAGTTGGAGAATTAGTAGTGAGTGAGTGAGTGAGTGAGGGCTTTGCCTTTTAGAAATAAAACCTGCTTAACTTTTGTAAGTAAGGTGCAATGAATGAGCCTGCCAAATTTAAGCCGCCTGCCGTCCACGGCAAGCGGGAGAATTAGTGATGAGTGGAGTGAGTGAGGGAATGAGTGCGGAGTGAGTGAGGGCTTGCCTTTTTTAGTATAGATGAATGAAATAACTTTATATAGCATGAATGATAATCAAACTTATATAGCATGAATGAAATCAAACTTTATATAGCCATGAATGAAATAAACTTTATATAGCATGAAGTGAAATAAACTTCTATAGCCATTAGCCATGAATGAAATAAACTTTTCTATAGCCATGAATGAAATAAACTTTATATAGCCATGAATGATCAAACTTACATAGCCATGAATGAAATAAACTTAATATAGCCATGAAAGAAATCAAACTTTATAGAGCCATGAATAAAATAAACTTTATATAACCATGAATGAAATAAACTTTCTATAGCCATGAATGAAATAAACTTTATATAGCCATGAATGAAATCAAAATTTATATAGCCATGAATGAAATAAACTTTATATAGTCATGAATGAAATAAACTTTCTATAGCATGAAGTGAAAATAAACTTTCTATAGCCATGAATGAAATAAACTTTCTACAGGCCATGAATGAAATAAACTTTTTATAGCCATGAATGAAATAAACTTTCTATAGCGAATGAAATAAACTTTATATATGCCATGAATGAAATAAACTTTCTATAGCCTGAATGAAATCAAACTTTCATAGCCATGGAATGAATAAACTTTTTATAGCCATGAATGAAATAAACTTATATAGCCAAGAATGAAAGAAACTTAATATAGCCATGAATGAAATAACCTATATAGCCATGAATGAAATTAAACGTTCATGCCATGAATGAAATAAACTTTATATAGCATGAATGAAAATAAAACTTTCTATAGCCATGAATGAAATAAACTTTCTATAGCCATGAATGAAATAAAATTATATAGCCATGAATGAAATAAACTTTCTATAGCCATGAATGAAATAAACTTTATATAGCATGAATGAAATCAAACTTTATATAGCCATGAATGAAATAAAACTTTATATAGCAAGAATGATCAAATTTTCTATAGCCATGAATGAAATAAACTTATATAGTCATGAATGAATAAACTCTATAGCATGAATGAAATAAACTTTTTATAGCCATGAATGAAATAAAAATTATATAGCCATGAATGAAATAAATTTATAGCCATGTGAAATCAAACTTTATATAGCCATGAATGAAATAAACTTATATAGCCATGAATGAAATCAAACTATATAGCCATGAATGAAATCAAACTTATTAAGCCATGAATGAAATAAACTTTATATAGCCATGAATGAAATAAACTTTATATCGCCATGAATGAAATAACTTTTATAGCCATGAAGAAATAAAAATTTAAGCCATGAATGAAATAAAACTTATATAGCATGAATGAAATAACTTTCTATAGCAAGAATAAATAAACTTTCTAAGCCATGAATGAAATAAACTTTATATAGCATGAATGAAATAAACTTTTATAGCCATGAATGAAATCAAACTTTATAAGCCATGAATGAAATAAATTTTTATAGCCATGAATGAAATCAAACTTTTATAGCCATGAATGAAATAAACTTCTATAGCCATGAATGACAATAAACTTTCTATAGCATGAATGAAATAAACTTTCTATAGATGAATGAAATAAACCTTCATAAGCCATGAATGAAATAAAACTCTAAGCCATGAATGAAATAAACTTTTTATAGCCATGAATGAAATAAATTTAATAGCCAAATGAAATAAACTTTAATGCCATGAATGAAATAAACTTTCTATAGCCTGAATGAAATCAAACTTCATATAGCCATGAATGAATAAACTTTTTTTATGCCATGAATGAAATAAACTTCTATAGCCAAGAATGAAATAAAACTTATATAGCCATGAATGAAATAAAACCTTATATAGCCATGAATGAAATAAATTCAACTTCAATAGCCTGAATGAAATAAACTTTATATAGCATGAATGAACTAAACTTTCTATAGCCATGAATGAAATAAACTTTCTATAGCCATGAATGAAAAAAACTTATATAGCCATGAATGAAATAAACTTTCTTAGCCATGAATGAAATAAACTTTATATAGCCATGAATGAAATCAAACTTATATAGCCATGAATGAAATAAACTTATATAGCCATGAATGAAATCAAACTTTCTATAGCCATGAATGAAATAAACTTTATATAGCATGAATGAAATAAACCTATAGCCATGAATGAAATAAACTTCTATAGCCATGAATGAAATAAACTTATATAGCCACATAAATAAAATAAAACTTTATAGCCATGAATGAAATAAACTTTATATAGCCATGAATGAAATAAACTTTAATAGCCATGAATGAAATCAAACTTTATATAGCCATGAATGAAATCAACTTTATTAAGCCATGAATGAAATAAACTTTATATAGCCATGAATGAAATAAACTTCTATACCATGAATGAAATAAACTTTTTATAGCCATGAATGAAATAAACTTTATAGCCATGAATGAAATTAAACTTATATAGCCATGAATGAAATAAACTTTCTATAACCAAGAATGAAATAAACTTTCTAAGCCATGAATGAAATAAACTTTAATAGTCATGAATGAAATAAACTTTTAAGCCATGAATGAAATCAAACTTTATATAGCCATGTGAAATTAAATTTTATATAGCCATGAATGAAATCAAACTTCTATAGCCATGAATGAAATAAACTGTCTTATAGCATGAATGAAATAACTTATAGCCATGAATGAAATAAACTTTCTATAGCCATGAATGAAATAAACTTTTATAGCCATGAATGAAATAAACCTTATATAGCCATGAATGAAATAAACTTTCTATAGCCATGAAGAAAAAACTTTTATAACCATGAATGAAATAAACTTTCTATAGCCATGAATGAAATAAACTTTATATAGCCATGAATTAAAATAAACTTTTATTAGCCATGAATGAAATCACTTTATATAGCCATGAATGAAATCAAACTTTATATAGCCATGAATGAAAAAACTTATATAGCCATGAATGAAATAAACTTATATAGCCATTATAGCCATGAATGAAATAAACTTTATATAGCCATGAATGAAATAAACTTTATATAGCCATGAATGAAATCAAATTATATAGCCATAAGAAATCAAACTTTTAAGCCATGAGTAAATAAACTTTATATAGCCATGAATGAAATAAACTTTAATAGCATGAATGAAATAAACTTATATAGCCATGAAGAAATAAACTTATATAGCCGAATGAAATAAACCTTATATAGCCATGAAGAAATAAACTTTATATAGCCATGATGAAATAAACTTTATATAGCCATGTATGAAATAAACTTTATATAGTCATGAATGAAATTCAACTTTATTATAAGCCATGAATGAAATCAAACTTTATATAGCCATGAATGAAATAAACTTTCTATAGCCATGAATGAAATAAACTTTATATAGCCATGAATGAAATCAAACTTTATATAGCCATGAATGAAATAAACTTTATATAGCCATGAATGAAATCAAACTTTCTATAGCCATGAATGAAATAAACTTTATATAGTCATGAATGAAATAAACTTTCTATAGCCATGAATGAAATAAACTTTCTATAGCCATGAATGAAATAAACTTTATATAGCCATAAATGAAATAAACTTTCTATAGCCATGAATGAAATCAAACTTTATATAGCCATGAATGAAATAAACTTTATATAGCCATGAATGAAATCAAACTTTATATAGCCATGAATGAAATCAAACTTTATA
This sequence comes from Hymenochirus boettgeri, assembly GCA_019447015.1. NCBI lineage: Eukaryota > Metazoa > Chordata > Amphibia > Anura > Pipidae > Hymenochirus > Hymenochirus boettgeri. The sequence goes on from CM033470.1 coordinate 338,517,517, forward strand.
TAGCCATGAATGAAATAAACTTTATATAGCCATGAATGAAATAAACTTTCTATAGCTATGAATGAAATAAACTTTTTATAGCCATGAATGAAATAAACTTTTTATAGCCATGAATGAAATAAACGTTATATAGCCATGAATGAAATAAACTTTCTATAGCCAAGAATGAAATAAACTTTCTACAGCCATGAATGAAATAAACTTTATATAGTCATGAATGAAATAAACTTTCTATAGCCATGAATGAAATCAAACTTTATATAGCCATGAATGAAATAAATTTTATATAGCCATGAATGAAATCAAACTTTCTATAGCCATGAATGAAATAAACTTTCTATAGCCATGAATGAAATAAACTTTCTATAGCCATGAATGAAATAGACCTATATAGCAATGAATGAATATAAACTTTCTATAGCCAGAATGAAATAAACTTTCTTATACCATGAATGAAATAAACTTTATATAGCCTGAGAAATCAACTTTATATAGCCATGAATAAAATAACTTATTAGCCATGAATGAAATCATACTTTATATAGCCATGAATGAAATAAACTTTTTTATATAGCCATGAATGAAATAAACTTTATATAGCCATGAATGAAATAAACTTTATATAGCCAATAGCAATGAATAATATAATGAATGAAAATAAACTTTATAGAGATGAATGAAATCAAAATTTATATAGCCATGAATGAAATCAAACTTTATATAGCCATCAATGAAATAACTTTCTATAGCCATGAATGAAATAAACTTATATAGCCATGAATGAAATAAACTTATATAGTCATGAATGAAATCAAACTTTATATAGCCATGAATGAAATAAACCTATATAGCCATGAATGAAATAAACCTTATATAGCCTGAATGAAATAAACTTTTATAGCCATGAATGAAATAAACTTTATATAGCCATGATGAAATAAACTTATATAGTAGAATGAAATAACTTTATTAGCCATGATGAAATCAACTTATTAGCCATGAATGAATAAACCTTATATAGCCATGATGAAATTAACTTATAAGCCATGAATGAATAAACTTTATATAGCCATGAATGACATAACTTTATTAGCATGAATGAAATAAACTATATAGCCATGAATGAAATCAAACTTTATATAGCATGAATGAAATAAAACCTTATTATAGCCATGAATGAATAAAACTTATATAGCCATGAATGAAATAAACTTTAATAGCCAGAATGAAATCAAACTTTATATAGCCATGAATGAAATACATTTATATAGCCATGAATGAAATCAAACTTTATATGGCCATGAATGAAATCAAAACTTTCTATAGCCATGAATGAAATAAAACTTTCATAGCCATGAATGAAATAAACTTTCTATAGCGTGAATGAAATAAACTTTCTATATCCATGAATGAAATAAACTTTATAGCATGAATGAAAAATAAAACTTATATAGCCATGAATGAAATAAACTTTCTATAGCATGAATGAAATAACTTTCTCTCTATAGCCAATGAATGAAATAAACTTTTATAGCCATGAATGAATAAAACTTTATAGCCATGAATGAAATAAACTTATAAACTATTAGCCATGAATGAATACATTTATATAGCCATGAATGAAATCTACTTTATATAGCCATGAATGAAATAACCTTATATAGCCATAATGAAATATGAAAATAAACTTTTATAGGCAATGAATGAAATAAACTTTATATAGCCATGAATGAAATAAACTTTATATTTAGCATATAGCATGAATGAAATAAACTTTATATAGCATGAATGAAATCAAAATTTATATAGCATGAATGAAATTAACCTATATAGCATGAATGAAATACATTTATATAGCCATGAATGAAATTAACTTTATATAGCCATGAAGAATAAACCTTATATAGCCATGAATGAAATCAAACTTCTATTAGCCATGAAAATAACTTTATATAGCCATGAATGAATAAACTTATAATAGTAATGAATGATGAAATCAAACTTTATATAGCCATGAATGAAATAAACCTTATATAGCAATGAATGAAATAAACCTTATATAGCCATGAATGAAATAAACTTTCTATAGCCATGAATGAAATAAACTTTCTATAGCCATGAATGAATCAACTTTCTTAGCCGTGAATGAAATAAACTTTCTATAGCCATGAATGAAATAAACTTTCTATAGCCATGAATGAAATAGACCTTATATAGCCATGAATGAAATAAACTTTCTATAGCCATGAATGAAATAAACTTTCTATAACCATGAATGAAATAAACTTTCTATAGCCATGAATGAAATCAAACTTTATATAGCCATGAATAAAATAAATTTTATATAGCCATGAATGAAATCATACTTTATATAGCCATGAATGAAATAAACTTTATATAGCCATGAATGAAATAAACTTTATATAGCCATGAATGAATTAAACTTTATATAGCCATATAGCCATGAATGAAATAAACTTTATATAGCCATGAATGAAATCAAAAATTTATTATAGCCATCAATGGAAATCAAAACTTTCTATAGCCATGAATGTAAATAAACTTTATATAGCCATGAATGAAATAAACTTTAATAGCATGAATGAAATCAAACTTATATAGCCATGAATGAAATAAACCTTATATAGCCGAATGAAATAAACCTTTATAGCCATGAAGAAATAAACTTTATATAGCAATGATGAAATAAACTTTATATAGCCATGAATGAAATAAACTTTATATAGCATGAATGAAATAACTTTTTATAAGCCATGAATGAAATCAAACTTTATCATAGCCATGAATGAATAAACTTATATAGCCATGAATGAAATAAACTTTATAGCCATGAATGAAATAAATTATATAGCCATGAATGAAATAAACTTTATATAGTCATGAATGAAACAAACTTTATATAGCATGAATGAAATCAAAACTTATATAGCCCTGAATGAAATAAACCTATATAGCCATGAATGAAATAAACTTATAAGCCATGAATGAAATAAACTGTATATAAGCCATGAATGAAATCAAACTTTATATAGCCATGAATGAAATACATTTATATGCCATGAATGAAATCAAACTTTATATGCCATGAATGAAATCAAAAATTTCTATAGCCATGAATGAAATAAACTTTCTATATAGCCATGAATGAAATCAACTTTCTATAGCCTGAATGAAATAAACTTTATAGCATGAATGAAATAAACTTCTATAGCCATGAATGAAATAACCTTATATAGCCATGAATGAAATAAACTTCTATAGCCATGAATGAAATAAACTTTCTATAGCCAGAATGAAATAAACTTTCTATAGCCATGAATGAAATAAACTTTCTATAGCCATGAATGAAATCAAAACTTTATAAGCCATGAATGGATACATTTTTTATAGCATGAATGAAATCACTTTATATAGCCATGAATGAATAAACTTTATATAGCCATGAATGAAATAAACTTTTTATAGCCATGAATGAAATAAACTTTATATAGCCATGAATGAAATAAACTTTATATAGCCATATAGCCATGAATGAAATAAACTTTATATAGCCATGAATGAAATCAAACTTTATATAGTCATGAATGAAATAAACCTTATATAGCCATGAATGAAATACTATATATATAATATATAGCATGAATGAAATCAAAATTTATATAGCCATCAATGAAATCAAACTTTTATAGCCATGAATGAAATAAACTTTAATAGCCATGAATGAAAATAAACCTTATATAGCATGAATGAAATAAACTTATATAGCCATGAATGAAATAAACTTATATAGCCAAGAATGAATAAAACTTATATAGCCATGAATGAAAATAACTTTCTATGCCATGATGAAAATAAACTTTCTATAGCATGAATGAAATAACTTTTATAGCCTGAATGAAATAAATTTATATAGCCATGAATGAAATAAACTTTCTATAGCCATGAATGAAGAAACTTATCCATGATGAAATAAAACTTTCTATAGCCATGAATGAAATAAACTTCTATAGCCATGAATGAAATAAACTTTCTAAGCCATGAATGAAATAAACTTATTTAGCCATGAATGAAATCAAACTTTATATAGCCATGAATGAAAACTTATAAGCATGATGAAATCGTACTTATATAGCCATGAATGAAATAAACCTTAATAGCCATGAATGAAATCAAACTTTCTATAGCCATGAATGAAATAAACTTTCTATAGCCATGAATGAAATAAACTTTCTATAGTCATGAATGAAATAAACTTTCTATAGCTATGAATGAAATAAACTTTCTATAGCCATGAATGAAATAAACTTTCTACAGCCATGAATGAAATAAACTTTTTATAGCCATGAATGAAATAAACTTTCTATAGCCAAGAATGAAATAAACTTTATATAGCCATGAATGAAATAAACTTTCTATAGCCTTGAATGAAATCAAACTTTCTATAGCCATGAATGAAATAAACTTTTTATAGCCATGAATGAAATAAACTTTCTATAGCCAAGAATGAAATAAACTTAATATAGCCATGAATGAAATAAACCTTATATAGCCATGAATGAAATAAACGTTCCATAGCCATGAATGAAATAAACTTTATATAGTCATGAATGAAATAAACTTTCTATAGCCATGAATGAAATAAACTTTCTATAGCCATGAATGAAATAAACTTTATATAGCCATGAATGAAATAAACTTTCTATAGCCATGAATGAAATCAAACTTTATATAGCCATGAATGAAATAAACTTTATATAGCCATGAATGAAATCAAACTTTATATAGCCATGAATGAAATCAAACTTTATATAGCCATGAATGAAATAAACCTTATATAGCCATGAATGAAATAAACCTTATATAGCCATGAATGAAATAAACTTTATATAGCCATGAATGAAATAAACTTTATATAGCCATGAATGAAATAAACTTTCTATAGCCATGAATGAAATCAAACTTTCTATAGCCATGAATGAAATCAAACTTTCTATAGCCATGAATGAAATAAACCTTATATAGCCATGAATGAAATAAACTTTATATAGCCATGGATGAAATAAACTTTATATAGCCATGGATGAAATAAACTTTATATAGCCATGAATGAAATAAACCTTATATAGCCATGAATGAAATAAACTTTATATAGCCATGGATGAAATAAACTTTATATAGCCATGTATGAAATAAACTTTATATAGTCATGAATGAAATCAAACTTTATATACTTTATATAGCCATGAATGAAATCAAACTTTATATACTTTATATAGCCATGAATGAAATAAACTTTATATAGCCATGTATGTGATAGGTGACTCAGGGGGGGTCCCTAATGTGAACAACAATAGTGGTTTATTATAGTGTTTTGAATAAATATAATCTACACATAAGTAAAGGAATTTGGTAACCAAAGGGTTAACAAATTAATATTAGAGGGACTTTTGGGAAAAGCTGAAAATGACACAGGAATAAACTAGAAGCACAAAACTACAGATAACAACACAGGGAGGTTTTTACTTGCACGCAATTAGATATCGATCAGACACGTCTGTGCATCCGCTTCTGCGCAATATGATGTTTTGCAAAGCAATATGTTATATCTGATTTTATTCTGTCTATATAAACCTGTAACAAACGCCCCTCGGGGTTCTTGTTTTTACACCAAATTGCTGTGTGATACCTGATACCGCACGTGCTATATTGATAAAGATCTCTAATCATCAATTTGGCCTCTGAGTGATATTCATCTGGGGGACACTACAATCCAGGGTACCCCCTTGAACCCCACATATGAAATAAACTTTATATACAAACGCTATATAGAGTTAGGCCACACTATTTTAAAATTCTATTATAATCACGTAAACTCACTGAAATTGTGCGATTTTGGTTGCTTTGTGATTGGGCATCCGTTTGCGATTTGGTAACGCATGCTAACTGCATTTTTATGCGCAATCACATGTACATATGTCAAAAAGTAAAATTGCCAGCGCACTTAAATTGCACCGGAAACGCACACGCAATGGCATGCAATTGCATGTGTGGTGCAGTATGGCCTGAAAATGATTGTAATGGTTGATAAAGAAGTGATAATAGTATGAGTAGAGTATGAGTATGAGTAGAGTATGAGTATGAGTAGAGTTGTTATTTCAGAGGTTTGACTATGCCCCTTGGGTTCAGTGTAGGTATATCTTACATTTTTAGCATAACAGGACATTATTTATTGCATATCTATTAATAGATTAAAGGGAAACTATAATGCATATAAAGTTTTTTTAAAAAACAGTTAAATAAAAAGTACCTGAGGCAGGGAGGTAGGATTGGTGCTTTTTACCTCCAAATAATATTTCTATGAGGAGCAGCAGGATGAAGAAAACTGCTTCTGCCAGTCTTCTTGAATGCTTCAGCACTATCTTTAATATAGAATGGCCCAGGGCCATAAACTGGCAGATGAAAACTGTATGTGCTGTAGCCCCTCAACAAAATAATATTGGGAGGTAGGAATAATCAATTCTATCTCCTTGCCCCAGGTGCTTTTCATTTTTAAAAAGTACATTTTTACAGTATACAGTAGTTGTCCTTTAAGGGCTGTTCCACACAAACAGATTGTTCGACAATAGCGATCAACTGTTGGACGCTTCACTGTCAGTCACAGTGAACATGTCTGATCATCCATTCGTCGTATTAGGTGAATTAGGTGCCTTTGCCTTTAATCGCTGGACCCGCAAAGTAGGAGTTAAACCCACACTAACCCGATATTACATGGGGAAACTTGGGTTAAACTCCTTTTTAGCTTTTAATGGCCATATCGACATTTCCCCGTTTGTATATAAAACTATGCGTTTTGTTAAAATATTTGAGTAAACCAATAAACTGAATAGCTTTCATTCGAAAATAACTTTGTTAACAAACAAATTGGATTCTTGGCATTTACCTATAAATATAATTGTAATTATTTATAGTATAAAAACATTTTATAAATAATATTAGTTCCAATGCTGAACTTCTAGTCAAATAACGCTATTGTATTTGATTTCAGACCCCCCGGTCCGTGTGCAGTGAGTGTTCTCCAGGATACAGGAAAGCCCCCAGGGTAGGGCAGTTTACCTTCTGTTATGACTGTGTGCGCTGCTCAGAAGGACACATCTTCACTTTAACTGGTACGTTCCACAATTACCTACCAATGCATTTGGCAACCGGTATTTAAAAGTAAATAGGGTCATAGGAACAGAGATCATTATAGGCCCTACAAGAGCTGTAAAAAGAACCTGCAAAAGAAAAACCATCCCCTTTAGTGGGGAGGGAAGACAGACATGAAAACTTGTGTCTTACCCGACGCGATCATGCGATGTTTTAAACTCCTTTGCAAGACTTACTGCATCGTGGGATCCTGGTCAGGTAAGACATAAGATTTTTGTTTCCGTATCGGCCCCATATGCCCCTATAGAAAGGTGTTAAAATGTGCGCAGATCTTAACTTAGCCTTTTCAGGCTATGCAATGCCATTTATAAAAGGTTTAGGAAATGGGGCAGCCAGTGCAAAATTAGTGAAAAATCCACATTAACCCTATAGTACATCGGGTAGCATTGGTTTTGCACTAATTGGGCCCAAAAATGTCCGATAAAGCATCGCCCTATAAGTGTGCAAGCCCAATTGGCCATCCAGTTTACCATACACAGTTGCGTTGCCATTACGCATCTGTTTGTGATACGCAATCACATGCGACACCATTTTTATGCACAACCGCATACGGTTTCCTATCACAAAAGAAGAAATTGCAATGTGCAAACGCACAGTCGCCTTGCCCTTACAGTCTTATTTATTAGAGAGTGCAAAAATGTGCAAGTCCTGTTAATTTCAGAAACAAATCATGTGCCAATAGTACAAGGGACACCTGAGGAAGGGGGTTGGACCACCCGAAACGTTGTGTACCTGGCTTGTATGTTGAGCACCTAATAAATGGAATTTTTGTTATTATATTGTATCTGAGTGTGCTTCCCTACGAATTGAAATTGAATAGTACAAGGGACCCTGGCTATAGTCTGGACCTGTCAGAAGAGGAACACGATCGCATGTAAGTTTAACCAATTCCCCCCTGGTTCCTGTTGGATTAATTGAAGTATGGGAGGTACGACATATCTCCTTTATCACCGAACTGCATCCAGTAGAGATAGCATTAAAAACCAAGTCTTTATTGGTGCATTTTAAAACCTTAGGTCTGCTTGCCTGTCTAGCCTGGTGTTAAAATGCACCAATAAAGACTTGGGTATTAATGCTATCTCTACTGGATTTTGAACAGCTGCAGGTCCAGAAATGTTTTTTTAAACAGTTGATCGCATGCACCTTTTCTTACATATGCACGTTCATCTATTTAAAATCACACATATTATTCTCCCTCTTTACAAGGCACTGGTAAGGCCTCATTTGGAATATGCGGTGCAGTTTTGGAATCCCATATACAAAAGGGACATCTTGGAAATTGAGGCAGTTCAGAGAAGGGCAACTAAATTAATAAGGGGAATGGAGGGGCTTGAATATGCAGGCAGATTAGACAAGTTAGGGCTGTTTACATTGGAGAAGCGGCGGTTGTGTGGGGACATGATAACCTTATACAAATATATTAATGGCCCATACAGTGAACTCTCTGGTGCATTGTTCACTAATAGGTCATATCAGAGGACTCGTGGACATCCTTTAAGGTTGGAAGAAAAGAAGTTTCATCTTCAAGTTAGGAGAGGTTTATTTACAGTGAGAACGGTGAAACTGTGGAACTGTCTTCCAGCAGAGGTGGTAATGGCAAGTTCATTGAATAACTTTAAAAAAGGCCTGGATAAGTTTCTAAAACTAAAAAATATTGAGAATTACTGGTATTAATGCATATAGATCTGGTTGATCCAGGGATACTTTCCGATTGCCGTTTGGAGTCAGGAAGGAATTTTTCCCCCCTTTTTAGCTGGGGTTTTTTGCCTTCCTCTGGATCAACTGTTAGGTAGGGTTAAAAAAAAAAAAAAGTGAATAGGTTGGACTTGATGGACGAATGTCTTTATTCAACCTTAATTACTATGTTACATTACCGGGGTCTACCACTGGGGTGCCTGCCAATTTAGTTCTCCTTTAAGTCATTTTGGAAACATATTTCCCCTTTAAACCCTGGAATCCTTACCTGGCTGAGCCAGATACAGACATTTTAAATGTAGCAATGTGTCCTACTAGAATTTATTCAATCATTTTTATTATAGTTTATAATCTCTTGAAATCTCTTATTTCTTACAGATATGGAAACTTGTATCCAGTGCCCTCAAGATCAGTGGCTCAATGTTAACAGAACTGTCTGTATCCAGAGGACTGTAGAATTTCTATCATATGAAGATTCTTTAGGACAATTGTTGGCTTCATTGTTATTTGTTTCCTCTATTACAGTCATGTCAGTTCTTGTGACTTTTATAAAACATCACAAAACTCCTGTGGTTAAAGCCAATAACCAAACCCTCAGTTACATCCTCCTCTTCTCCCTCACATTGTCCTTCCTCTGCTGCTTCTTGTTCATTGGCCATCCAGAGAAGGTGACCTGCCTGCTGAGACAAGTTACATTTGGGATCATTTTCACACTCTCAGTATCTTGTGTTCGGGCTAAATCAGTCACAGTTGTCATTGCCTTCAATGTCACCAAGCCTGGGAGCAAGATAAAGAAATGGGTGGGAACAAAAGTGTCCATCTGCCTGGTCCTTCTCTGTACCCTGGTCCAGGTTGTGATATGCCTGGTCTGGTTGATCTCCTCCCCACCATTCCCAGACTATGACACTCACACTTACCTTGGGAAGATGATATTACAATGTAATGAAGGGTCTGTTCTTCTGTTCTACACTGTGATTGGTTACATGGGATTCCTGTCCGCATTAAGTTTCATTGTAGCTTTCCTGGTTAGGAAGTTACCAGCCAGTTTCAATGAGGCCCAGCTGATCACTTTCAGCATGCTGGTGTTCTGCAGTGTTTGGGTGTCCTTCATCCCAGCCTACCTGAGTACCAAGGGTAAATACATGGTGGCTGTGGAGATCTTTGCTATCCTGGCTTCCAGTGCAGGGTTACTGGGCTGTATATTCATTCCCAAGTGTTACATTATCCTGTTCCACCCTGAGCAGAACACCAGGAGACACATCACTGAAAAAATGTAGCACCTTAAAGGAGAATTAAAGTCTCCAGTTAACATTGTCCCAATAGAGAGAGCACATTCACAGACATACAAAAAGCTGTGTCTCAAAACTCCTTTTGCTGTGTGGCTGCTGGTTGATTTTGAAATTAACCTGTGGGTAATAGGGGTCAGCTCCCATAATCCACCTTAGCTGGGTAAACCCCCAACTAAGTGTCTGCATACATGCAGAGTTGCAGCCTTGTTACTAGAAGCTGAAAGCCAATCACAAAACAGCACAAAGATCCTCACTCTCCCTGACATAGAACAGGGATCTTTGTATGAAATGATCTAATCATTTCATACGAAAAAAAATTTTTTCATCTTTACTGTGTATTTGTTAGATACAATGAATGTAAGAAACAGAATATTAAACATTTGTTTTATTAAAAATAATTAAAATAAAAGTTAGACTGGGGAATTGAACCTGCAACGTGTACATGTACTTTGTCTTGCTAAAAGCATAGCCCTTACTGCTATACTGGGGATTAGAACCTGTGACTTTTGAAATGCGTGTGCTACCAAGGCATGAGCTCAGAATCATAGTACATTTCTCTTGCTCTTATGATCACTTGCGATCCACTATCGCGTGAGAAAAGCAGAGCAGTGCATGTCAATGGGGGTGTATAAGTACAATTACAAGGGAAACAAACAGTGCTCTGTATTTTGAACATCCTGTTTTAAGAGAAACATGCCTCAAACTTGGAAGAAAATCCCACAAACTAAATTTGTAATCAACACAACTTTAGCTATGTAATAGTGGCATTCTTTCACACAAACATGTAGATTTCCAGATGCATTTAAGAGATTTTGTGAAAACGGAAAAAAACGAAAAAAAGTGTAAGTATCCTTACTTACTCAGTGTCCTGAATCAAACGGTATTCCATATGCATAGGTGTACACAAAGACACGGACATATGCATAAGTGCAACTACAAGGGAAAAGTGCTCTGTATTCTGAAAAGCCTCCACTTTTTCAATGAAAACACCCCCCAAACATCGAAATACCCCCACATACTCTATATTCTTGGAATCTACACACCTTTAGCTAGTAACAGGTCCATTCTTTCATACATACATGCAGATTTCCATAAAACTTCATGCTTTTAAGTCCTAAATCAACAGCGTGCCATGTACATGGGTATATAAAAACACATGGCCACCAACTAACTCCAAATAGGACATGTGCATTAGTGCAATTACAAGAAAAAATATTTGAACATCCTCCACCTTTTCAAACAAAGCACCCCTCAAACTAGGGAAAATAAGCTACAAATTGCATATTTTTGTAATCTACACACCTTCAGTTTTATAATACTATTCCTTCATACATACATGCAGATTTTCGGATGCAGTTCTCTATTAAACTACATGCTTTTTGGAGATTTTGTTTCCATATGCAGCATCCATATGCATGGATGTACATGAAAACGTGGTCTCCAACTTATTCTAAATTTAAGGTATGCATTACTGCATTTACAAGAAATGTATTTTGAACAGCCTCCCCTTTCCAAATGAAACACCCCTAAAACTTGAAAACAACCCCCACAAACAATATATATTTCTTAAATCTACACAACATCAACCACGTAATGGTACAATTATTTGATACATAAATGCAGATTTCAGGATGCTGTTCTACATAAAACTTTGTGCTTTAAAGAAATTTTGTGAAAACGGGGGGGAAAAGATGATTCAAAGTCAGAAATCTTACTTAAACCCACTTGTCAAGTAAAAAAATCCCACTAACTATCATACTTCTACATGTCCTGAATCAAACAGTGCGCCATATACGTGGGTGTATACAGGCTACCAACTAACTCCAAATGGGACATGTGCATTAGTGCAATTACAAGAAAAGATATCGAAGTGCTCTGTATTTTGAACAGCCTCCACTTTTTCCAACAAAGAACCCCTAGGGGGGAAAAACCTACAAACTATATATTTGTAATCTACACACCTTCAGCTACATAACAGTGACATTCTTTCATACAACATGCAGATTTCTGGATGCAGTTTTAAACTCATTTTGTAAAAAGGGGAAAGAAAAATATGATTCAAAGTTAGAAATCGTACCTAAATCCACTTAACAAGTAAAGACCCCCCCACTAAGTACCATTCTTCTACATGGCCTGAAACAACTGGTGTGCCATTTCCATGGGTGTACACAGAGACATGGCCACAAACTAACTCCATATGGGGCATATGTATAAATGAAATTACAAGGACATTTTTTCAAGTGCTCTGTATTTTGAACAGCCTCCCCTTTTTAAACAAAATACACCATTAAATTGAAAAATAAATAATTCATGTCCTGAATAAAACTGTATGCCATATGCATGGGTGTACACAGAGACGTGGCCAAATGAGATGTATGCATAAGTGCAATTAATCTCATTAATTTTTTAAGTGCAAGTAAAAAAGTGCTCTGTATTTTTAAAAGCCTTTAACTTTTGAGATGAAACACCCCTCAAACTTGGAAATACCCCCTACAAACTATGTATTTTTGGAATCTGTGCACCTTCAGTTACGTAATGGTGCCATTCTTTTAAACATCAATGCAGATTTCTGGATACAGTTCTCTATAAAACGTCATGCTTTTATGAGATTTTGGCAAAAAATAAAAGAAAAAAGATGATTCAAAGCTAGAAATATTACCTAAACCAACTTGACAAGTAAAAATAAACAACACATTGTATAAATCTCCCACATGTTCCACATTTAATGGTATGACACAGGCATGAGCCAGAGCTAGCAAATAGACCTATAGTAGAGTATAAATTTGGGGCTTTGCTCTAAGAGCAACTTTTGATTTTTTAAACTGCATCTCCACCCTTTATATATGTTGTAGGCTACTCCTGCCCACCCCTACCACTATGTCAAATTACTAAAAAAAGAAGCAGAATTCTACTTACTGCCCCTCGCTCCTGTGGCGCTCTGATCAGGCTCTCTGCTTGCCGGAACTTGCAAACAGGCGGACCGGCAGCCACGTCTTTGATTGGCTGAGAGGCAGCCACAGCTGCCAGGAATGCAGAGCACTGTGAAGGGCTGTAAGTAGATTTCCAATTCTTTTTAGTAATCTGACATAGCAGTTGCAGGCCTATACTACAGAAAAAAATGTTTTATGCTAGGTAGAAGGGCAGCTAGGAGTGATCCAGAGGGTGGGAGGGAGGGATGGGTGGAAAGGGCTCCCCTGCACATGTCACTATCTCCAACTGAGGCCAGACTAGAGGTAGAAACCTTTTGACAGGAAGACAGCTCTTACTCTTAAGTTTTCTGGACTTTGGACGAGCACTGCAGGAGAACAGAGGGAGGAGCATAGATGTACATTAAGGGCTCGTTCACATTAGAGCACGTTTCAGTGTGTTTTACTGTACAAAACACATTGCACATAGAAATGAATGGCACCATTCACATTAAATCCCGGCGTGGTAGTGCGTTGCAGTCAACGCACTGCATGTAGTGTTGCCATTAACGCAGTGGAACAACGCACGCAATCGCAAACGCGATGTTCCCCTGCACTCTAATGTGAACGAGCCATAACTATTTTTTTAAACTACACAGTGGGGCCAGTGGTGGGTTAAATTTGTTTGCAAAACGACCCATGGAAAAGAAAGGAGAGTGAAAAGAGTGTGTACGTGGCCTTTGTTTGTGGGGACAAGAGACACAAGGTGTGAAGTGAAATGAGCCCCTTACAGTGCAGTTTTATTGCAGTGTGGCAGCTCCATCCCATTCACAGTTCTTATTGTCTTTACTTAAGTAAAATGGCATTTATTACCTTGTGCTGTTCAATTACATTTCCCTTAGCCAACTTTGATCTCCATGTGTAGCTGCCTGCCCAACCCCCAGTACAAGAGACTTATCTTGGATTGGTCAGTTTACCTCTCAATCTTGACTCTGGGCAAACCACAAGTGAGAGGAGTGTGTGGTCACATGACATTGTTACATCACATGGTCTGCTGCTCCTTGTGATTGACAGATCTATCCTTATATCACAGCAACAACAGAACAAATCAAGTAAAGCATTGTATTGCCCTGAATAGTCTGTGACATTTGGAAGGTGCGCATTTAACTTGATTCACTCAATTTACCACCAGATGGCAGCACACATGATGCAGAACTGCGGATGGAGTTGCCCAAATTATTTTACACTTTTAGATTTTAGGAAAAAATGAGGGATAAAGATGATTCAAAGGAAAAATTTGTCCCCATACCACATGGCAAGTAAAAACATCCAGAGGTACCAAAAAAAGACCGGATTGAATTTTTAGGATCAGTAAAGTGTGCAAAAACTTGTGTGACTCTCCGTACTAACCAGTTTTCAGTAAAATACCACTAAAGGGGGTGGTGGGTTGTAGCGTTTTTTTTATTTTTTCTTGTAATTGCAATTGCAGATGGGTCCCATTTGAGCTAGTTGGTGGCCCAGTCTCTGTTTGCACCTACCCATATGGCATACCATTTGATTCAGGACATGTGGGAGATTGCCATTTAGTTAGTTTTTTTACTTGCCAAGTAGGTTTAGGTAGTATTTCAACTTTTGAGTCCTCTTATTTTATTTTTTCACAATCTCCTAAAAGCACTAAGTTCCATAAATAACAGCGTCTGGAATTCTTCATGTATATACGAAAGCATGACACCGTTACGTAGCTGAAGGTGTATGGATTCCAAAAATATATAGTTTGTGGGGGGTATTTCCAAGTTGAATAGGCTGTTAAAATTACAGGACACTTTGATTTTTTCTTGTAATTGCACTTGTGCTTGCGTCCCATTTGAGCTAGTTGGTGGCAACACCTCTGTATGCACTCACGCATATGGCATACCGTTTGATTCAAGTCATGTGGGAGATTGACATTTAGTGGGTTTTTTTGCTTGTCAGGTGGGTTAGGTAGGATTTCAACCTTTGAATCACCTTATTTTATTTTTTACAAAATCTTCAATGTTGATAAATGTAAGGTGATGCCTTTTGGACTTAAAATCCTTGTGCTGCTTATACTATAAATGGCTCTGTGTTAAGTGAATCCCTGTTGGAAAGGGATCTTGGAGTTTCGGTGGATAACAAACTTAAAGGTAGCAAGCAGTGCCAGGCGGCAACAGCCAGAGCCAGCATGGTATTGTCTTGTATAAAGAGAGGTATGGATTCAAGGGAGGAAAATGTAATTCTCCCTCTTTACAAAGCATTGGTAAGGCCTCATTTGGAATATGCAGTGCAATTTTGGAATCCTGTGTACAAAAAGGACATCATTGAAATGGAAAGGGTTCAGAGAAGGGCAACTAAATTAATAAGGGGATTGGGGGAGCTTGAATATAAAGAGAGACTGGAAAAGTTACAATTATGTACGCTGGAGAAAAGGCGCTTGCGTGGGGATATGATTACTGTGTATAAATACATTAATGGGCCATACAATAAACTATCTGGGGCATTGTTCACCAATAGAACATGTCAAAGGACACGAGGACATCCCTTAAGACTTGAAGAAAAAAGGTTTAGGCTTCAAGCTCGGAAAGGGTTTTTCACTGTGAGAACGGTAAAGCTATGGAACTGTCTTCCAGTGGACGTTGTTATGGCAGGTTCATTGGTCAGTTTCAAAAAAAAGCTGGATGAGTTTCTGCAAACAAGGAATGTTGCAAGTTACTGGTATTGATACATAAAGTACAGTTGATCCAGGGAAATTTCCGATTGCCACTTGGAGTCAGGAAGGAATTTTTTCCCCCTTCATAAATTTGGTGGGGTTTTTTTGCCTTCATCTGGATCAACAGTTAGGCAGGAAATGAGGATATTCCTAGATGGGTTGAACTGGATGAACGTATGTCTTTATTCAACCTCAAATACTATACTATACTTCTAAAAGCACCGAGTTCTATGGAGTACTGTGTCTGGAATTATTCATGTATGTATGAAAGCACGACAATGTTACGTAGGTGAAGGTGGGTAAATTCCAAAAATATATAGTTTGTGGGGGGTATTTCCACATTTCAGCGCTGTTTCCTTTGAAAAAGTGTAGGCTGTTCAAATTACAGAGCACTTAGATTTTTTCTTGTAATTGCACTTGGGCATGCGTCCAATTTCAGTTAGTTGGTGGCAACGTCTCTGTGTGCATCCACACATATTGCATACCGTTTGATTCAGGACATGTGGAAGATTGGCATTTAGTGGGTTTTTTTGCTTGTCAAGTGGGTTTACATAGGATTTCAACCTTTGAATCATCTATTTTTTTTTTCACAAAATCTCCTGTAGATTCCAAAAATATGTAGTTTGTGGGGGTATTTCCACTTTTCGGGGCTGTTTCCTTTGAAAAAGCGTAGGCTGTTCAAATTACAGAGCACTTTGTTTTTTTCTTGTAATTACACTTGGGCATGCGTCCCATTAGTGCTAGTTGGTGGCCTTGTCTCTGTTTGCACCCATGCAAATGACACACCGTTTGATTCAGGACATGTGGGAGATTGCCATTTAGTGGGTTTTTTTGCTTGTCAAGTGGGTTTAGGTAGTATTACAACCTTCATCTTATTTTATTTTTCACAAAACCTCCTAAAAAACGGAGTTCTTTGGATTACTGGGTCTGGAATTCTTCATGTATGTATGAAAGCTTGGCACCGTAACGTAGCTGCAGGTAGCTAAAATACCACTAAAAGGGGGAGAGTGTGTGTGTGTGGGGGGGTGGATTGTAGCATTTTTTAAATTTTTTTCTTGTAACTGCACTTCTACATGGTCCCATTTGAGCTAGTTGGTGGCCTTGTCTCTGTTTGCACCCACACAAATGGTACACTGTTTGATTCAGGACGTGTGGGAGATTGCCATTTAGTGGGTTTTTTTGCTTGTCAAGTGGGTTTAGGTAGTATTTCAACCTTTGAATCATCTTATTTTATTTTTCACAAAATCTTCTAAAAGCACGGAGTTCTTTGGATCACTGGGTCTGGAATTCTTCATATATGTATGAAAGCATGGCACCATAATGTAGCTGAAGGTGTGTAGATTCCAAAAATATATAGTTTGTGGGGGAAATTTTCAAGTTTCGGGACTGTTTCCTTAGAAAAAGAATAGGCTGTTCAAATTACAGAGCACTTTGATTTTTTCTTGTAATAGCATTTGTGCATTCGTCCAATTTGAGCTAGTTGGTGGCCACGTCTCTGTGTGCATCCACGCATATGGCATACTGTTTGATTCAGGACATGTGGGAGATTCACATTTAGTGGGTTTTTTTTACTTGTCATATACAGTTTGTTTGTGGTATTTCCAAGTTTCGGGGCTGTTTCCTTTGAAAAACTGTAGACTGTTAAAATAGACTGTGTCTGTGTGCATCCATACATATGGCATACCGTTTGATTCAGGACATGTAGGAGATTGATATTTAGTGGGGGGGGTTTATTTATGGGGGGCATTTCCAAGTTTCGGGCTGTTTGAAATTACAGAGCACTTTCATTTTTTTTTTGTAATTGCACTTACGCATGCTTCCCATTTGAGTTAGTTGGTGACCATGTCTCTGTGTGCACCCACGCATATGGCA
Organism: Hymenochirus boettgeri; assembly: GCA_019447015.1. Taxonomy (NCBI): domain Eukaryota; kingdom Metazoa; phylum Chordata; class Amphibia; order Anura; family Pipidae; genus Hymenochirus; species Hymenochirus boettgeri. Next base: position 338,535,231 of record CM033470.1, read on the forward strand.
TACCGTTTGATTCAGGACATTTGGGAGATTGATATTTTTTTTTCAGAATATATGCTAAAAGTGCGAAATTCTATGAAGATCTAAACACATACAATTGATGGTATGAATGAAAAAAGGGCACCATTACTTAGCTGAAGGTATGTAGATTCTGAGAATATATATTTTTGGAGGGTATTTTTGAGTTAGAGGGGTGTTTAGATTGTAAAATCTTAAAAGTTGCTGTTATTGGGCCACTACGCATTGGTTCACTTTGTGACTAGTGGCTTTCATGTCCGTGTGTGTAACCATGCATATGGCATACCGTTTCATTCAGGGTTTTGGAAGATTAATAATTGACAAATACTTTACATGAAATGGAAATTTGCCATGATTTTTAACTTTGAATTGTATTTTTGTAAATTTTTCCTGAAAATCTGGTAAAAAAAAGTGAAATTCTACACAAAACTGCACCCACACCATTGGTGATATACATAAAAGAATCCCACCATTGTGTAGCTGAAGGTGTGTAGATTCCAAGAATATATAGTTTTGGGAGGTATTTCTAATATAGAGGGGTGTTTAGTCTGACGAATCTGAAAAGTTGCTATAATTGGGCCACTGGTCGATTCCACGTCTGCACATGTAACCATACATAGGGCATACCGTTTGATTCAGGACATTTGGGAGATTGATATTTGGTAACTTTTTTTTACATTACTTGGGATTTTGGCATGATTTCTACCGTTCGAAGTTGTTTTTTGTTAATTTTTTCAGAAAAGTGCTAACTTCTACGAAGAGCTGTGCCCACACCATTGATGGTATGAATGAACATACTACAGCGTTACATAGCTGAAGGTGAAGGTAGATTTCAGGAATATATAGTTTGTGGGGGTTATTTCTAAGTTATGGGGGTGTTTGTGGAAAAAACTGCAGACTGTTCAAATTCAGAGTTGGCTAAATATTTTAGCTTATTCTGAGCCATAGTGCATTGTCTCACTTCGTGGCTATTCGCTTTCACGTTTGCATGTGTAACCACACATATGGCATATCGTTTGATTCAGGACATTTGGGAGATTGATACTTGGTAACTTTTTTTTACATTCCATGGGGTTTTGGCATGATTTCTACCTTTTTGAATGTTGTTTGATGTTAATTGTTTTTGAAAATCTGGTAAAAGTGCAAACTTCTACAAAGAACTGCACCCACAAAATTGATGGTATGAATGAACGAACTACAGTGTTACATAGCTGAAGGTGTGTAGATTTCAGGAATATATAGTTTGTGGGGGGTATTTTTGAGTTAGGGGGGTGTTTTGTGGAAAAACTGCAGACTGTTCAAATACAATACTGGCTAATTTTTTTTTTTTTGCTGCTACTGACATTTGGCACTGGTCACGCTCTGGGTTAGTTGGTAGCCATGTCTCTGGGTACATCCATGAATGTGGCATACCGTTTTATTCGGGAGGGGTTAGGCTTTCATATTTGAGATGTGTTTAAACATTCTTCCACAGTATTTGGATGAAATTCGCATTTGATTTTGTCTCTGATTTTACAGTTGAGGAAAAAAAGGAAAATGTGAGAAAATAACTTACAATTGGATGAAGAGCTGCGCCCAGGTATCTGCATTTTGATCAAAACTTACCTCACTTGTATAATCCCGCGGGTGTGTAGTTTCTAAAAATATCTCACTTGTGGGGATATCTTAGTTAATTTGGAAGATATTCTATGTTAACTGTCAGTAATGGTTATACATTTCAATTTGGTGAAATATTCTTGAAGGTGCAGTTTTATTTTGGGGGGTCTCCTGTACAGGAAAAGTGGGGTTTCTACATATATCTGGTATCGTTGTACTTGGGAGTGTCAGAGATTTTAGAAACAGTGAGATTTTTGTGTGTAACCTTAAGATAACAATAAATAAAAATGGGAAAAATCCATAGAGATTTGAAAATTTTCCATTTTTTTTACATATTTTACCCATAATTCCAGTAAAATTTCCAGAAAAGTTACAAAATTCTGTTACCGTGTTAAAGTACACTTTGTTCTGAAAAAAACAATGTATAATATTCCTGATTTGCTGCAAGGTTTCTTACTGTAAAATTAGTCTAAAGCGATTAAGGGCAAAATCCTGAAAATTCTGCTGGCTCTTAATGCAAAAAAAAAAAAAAAATGAAATTCTGCTGGCAATGAAATGGTTAAAATATACCTGGAAGTGGAATTTTCAATGGAGCTGACGATAGATAGAGCAGAAGGTAAATATACTTACCTTCGTTCCTGGCTCCTGGTCGATTGAAGAACGGAAAGTAAGGTATAGGTCCTTTACCTCCCGGTCTTCAATCAATGTATTAAAGGAATAGTTTTTCAGTGAACTATTCCTTTAAAAAAATCCTTACCTTACGTCTTTGCTCCTTATGGTTCTCCCGCAGTGCTTGTCCAAAGTCCAGAAAGATGAAGAGTAGGAGCTGTTTTACTGTGTAAAGGTTTCTGCCTCCTGTCTTGCCTCCAGGAAGTAGTGTGACATGCACAGGGGAGCCCTTTCCCCCCCTCCCTAGCTACACTTCCACCAAGCATAAAAACCTTTTAATCTATTGCAATAAATTGAATATGGTTTCCTTTGTTAAAGGAGAATTATACTCACCCCCATATCGTTCCAACGGACCTGGCAGTCAGTAGTGCCCAGGGTGAGGACCTAAACTGCCTGGTCCTCACCACTGGATTGTCTGCTATCTTCTGTAACACCAAAAAGTTTTAAAATTTACTACCCCTCTGATTTGAAAATTAAAACTTGTAAACACTATGATGATCCTTTAATCACTTAAAATTATTGAAAGTTGTTTATGTTTACAACAGTTCATGCACATTTTACACTTTTAGTTTATTACTTCTTATATGGATATTTGTATGGTAATTATAGCCACGGTGGTTGTGTCAGGGGGGAGGAGGGAGTTTTGGTTGGGTGGTGTGAGGGGCCCATCCAAAATGTTGCCGGTTTCTAGTTAGCCCCTGCTGTAAAATACACACCATCCTGCTATTTATTAGTATGGCTTTTACACTTCTTTAGGTGATAGTGTCCTATATTGCATCACCCCATTTGTGTGTAAACAGAACTTTTCCTTTAAACTTTACAAAAATCTGACATTTTGAAAATATTACTTTTCTTCTACATTTCATCCAAAAACTCTGTCAAACCCTTGTAGGGTTTGCTGCTGCAAATGATCACAAAACAAAGTGCAAAATCCTTTGGAAATTGGCACAGAAAGTGAGAGAAACAGTGGCAAGGGCAGGAGTTTCAAGGGGGGGATTCCTAAATGAGTTACCACTGAACAAGCCCAGAAGGAGGTTCATGAACAAATACACTAGTGTATTCTTGCACGCACCTTGTACGCAGACCTCCTCCATCCCATATTGTTAAGCAGCGCTCGAGCAAATGCGTCTGTGCATTTTTACAGCCTTCGGTTAGTATATAACGTATGGATCATATAATAATTTTAAATATATTCTCTAATTGCCATGATTATCATCACAGTTATCCAATACAGATATTCCCTTTACTTTTGTTATAGTATATTCATTAAGGCTGGGTACACACCCAGATTATCGGGCCAATCGACAGATTTCTGTGTGAGGTGAACGTTGTTTGACTGTCCATTTGACTGGATCAGACGAATGGGAAATTTGACAAGCCGGTAAATCATCGCCGATTGTGTGGTTCATAGGAGACATTTGCTGTGGCCGACCACTCTATTATCAGCGAATGGTCGGGACGGATTTGTCAGTGTGTACCCAGTCTAACATTCTGTTTTACTGAGAAATCCACATTTGCTACATGGAAACAGAACCCCATTACACCGTTAGATGTACATTAATTATCGCTACTCAAAAATGGACACCACATGATCATATGAGTGGAAGTATTGGCCGCAGCTTTATTTTCTTTAGTTTTAAACTCAAATACATTTACACTTAACAAAGCAATTTCTTTCTTAATCAACTTAAATGCCAACTTAGCCAGTCTACGAACTGCAGGCAGCCTATTTACCATCATATATTATAAACCAAAGGTATTCACTAGGTAATCAAGAGGTTGTCTAGTGTGGCTAAATATTCTGTGGTGTCTATCTCTGTGGTGTGTCCGCTTACACACCTATTTATCCAACAGGAATCACAATTACAGCAGAGGAACACCGACAAATCTCAGTTTGCATTTCAATTTGAATTTATTGCTGCTTCAACACAACATGTTTCGAGCGTTCAAGCGCTCTTTTTCAAGTGTAGGTTTACAACACTCCCAGTGAACAATTTATTCCCTTATTAACTCCTCCCATCAATCCCAAAGGTGCTTTAATTAAAGTGATGATGTGCTTGAAATAGTTTCTTCATATTATAGATGTCCATGGTGACGACAAGTCTCTTTTATGGTGATGGTAAGTCTCTTTATGGATCTCACCTAAAAATAAAGTGTCTAGTGTCCATATAAAGTGCCAGAATATAAAAACATTTTATAGATATATATGAGTGTATAAACATTGTGTATAAATATAATAATATTTAGTAAAACACTAAAACATTACTACTCCATTCTTCTAGGTTTAATATATATTGCAACTCCTGGTTCTTATGTTATATATACATCATATTTTTACAACAATTATATCTTAGAGCTAGACATAAATTATCTTGGAACTATTGTTAGCACAATCTACCCATATGGAAATAGATAACTAGTACTCATAGTTGAAAATGAGTACAGGAGATAATTTTGATGTAGATACTTAAATAACAGTTATTTACACCATAGTTATAAACACAAATACCGGTGTTCACAGGCTCCATTCTTTTTCATATCAGTACACATATCTGAGGGTAGGCATAAAGTAAAATAGATAGAAGATCATTATAACTTATAGATAGGGTTTAAGACTCCAGAAATCATTTAATCCTGAAGGGCTCATTGCATTCAATCTTTTAATCCATTTCCCTTCAGTTTGGAGTAATTTTCTTTTCGATTACCCCCCTCTACTAATAGGACCTCATTACCTCTCCGTAATAAAATAATCCATTATGTTATGACAGGACCTATTCCCTCCAGTTGAGTGAAAAAAAAATAAATCCAGTTAATATGAAAAAGTATTAAACAGTAATCGAAACAGTAATTCCAAATCCAGTTTTCTCCAGTTCCAGAAAATGACCCATCCCCGTTAAAGAGTCAACTAAATCAACACATAAACCAGTTATGATCCGTCTCCATCTCTACCCTTCGTGTCCCTTCCCTCTCCCCCGCTCCCTCTCTCTACCCTCCCGTCCCTATCCGTCTCTCTCCTCTCCCGTCCCCTCGTCCCCACCTCCCTCCCGTGTTCTACCCTCTGTCTCCTTCCCGCCCTGCTCCCTGTTTCTCACTCCTTCATTCCCGTTCCCTCCCGGCCTTCGCCTCCCCGCATAACACTATAACTCCCCGTATCTCTCCCTATCTCCCCCTCCCGTGTATTGGTCCCAGTTCCCCTACCTCTGGCCTTCTCTTCTCCACTCATCTTCCCGCCCGTTCCTTCCTATCATCCGCTCCGTCTCATTTAAGTTGGGCACTATTATGTTTATTTTCAAAGAAATGTCTCGACACCGGAGTGTCATACTGTGTATCTTTTTTGTAATTTGTGATACTACGTTTATGTTCATGAATTCGTGTTTTGATTTGCCTAGACGTTTGACCTACATATGGCAGCCCACAGGGACATTTAATCATATAGACCACATATGTAGTCGTGCATGTTGCATAACTTTGGAGGGTTATATCATAGCCTTTAGTTGATGGTAAGGGAAGATCCCTTAATGATGCTATTGCAGCAGTTACATTGAAGGCATGGGAATGTGCCATATCTAGGTGATCCTAGGAAGGTGATCTGTTTCTCCTCTTTTTTCTCTGATGGACAGAGGTAGTCATTAAGCGTCCTACCTCTTTTATAGCAGAATATCGGTTTCTCTTTACACCATTTATGTAAGTCTTTATCTGATTGTACTATCGGCCAATATTTATTGACAATCTGTTCTGTTTTTAGCTTAGATGACTAAATTTTGACACCATTGCTATATTTTGTTTCCTCACTTTTTTCTCTTTGGGTTGTAGCATAGATTCTCTATCCATAAGTCTGTTTCCATGTAGCTGTAGATCTATTTTATTCTCACTATAACCCCTAGCGAGGAATCTATTGTCCGCAGGTTTAGTGTGTGCATTGTAGACACCTGAGGGGTGTTTGGCTGCAGTGAACGCAAAAAATGTCCGAAGCCGCCATGAGCGAGTTGAAAATGATACAAGGAAATGTGTTTGCCTACACGGAAGAAGAGATTGATCAAATTGTCAAAGAAGCGGAGACAGGAGGAATGGATACCTTCAATATTACCAGAAAGGAGGAATCGGGATACGAGCTACTTAACCTGAAAAAACGGGAATTGAGTCTGACACTACACCGGAACACCCTGGTCCAATATATTAAAGTAAAGAAAGTCCCACGAGGATTGAGACCAGATGTGAGACCGACACTATGTGTGGACGACCCAATATTAATACAACGCTGGGAAGAAATTAGTAACAAATTTAGCCTGGACTTGATGGTCTGTACGGTCGATAGGCTTAAGGTAAAGCTTGAAGCGGTCCGAGAGCAAATTGAAACAACTAGAGGAACGCTGACTAAAGAACTTAACAGAGACTCACTGGAAGCAATGGAATCCAAGCATCGTGAATATCTGGAGCGACTAAAGCAAAGAATCCTGGAAAGAAAATCAGCGAAATTTGTGAGGGATGAAAGGGACTACACCCAAGGTCGAATATATCGATGGAAAGGGGAGGAAAATAGAAGTGGAGAGCATAACCACATGAAAGGAATATCCAGTCCCCCACGTAAGACCTACCCAGCTCGGAAGGAACGATCGTCATCACAAAGTGAAGGGGAATCCACTGCATCCTTGCAGAGCAGCTCTTTTTTAGGAAACAGCGACATGGATGTAGAATCTGGAAAAAGAAAAGGCAAAAGGGGAGACACAGTTCCCAACCAGCGGAGGGAGAGATATCCATTAAGAAAGCAGCGAAAGAGGTAACTGATTCCCTTATTATTAACATATCTTCATACAAATTGGATAAAGCGGAGGAATCATTGTTAAACAAGGGTTTGGGATTTGTACCAACTTATACACCGGAATATATAGACTGGGAGATAGACTTTTTGAAATTCATTCGTAAGATTAAGCTTAAATTATGTTTTGATGACAATACATTGGATGTAAATGCAATTTGTCCTAAGTTTAAAAAACGGAGCAAATTTATACCTGTTGTATCAAATACTTCTATAGAAGCCTATGAAAAAGTGGTAATGGATGAGGTTAAAAATTTATGGCTTAAAGAGAGTGAAGATAAACAGAATAACCTGAATAAGAAGGAACGGATAGCACTTACAATGCTAATGAATAATGGTGACATCACGATAAAGAGGGCAGACAAAGGTGGAGCCATTGTCGTGATGGACACCAAAGAATATTTGGCTGAAGCCTCTAGATTACTGACAATGCCCGGTCATTATGAAAAAATTTCAGGAGATCCAACAATGGACGTAAAACGGGAAATAGACTCCCTAGTGATAGAAGCATATGACGCAGGCATTGTCAGTAAAGAAGTAAAAGAGTACCTAATTGTTGAGTACCCTAAAGTTCCAGTCTTACATCTCCTCCCAAAAGTCCATAAGACCCTCCATAAACCACCAGGGTGTCCTATTGTAGCAGGAGTGGGATCACTCTTGCAGCCCCTCTCATTATTCGTAGATAGCTTTTTACAGGAAATTGTGAAAAGGATTCCTGTATGTTTAAAAGATACAACGGACCTACTGAATAAATTGGCAAGACTAGGGACCCTCAAGGAGGGGACCCTTATGTGTGGATTAGACATAACTAGTCTTTATACGTCTATACCTAATGATGAAGGTTTAAGCTATATTGAAAAAGCATTATTAGACACATCCCTAAATCATGCACAGATATACTTTCTACTAGATTGTCTTCATTTAATTCTTAACAAAAAAATTTTCAGATTCAATAAGGAGTACTATTGGCAGAGGCAAGGTACCTCAATGGGTGCGGCAGTAGCTCCCTCCTACGCCAATATTTTTGTTAATGAACTGGAATAAGTCTTATTTACCGAAAACCCTAAGTATAAAAACTTAAAGGGTACTATCGTTTTATAGACGATGTCTTGATTTTCTGGGAAGGAGAAAGATCCTTACTAGAGGAGATGATTAAAGAAGCCAATATGGCACATAAAACGATCAAATTTACTCATGAAGTTTGTAGAGAGAGTATAAACTTCTTAGATGTTACTATTAAGGTTAATAATGGCACTATTTATACAGAACTCTACCGCAAACCTGTTGAAAAAAACAATGTATTGTTGGCAACTAGTTTCCATAATAAAAATGTTACCAAGGCTGTACCCAAAGGCCAATTCATCAGGGCAAAAAGGGTTTCTAGTTCAGATGTAGCCTTCGAAAGAGCAGCAGATACAATTAAAAAAAGATTCCTCGCTAGGGGTTATAGTGAGAATAAAATAGATCTACAGCTACAGGAAACTAGACTAATGGATAGAGAATCTATGCTACAACCCAAAGAGAAAAAAGTGAGGAAACAAAATATAGCAATGGTGTCAAAATTTAGTCATCTAAGCTAAAAACAGAACAGATTGTCAATAAATATTGGCCGATAGTACAATCAGATAAAGACTTACATAAATGGTGTAAAGAGAAACCGATATTCTGCTATAAAAGAGGTAGGACGCTTAATGACTACCTCTGTCCATCAGAGAAAAAAGAGGAGAAACAGATCACCTTCCTAGGATCACCTAGTATGGCACATTCCCATGCCTTCATGTAACTGCTGCAATAGTATCATTAAGGGATCTTCCCTTACCATCCAACTAAAGGCTATGATATAACCCTCCAAAGTTATGCAACATGCACGACTACATATGTGGTCTATATGATTAAATGTCCCTGTGGGCTGCCATATGTAGGTCAAACGTCTAGGCAAATCAAAACACGAATTCATGAACATAAACGTAGTATCACAAATTACAAAAAAGATACACAGTATGACACTCCGGTGTCGAGCATTTCTTTGAAAATAACATAATAGTGCCCAACTTAAATGGAGGGTACTGGTGGTAATAGGTCCTATTAGTAGAGGGGGTAATCGAAAAGAAAAATTACTCCAAACTGAAGGGAAATGGATTAAAAGATTGAATGCAATGAGCCCTTCAGGATTAAATGATTTCTGGAGTCTTAAACCCTATCTATAAGTATAATGATCTTCTATCTTTTTACTTTATGCCTACCCTCAGATATGTGTACTGAATATGAAAAAGAATGAAGCACTGTGAAACCAGGTATTTTGTGTTATAACTATGTGTAAATAACTGTTATTTAAGTATCTACATCAAAATTATCTCCTGTACTCATTTTCAACTATGAGTACTAGTTATCTATTTCCATATGGGTAGATTGTGCTAACAATAGTTCCAAGATAATTTATGTCTAGCTCTAAGATATAATTGTTGTAAAAATATGATGTATATATAACATAAGAACCAGGAGTTGCAATATATATTAAACCTAGAAGAATGGAGTAGTAATGTTTTAGTGTTTTACTAAATATTATTATATTTATACACAATGTTTTATACACTCATATATATCTATAAAATGTTTTTATATTCTGGCACTTTATATGGACACTAGACACTTTATTTTTAGGTGAGATCCATAAAGAGACTTACCGTCACCATAAAAGAGACTTGTCGTCACCATGGACATCTATAATATGAAGAAACTATTTCAAGCACGTCATCACTTTAATTAAAGCACCTTTGGGATTGATGGGAGGAGTTAATAAGGGAATAAATTGTTCACTGGGAGTGTTGTAAACCTACACTTGAAAAAGAGCGCTTGAATGCTCGAAACATGTTGTGTTGAAGCAGCAATAAATTCAAATTGAAATGCAAACAGATTTGTCAGTGTTCCTCTGCTGTAGTTGTGATTCCTGTTGTATAAACCAAAGGTCACTGATCCCTTAAGGGCATCAGTCCCATTACACTTTAATACAAACCGACCATGCCAGGGATGTTGACCTATCTCTTTGTCAAACATCCTTGGCCGCCTCCCATTTTATTAAACATTTTTCTTCGATTTTGGAATCCCAAGCAGAGGATATCCAAGCCAACCGGACAGATGGATTTGGTCACTGCAATAAAGGCCAATACCCCCTTCTCAAGATCCACATGGCGGTAAGTATATACATACTCTTCAGAAACTTACTAATTTGATAGTTAGATTTTTTCCTGCATTTTTCCAGAGGTTTCAAGACTTGGCTTGAGTACCTAGATTCAGGGAGCATCATTTTTAACTGAGATAAGTCTTTCCTAATGGTCAAATTGATAGTTTTTAGATGCCCAATCTCATTCCCGCCTAGGTGGATAACTATGATGTTCGGCTGACCCCATTTAATGAATAACTGAGATAATATAGAAAACAAATCTTGCCATCTGGCGCCTCTGATACCTAACCAATAAATCTTAACTTTCTCTAAAGGAAATGAGAGATTAGTACTGTAGCATCTTTATTTTGCTCTGCAGTTGGCCCAAAATACAAAAGAGTGTCCAATGATCCAAATTTTTGTTGGTAAATTACCTGAAAGAGAATTAGAGAACATGTTCAACCATTGGAGTACGGACATATGACTTAAACCTTACCGAATCCCATCTACCTATTTTTTGAATCTTCTCCGCTGACAAGCCGAGCAAGGAAGCTTGAGTGGCTGCCCCGATTCGAAAGGAGTGGGACTTGTAGAATCGGGAATCTAGGCCCAGAAGAGAGATACATCTCCAAAGGATTGTTATAAATTGAAATCTTGAGAGGTATACGCCATCCTGGTGGATGAATAGGGGGCCGGGGGATTTAGGCCCGATGGCTAAGAATTCTATGTAAGCTGAGACTGGGCATAAATTTGAGGGACTAAATGAACCGAGCCACATAACTCTGCCTTTGCCCAATTGGTCGCACTTTGATTTTCTAATAACTATCCGAATTTTTTGCTTGATAAGGGAAACATTGGCGATGTCAAGGCCACCCGGCTTTATACGACTATCTGATACTACTTCACTAATACGCAATGGCAGGAAAAAGGAAAACATAAAGGCCAATTTGAATAGGCATATTTCAAGGCATATTTCAAGAATAGACATAGCTCAAGGCTAGCAACATATGTGATAGGATATGAAGAGTTATAGGCCTCCTAGTGTCCCTTTGAGGGTTGGCCCTATCTAAGCCCTTAAGTACTTGAGACACAATTGGAGTTTTAGTTGTATCTCCCTTGTGGAAGATCTTAAAATTGAACGATAAACCTGCTATGTCCTTTTTAATGCTAGCTGGCGCCTTTCCTGATTCATGCAGAAACAGAATAAAATCCAGCAAGACTTCAAGCAATTTGGGGGATTTGTGTTTTCTGGTGAATAACTTCCATTTCTTCCAACTATTACTGTAAGAAACCCATGTGGTTGGAGCCAATGAACTCTTAATGAGCTCCATCACTCTGGGCGAATGGCTTCCAACAGTTCCTCTCCTACCCGGTGCGGGAATTCCTCTGCAAGTTCGACCAGGTTCCTGAAACACAAAAGCTGAGAGCGTGATAGTGAATCAGTTATTGAGTTCTCAATGCCTGGTATATGTTTGGCCTTCAGCCAGATATTATATCTTAATGACAGGAATACAATCAAACGCAAGACTTTCAAAACACAGATTGACTTGGAGGACATGGAGTTTATCACGTGAACCACTCCTAGGGTATCGCAAAGGTACCATATCCTTTTATTAGCTAACCTATGCCCCCATAGGGATAGTGCAAAGAATAGCGGAATGATTTCCAGAAAAACCAAATTTCTAATGGACGATGACGACGTCCATTGCTCAGGCCAGGTCGTGGAAAACCACGACCCTTGGAAAAAACCGCCGCATCCTATGCTGCCTGATGCGTCGGTAAACAGCTGTAGTTGGGTATTATCTACGAAGTCTTCCTGCCACCTAGCGTTGCCATTAAATACATCGAGGAATCTATCCCAAACTATAAGGTCCTCCTTGACCTCCTGATTAATGTGAATGTGCCAGCTCGGGTTTTTAACACCTATCGTTAAGTTGCTGAGTTTCCTTGTGAAGACTCTGCCCATGGGGATTACCCTGGTCGCGAAGGTAAGTAACCCTATCAATGACTGGATTTTCCTCAAGGTAAGTTTTTTGCTGGACAATGCTACCTTTATACTATTCTTCAGCTTTGCTACTTTGTCAGCTGGCAAACTGAACTCCATTTTCAGAGAATCAATGTGAATGCCTAGAAACTGTATGTTGGTGGTCAGAGCTACTGACTTCTCAGTTGCGACGGGAACCCCGAATTTGCCAGCCACAAAATGGAAAGCCTTAAATAGCTTGGGACAGATGACTGTCCCGGGGGGACCAATAAATAAGAAGTCGTCTAAGTAATGTAAAAGTAAATTAGAACCTGCCACTTCCTGTACCACCCAATTAAGGAACGAGAAAAACATTTCAAAATAAAAACAAGATATGGAACAGCCCATCGGCAAACAGCGATCAAAATAAAAGTAACCTTCAAACTGAAAACCTAACAAATGTTGGCATTTGGGATGAATGGGGAGCAGACGGAATGCGGATTTTATATCCACTTTATCCATTAACGAACCGCGGCCGCTGAGCTTTAAGAGCTCTAACGCCTTGTCAAATGTGGTATAATTCACTTTGCAAACCTCCGGGTCAATGGAGTCGTTAACTGAGGTTCCAGCCGGGAAGGACAAATGGTGAATTAGGCGGAATTCGTTTGGTTCCTTTTTCGGAACCAAGCCTAATGGGGACAGAACAGAATTGTCAAAGGGGGGGGAAACAAAGGGGCCTGACACCCTGCCGGAGTTGACTTCTTTACGGATTTTTAACCGAACTGTATCCGTGTTTTCATCAACTGATTTTAAATTATTTACAATGCAATTCTTGTTCACATTACCGTTGAACGGGATCCAAAACCCAAAACTAAAGCCGGATTCAAGGATCTTGGCATTCAGACGCCTTGGATACCCCTTTAAAAATGGCTGCAATTCTTGCAGCTTCACTGGGGTTATCAGGGTTTTGAGCTCCAGACTTCCCTGATTGCTTTGTTGAAGGGGATAATTTCTTAAGGCATCTGAATGCTGGATGCTGTCCTCCGCAATTTGCACATTCGTGACGAAAACGACAGTTTTGTTGCCACTTGCATGCGCTTTCATTGTAAACCCAACAGCTGTTGGGTTTAACGCCCGTGACTGGCACCTTGATGTTAGCATTGGGCTGAAAGGTTTCCGCCTTATAGGAAATCATTGAAAGCCACAAATCCACATATTTGACTCCATAACGTAAATCTTTAGGAATCGATTTCTTTTGACGGAATCGGTTGTCGTAAATAAACCAACCTAAACCGCCAAAAGACTTAAACGCTTCCAAAACAATGTCCAGGTGTTTGAACAAACCAGGGGCCAATTCGGGGAACCTGCTTGTTAAGATGTTAGAAAAGATACAGTAAGCCTGTAACCAATTATTAAATGACCTGACTACAGGGCGCCTTCTATCTTGTTCCTTTTCCCCTGCCTCTTTCTTAAAATGATCTTTCGCCATAGGAAGCAAGGACAATAAATCAATGTATTCCCCCCTGCAAATTCTTTATTTTACTGCACTTGATAAGTGCATGCCAAGGGGGGTCACTTCACATGTTATCACGTCCCCATAACATCCCTTTATGGACCCCAGGATTTTCCCAAGAGGGTACTGAGGGGGATACTGACTTAACATAATTATCTATGCACTGCTTGAGACCCGGTATTAAATCAATAAAGTTACCTGCGGCTGGATTAGTTCCCAGAGCTGCACTGCTGCCAGCTATGTTGAGGGGCTGCTTTGGTTCAGCTAAATCCAAAGGATAATCCTCAGAGGGCTCAGGAGACGAACATGGCCATTGGTGTGTTGAATCCCTGCTCTTCTGTACCTCAGCAGACACTTTGGCAGGAACTTCTCTCTGATTCTTGGGTATTGTAATCTTCCATTTCCTTATGACTGGGATGTCGCTGGTTGCCACCTCTGACCCTGATGTAATACCCTGCTCCACGGCTGCTTCCATAAACCTCTGAAGCCCCTCCTTCCCGACCTTTTGCAGCCACTGCCTTACAGTTTCCGGGACCTCCTCCATTATGTCACGCGAGACAGGGAGAGAGAGCGCGATTTTCCAGGCAGACCGAGCGTTTCCTCCCGGTACTCCACCTCAGACTGCTTACAGGACCTGGACACAGAACTATTTATAGACCGCCGGCACTCCCGCCTAATCTCGGGCCGGAGGGGGACCAATCGGAAGCTGCCAGCAGGTAAGCGCCGGCAGCTGATTGCCACTCCAGCTGTGAGTTAACCCTTTCGTGCCCGGGAGAATAGGGCCATTTCCATGCGGCCAAAACTGCTAATTGCCGTTTTAGCTTAAATTATCATTAGTGTATTTCAAAGTCAGAGCTTTGACACTGACAGTGGATCTGGCAGAATTTGCTGAATATTGTTGGTATCAGGACCTATGGAAAATTTCTGTATGTGAATTTCAGTGTGGTGGATTAGCACTTGTTAACCACCCCTGTATTCACACAATTTGGGACCCAAAAGTCCTTTTGAAGACTAAACCACCCCTCCTTTAAGTTTTTTGGACATATTTACAGGGTTATTCACTAAAAGTTCTTGGGGGAGATACAATATGGCCCTTTTCCGTCTAAAACCCACGTTAACCCGAAAAAAATTTGCGGGTTTTACACGGAATTTAGAGCTGTGCTAACGATCCAAAACCCCCGGCGTTAAGTTTTGCGCTACCTCGTAGCACGAAACTTAACAGTAAAGGTTGTGGAGCGTTAAGGTTGCACTCCTTACCTTAGCCCGATCCCGCGATGCAATAGGTGACGTAATCTCGTTTACGGCAGTTATTGTATCACGGGATCGGGCTAAGGTAAGTAACGCAGCGTGGAGTATTGGATTTCCCTACTTATCATTTAAAATGGTGCTAATTTTGCCCCAACTAATCAGATGTTATCTTTCAAATGTTAAATAAGATCTGATTGGTTGGGGCAAAATTAGCACCATTTTAAACAATAAGACCTTTTATTGAATAACCCTGTTAGTATTAGGCCTTTTAGAGGTCTAGGGGCCCTATTTAAAAAAAAACTCTGTTACTTTGAATACAACAGATATACCATGTCCTGGATGAATGAGAGCCTTCACAAGCATCGTGAGGAAATATCTGTTGTATTCATTTAGATCAACTGGACTTGAAATGTAGTTCTTGAAGACGTTTCGCTAGTCATCCGACTGGCTTTCTCAATTCAGAATGACTTGTACAAGAATCTGTGGCAATTATGTACCCTGGAAAATCCCAATTAGCATATCACAGCCAAGTGTTAATGGTGTGATTAGATAGTGGCTAAGAGGTGTTATAGGAACACCCAGAGTAAGGTGTTAAAACAGCATTGTACATGGCAGACAGTTGGTGTCGAAGGAAGTGGGAGGACATAAAGGCAGTCGGGGATCTGGGATGTCAGTGTAGGGAGATCAGGGGCAGAGATGTAAATTTGGGTATCGTCCGCATACAGGTGATACTGGAATCCAAATGAACTAATGAGTTGTCCAAGGCCATGGGTGTAGATGGAGAAAAGAAGAGGACCGAGTACCTAGCCTTGCGGGACCCCCACAGGGAGGAGGCGAGGAGTGGAGCTAATTACAGTGGAAAACTCTAAAGGTCCTACCAGAGAGATAGGAGGATAGCCAAGAAAGTGCAGTGTCCTGGATACCTAAGGATACCTTCTACCTGTCCCTCCATCTGTTCTTCTGCCTTTCCCCTATCTGTGCCCCTGCCTGTCCCCCTCCTTCCCCCTCTGTCTGTCCCCCCGCCTGTCCCTTTCCTTGCCCCTCTGCCTGTCCCTCTATCTGTCCCCCTGTCTGTCCCCTGCCTGTCCCTCCATCTGTCCCCCTGCCTGTCCCTCTATCTGTCCTTCTGCCTGTCCCTCTATCTGTCCTTCTGCCTGTCCCTCTATCTCCCCCTGCCTGTCCCTCTATCTGTCCCCCAGCCTGTTCCTCTATCTGTCCCCATGCCTTTCCCCTCTGTCACCCTCTCTGTCCCCCTGTCTGTCCCCCTGCCTGTCCCTCTATCTGCCCCCTTGCCTGTCCATCTTTTTGCACCTCTGCCTGTCCTTCTATCTGTCCCCCCGTCTATCCTTCTACCTGTCCCTCCATCTGTTCTTCTGTCTGTCTGTATCGTCCGCATACAGGTGATACTGGAATCCAAATGAACTAATGAGTTGTCCAAGGCCATGGGTGTAGATGGAGAAAAGAAGAGGACCGAGTACCTAGCCTTGCGGGACCCCCACAGGGAGGAGGCGAGGAGTGGAGCTAATTACAGAGTGGAAAACTCTAAAGGTCCTACCAGAGAGATAGGAGGATAGCCAAGAAAGTGCAGTGTCCTGGATACCTAAGGATCTGAAGAAGTAGAGGGTGATCAACAGTATCAAAAGCAGAGGACAGATAAAGAAGAATGAGCAAAGAGTAGTGACCTTTAGATTTAGCACTAAGTAAATCATTGGTCACTTTAGTGAGGGCAGTTTCTGTGGAGTGGTTAGCCTGACTGGAGGTGGTCAAAGAGAGAGTTAGCAGACAGGTGATTAACCAGGTCAGCATAGACATGTCTTTCCAGTAGTTTAGAAGTAAAAGGGAGAAGGGAGACAGGCCGTAAGCTGGAAAGAGCAGACGGGTCAAGGGAGGGTTTTTTAGGTATAGGGGATACAACGACATGTTTAAATATAGAGGGAAAAATACAAGTGGATAGGGACATGTTAAAGAGAGAGGTTAGGACTGGAATGAAGGAAGAGGAGAGCGGGGGAATAAGATGAGAGGGAATGGGGTCGATGGGGCAGGTGGTGAGACGTGTCCTGGATAGGAGAGATGAAAGACCCTGTTTTGTCATAGTGGTGAAACTTTATTAGGGACAAGTAAAGGGATTAACCAATGAAGGGAGGCTAGACATTGCAGTAGTAGGGGTAGAGATGGAGGGGGTGAGCAAGGAAGGGAGATTGGGCAGAGCAATGGTAGTTGTTGGAAGCTGTAGGCAGGAGCTAGGGCGCACAGGTAAACCACTTCGGATTTTCTCTGTGAAATATGAGGCTATTTCCTCAGCCGATAGACAGGGGGTAGGCGGAGGAGGTGCCGAACAGAGCAGGGAGTTGAATACTTTGAAGAGCTGTTTGGGGTTATGGGATTGGGAGGATATGAGTAAAGATAACTTGTTTTGTTTGGCTAGGGACAAAGCACTTCTGATCCGACAAAGGGCACTTTTAAATTCGAGAAAGTCGACATTTTTGTTACTCTTGCGCCATCGTCGCTCGGCTATACGGGATTGCCTTTTCAACTTTTTTATCTGGTCTGTAAGCCATGGTTGTGGGTTCTTGCGTCTATGGCGACGGGTGGATAAGGGAGCAACAGAGTCGAGAGCATTGGAAACAGTTGTATTGTAGTGGATAGAGATGTCCAAACTTCGCAAAATCCGGTCCACTCGAGGATCCGCGAATTTTCGAAAAAATGTGAAAATTCGAAAATCCACGAGCGGACCCATTAAAATGAAAAATATTCTCGAAATTACGAGATTTCCCGTATTTTCGAAAATTTTCGAAATTACGAGACAATTTCGAAATTTTCGAAATACTAGAAATCCTCGTAATTTCGAATTTTTTTGAAAATACGAGAAATCCGTGGTTCGGAAGTTCGGAAGGCGGAAAATCCAGAAAAATCCGCCGTTCGCGAACGGGATAAGTCCGCAGCGGATCCAGATCCGCGAACCGGCCATCCCTAGTGGTGGATGGCTGCAAGGTCAGGGTCAGAGAAGGAGCGCATAGAGTTACGTTGTTGAAGAGGGATAGAGAGCGAATGGGGGTCGAGATTACGCAGGTCCCTGCATCTGTACGTTTGGTTGTTAGGGGTTACGGCCGGGACAGATGACACAATATTAAAATTGAGAAGATGATGATCGGACAGAGGAAAGGGAGAGTTGGAGATGTTCGATACGGAGCAGAGACGGGTAAAGACCAGATCCAGTGTGTGTCCATTACAATGGGTCTGAGCAGAGGAACATTGCGGTAAAAATAAAAGTCGGAACCGGAACCAGACCGGAACCGCAAAAAGTCCACTGCCCCCAGCGAGAAGGAGGTCTTACTACCAGCGGTTCCGGCGATTCCGTCCATGTTCCGACTTTTATGTAAACTCCGCTTACTGTCCGGACCGCTCGTAAGTAAAAGCCGGAACACAGTGGCAGATGCATTCCGGCTCAGAATGTTAACAGTCGTAATTCAGAAGGAAGAACATTGTGCACTACAGCAGAGATGACTTTCTGCCATCGGCCGCAGCAGCTGCTGAAACAAGTGAGTGGGGACACTGACACGGGGAGGGGGAGGGGGGTGCTGGGAAACCTACCTACTTTTATCTCACTTCGGCTGGTCTCATTCTCACTCTGCTTGTCCTCTATCTGTCCCCCTCCTTTCCCTCTATCTGTCCCCCTGCCTGTCCCTATGCCTGTTTATCGTTTGCCTCCTCGCCTGTCCTTCTCTATGTCTTTTTGCTGGCCTTCTATCGCCCCTGTCTGTCCTTCTGCTTGTCCCTCTACCTGTCCCCTACCTGTCCCTTATCTGTCCCCACTGTCACTATCTGTCACCCTCTCTGTCCCCGCCTATCCCTCCATCTGCCTCCTTCCTGTCCCTCTATCTGTCACCCTGTCTGTCCCCCTGCCATTCCCTTTTTCTGTCCCCTGCCAGTCCATCTATCTGTCCCCTGCCTTTCCATCTTTCTGTCCCCTGCCTGTCCCACTATCTGTCCCCCTGCCTGTCACCCTCTCTGTCCCTCTGCCTGTCTGTCCCTCTATCTGTCCCCCTGCCTGTCCCTCTGTCTGTCCCCCTACCTGTCTGTCTATTTTCCCTTTGCCTGTCCTTCATCTGTCCTTGCCCGACCCTCTATCTGTCACCTTGCCTGTCCCTCTATCTGTCACCCTGTCTGTCCCCCCTGTCCTCTATCTGTCTCCTGCCTGTTCCTCTGTCTGCCCCCTGCCTGTCCTCATCTGCCCCTTGCCTGTCCATCTTTTTGCACCTCTGCCTGTCCTTCTATCTGTCCCCCTGTCTATCCTTCTACCTGTCCCTCCATCTGTTCTTCTGCCTATCCCCCATCTGTGCCCCTGCCTGTCCTCTGTCTGTCCCCCTACCTGTCTGTCTATTTTCTCCTCTGCCTGTCCCTCTATCTGTCCCTTGCCTGTCCCTCTATCTGTCTCCCGTCTGTCCCTCTATCTGTCCCCCGCTGTATCTCTATCTGCCCCTTTGCTGTCCATCTTTTTGCACCTCTGCCTGTCCTTCTATCTGTCCCCCTATCTGTCTCTACTGTCCCTCATCTGTTTTCTGCCTTTCCCTATCTGTGCCCCTGCCTGTCCCCCTCCTTCCCCCTCTGTCTGTCCCCCGCCTGTCCCTTTCCTTGCCCCTCGCCTGTCCCTCTATCTGTCCCCTGTCTGTCCCCTGCCTGTCCCTCCATCTGTCCCCTGCCTGTCCCTCTATCTGTCCCCCTGTCTGTCCCCTGGCTTGTCCCCCTCTGTCACCCTGCCGTCCCCTCTATTGTCCTTCTGCCTGTCCCTCTATCTGTCCTTCTGCTGTCTCTATCATCCCCTGCCTGTCCCTCTATCTGTCCCCAGCCTGTTCCTCTATCTGTCCATGCCTTTCCCCTCTGTCACCCTCTCTGTCCCCCTGTCGTCCCCCTGCCTCCCTCTATCTGCCCCTTGCCTGTCCATCTTTTTGCACCCTGCCTGTCCCTCATCTGTCCCCCCGTCTATCCTTCTACCTGTCCCTCCATCTGTTCTTCTGTCTGTACCTCTGTCGTCCCCTGCCTGCCCCTCCCGTCCCCGCCTATCCCTCTATCTGCCTCCTTACTGTCCCTCTATCTGTCCCTTTGCTGTCCCTCTATCTGTCCTTCTATCTGTCCCTCTGTCTATCCTTCTACCTGTCCCTCATCCATTCCTCTGCCTATCCCCATCTGTCCCCGCCTGTCCCTCTATCTGTTCCCCCCGTCTGTTCTGTCTGTCCCTCTACCTGTCCCTCTGTCTGTCCCCCTGCCTGGTCCCTTTGCCTGTCCTCCTACCTGTCTGTCTATTTTCTCCTCTGTCTGTCCATCTATCTGTCCCCTTGCCTGTCCCTCTATTGTCCCCTTGCCTGTCCCTCTATCTGTCCCCTGCCTGTCACCCTCTCTGTCCCTCTGCCTGTCCCTCTATCTGTCTCCCTGCCTGTCCCTCTACATGTCCCCTGCCTGTCCCTCTGTCTGTCGCCCTACCTGTCTGTCTATTTTCTCCTCTGCCTGTCCTCTATCTGTCCCCTTGCCTTACCCTCTATCTGTCACCTTGCTTGTCCCTCTATCTGTCACCTTGCCTGTCCCTCTATCTGTCACCCTGTCTGTCCCCCTTCCTGTCCTCTATTGTCTCCCTGTCGTCCCTCTATCTGTCCCCGCCTGTATCTCTATCTGCCTCCTTCGTTCTCTATCTGTCGACCTGCCTGTGCCTTCTATCTGCCCCTTTGCCTGTCCCTCTTTTGCACCTCTGCCTGTCCTTCTATCTGTCTTCTTGCCTATCTTTATATTTGTCCCCGTCTGTCCTTATACTGTCCCTTTATCTGTTCCCCTGTCTTTCCCTCTATCTGCCCTCTGTATGCCTTCTGCCTGTCCTCTATAAGTCTCCCTGCCTGTCCTTCTGGCTGTCCCTCTATCTGTCCTCCTGCTTGTTCCTCTATCAGTTCCCCTGCCTGTGCCTCTATCTGTCCCCCTGCCTTTCCATTCTTTTGCATCTCTGCCTGACCCCCTGCCTGTCCCCTGTTGCTCCTTTGTCTGTCCCATGCCTGTCCTCTGTCTGTCCTCTGTCTGTCCCTCTATCTGTCCACCTGCCTGTCCCACTATCGTTCTTGCTGTCCCTCTATCTGTCCCCCTGCTTGTTCACTATCTGCCCCCTGCCGGTCCATTTTTTGCTCTTTGCCTATCCTTCTATCTGTCTTCTTGTCTATCCTTCTATCTGTCCCCTGTCTGTCCTTATACCTGTCCCTTTATCTGTTCCCCAGCCTGTCCCTCCATCTGCCCTCTGTATGTCCTTCTGCCTGTCCCTCTACTGTTCCCCCTGTCTACTTCTTTACCTGCCGCTCCATCTGTTCTTCTGCCTTTCCCCTATCTGTGCCCCTGCCTGTCCCACTGTCTGTCCCCCTCCTTGCCCCTTTGTCTGTCCCCCGCCTGTCCCTTTCCTGCCCCCGCCTGTCCCTCTTATTGTCCCCCTGTCTGTCCCTGCCTGTCCATCTATCTGTCCCTCCATCTTCCCCCGCTGTCCCTCTATCTGCCCCCCTTGCCTGTCCATCTTTTTGCACCTCTGCCTGTCCTTCTATCTGTCCCCTGTCTATCCTTCTACCTGACCCTCCATCTGTTCTTCTGTCTGTCCCTCTGTCTGTTCCCCATCTGTCCCTCTGCCTGCCCCCCTCCTTGCCCTCTGTCTGTCCCCTGCTTCCCCCTCCCTGTCCCTCTGTCTGTCCCGCCTATCCCTTTATCTGCCTCCTGCTGTGCCTCTATCTGTCCTTGCCGTCCCTCTACTGTCCCCCTTCCTGTCCCTCTATCTGTCCCCTTGCCTGTCCATGTTTTTGCACCTCTATCTGGCCTTCTATCTGTCCCCTGTCTATCCTTCTACCTGTCCCTCCATCTGTTCCTCTGCCTTTCCCCTATCTGTCCCCTGCCTGTCCCTCTATCTGTTCACCCCCATCGTGCTTCGTCTGTCCATCTACCTGTCCCCTGCCTGTCCCTCTGTCTGTCCACTGCCTGCCCCCCTGCCTGTCCCTCTGCCTGTCCTCCACTGACTCTATTTTCTCCTTGTCTGTCTTATCTGTCCCTTGCCTGCCCTATTGTCCCCCTGCCTGTCCCTCTGTATGTCCCCCTACCTGTTCTCTCTATCTGTCCCCCTACCTGTCTGTCTATTTTCTCCTCTGCCTGTCCTTCTATCTGTCCCCTTGCCTGACCCTCTATCTGTCCCCCGCCTGTCCCTCTTATCTGTCACCCTGTCTGTCCCCTGCCTGTCCCTCTATCTGTCCCCCTGCCTGTCCCTCTATCTGTCACCTGTCTGTCCCCCTGCCTATCCCTCTTTCTGTCCCCTGCTGTCCCTCTCTCTGTCCCCCTGCTGTCCTCTATCTGTCCCCTGCCTGTCCCTCTGTATGTCCCCCTACCTGTTCCTCTCTTGTCCCCCTACCTGTCTGTCTATTTTCCCTCTGCCTGTCCTTCTATCTGTCCCCTTGCCTGACCCTCTATCTGTCCCCTGCCTGTCCCTCTATCTGTCACCCTGTCTGTCCCCTGCTGTCCCTCTATCTGTCCCCCTGCCTGGTCCCTCTATCTGTCTCCCTGTCTGTCCCTCTATCTGTCCCCCGCCTGTATTCTATCTGCCTCCTTGCTGTTCCTCTTATCTGTCCCCTGCCTGTCACTCTATCTGCCCCTGTGCCTGTCCATCTTTTTGCACCTCTGCCTGTCCTTCTATCTGTCCCCTGTCTACCTTCTACTGCCCCACCATCTGTTTTCTGCCTTTCCCTATCTTGCCCTGCTGTCCCCCTCCTTGCCCCTCTGTCGTCCCCCTGCCTGTCCCTTTCCTTGCCCCCTGCCTGTCCTTCTATCTGTCCCCCTGACTTTCCCCGCCTGTCCCTTATCTGCCCTTGCTGTTCCCCTGCCTGTCCATCTATGCCCCCTTGCCTATCCCTTTTTGCCACCTCTGCCTGTCCTTCTTTCTGTCCCCTGTCTATCCTTCTACCTGTCCCTCCATCTGTTCTTCTGTCTGTCCCTCTGTCTGTTCCCATCGTCCCTCTGCCCTGCCCCCCTCCTTGCCCTTCTGTCTGTCCATGCCTTCCCCCTCCCTGTCCCTCTCTCTGTCCCCGCCTATCCCTTTATCTGCCTCCTTGCTGTGCCTCTATCTGTCCCCCTTCCTGTCCTCTATCGCCCCCTTGCCTGTCCATATTTTGCACCTCTGCCTGTCCTTCTATCTGTCCCTCTGTCTATCCTTCTACCTGTCCCTCCATCTGTTCCCCTGTGTCCCTCTATCTGCCCCCTGCTGTCCCTGCCTGTCCCCCAACCTGTCTGTCTATTTTCTCCTCTGTCGTCGTACAATCTGTCCCCTTGCCTGGCCCTCTATCTGTCCCCTGCCTATCCCTCTTTCTGTCCCCTGCCTGTCACTCTCTTGTCCCCCGGCATGTCCTCTATCTGTTCCCCTGCCTGTCACCCCTCTCTGTCCTCTGTCTGTCTCCCTGCCTGTCCCTCTGTATGTCCCCTACCTGTTCCTCTGTCTGTCCCCTACCTGTCTGTCTATTTTCTCCTCTGCCTGTCCATCTATCTGTCCCTTGCCTGTCCTATACGTCACCTTGCCTGTCCCTCTATCTGTCCCCCTGCTGTCCCTCTATCTCTCCCCTGTCTGTCCTCTATCGTCCCCCGCTGTATCTCTATTGCCTCCTTGCTGTTCCTCTTATCTGTCCCCTGTCTGCCCTCTATCTGCCCTTTGCCTGTCAATCTTTTGCACCTCTGCCTGTCCTTCTATCTGTCTTCTGCCTATCCTTTATTTGTCCCCGTCTGTCCTTATACTGTCCCTTTATCTGTTCCCCTGTCTTTCCCTCTATCTGCCCTCTGTAGTCTTCGCCTGTCCCTCTATAAGTTCCCTGCCTGTCCTTCTGGCTGTCCTCTATCGGTCCTCCTGCTTGTTCCTCATCAGTTCCCCGCCTGGCCCTCTACTCCCGCCTGTCCCTCTATCGTCCCCAGCCTGTTCCTCTATCTGTCCCCATGCCTTTCCCTCTGTCACCCTCTCTGTCCCTCTGTCTGTCCCTTGTCTGTCCTTCTATCTATCCCCCTGCCTGTGCTTATCTGTCCCCCGCTTTCCATTTTTGCATCTCTGCCTGACCCCCTGCCGTCCCCTGTCTGTCATTTGTCTGTCCCCATGCCTCTCCCTCTGTCTGTTCCCTTGTCTGTCCCTCTATCTGTCCACTGCCTGCCCATATCTGTCTCCTTGCCTGTCCCCTATCTGTCCCCCCTGCTGTTCCACTATCTGCCCCGGCCGGTCCATCTTTTTTCTCTTTGCCTGTCCTTCTATCTGTCTTCTTGTCTATCCTTCTATCTGTCCCCCTGTCTGTCCTTTACCTGTCCCCTTTATCTGTTCCCCCAGCCTGTGCCCTCCCATTGCCCTCTGTGGATGTCCTTATTGCAGCTGTCCCTCTATCTGTCCCCCTGCCTGTCCCTTTATCGGTCCTCCTGCTTGTTCCTCATTAGTTCTCTGCCAGTCCTCTATCTGTTCCACCAGTTCCTGTCCCCATTTAGGTCCCCAGAGTCATCTAAGTCCCCCAGCCTGTCCCTCTTTCTGTCCCATCTTGATGTTACCCTCTGTTCCCTCTATCTGTCCCTCTGTCTATCTGTTCTATCCTCTGCCTGTCTATCTGTCCCCTTGCCTTTATTCTATTATGTGTCTCTGTCGTCCTTCTACTGTCCCTCTATCTATCCTTTGCCTGCCCCCTATCTGTGCCCCTGGGGACAGAAAAGGGACAGGTAGTGGTGACAGAGGGAAGCCAGAGGGAGATAAAAGTAGTAGGTTCCAGCACACAAAAGTAGGTAGGGCCCCCAGCACCCCAACTCCCACCCCAGTGTCAGTGTCCCCACTGCACATAAGCTTCAGGTGCTTCTTCTGACGATGTGCAGAAATCCTTGTGCTTCTGCTCTCTGTAGTGCAACTGACGTTCCGGTCCGTTCTGCATTTGGTTTCAGTGTGTAAAAAACGGAAACATTTCTGTCACATACAAGATAACTTTATGTTCCGCTTTTTCAACATTGAGTGGAAGCACTGTCATGTGTTCTGGTCGGTTCCGGATTTTACTTACCCTGACAGTCCGGACAGTAACTGGAGTTCATTAAAAGCCATAACATGACTGGAATCGCCGGAAACCCCTCCCCCTTCTCGCTGGAGGCAAGGACTTTTGTGGTTCGTCCAGTCGATTTTTATTGTTACAGGGAGTGTTATTTCATAATAGATAGAAAACCACTATCGGCTACAGATACTGCCAAACCATTTATGTAAAACATTATACACATACACCTCTACACAACATTCCTACACTTTAACACACATCACACATGTAAATGAACACAAAACTGGTGCACAGCTCACTGGCTTATATACCACAACTCAGAAAGCCATGTTAAAAACTTTATCTCACACAACCACAGACTATATGCACTATAAGCTGTAGAGTCAGTATACTTGATTTTGGTAAGGCTTTTGATGCGTCCCTATAGGTGACTACATATAAGCTAAGGTCTGTTCGGCGGGTAGCACATATTGTACAGAATAGAAAGGTGGTTTATCGATGAACGCAGAGATTTGTTAACAGGGCTTCATAAATATAGACTGTGGGTATTGTCAGCAAGGTATTCTGTGTTGACAACGACCAGAAAAACTTTGCTGACCATTAAAAAACTTTAGAGGAGTGCAATGGTTGCAGGTGGATCTAGATAGATTGTCACATTAGGCTGATGAAAATCAAATGTTTGATAATTGTAAGGTTGCAGCCCGGCAAGCAGCGCCATGCGGGCAAGAGCCAGTAGATAGATTTTCTTGTTATAGAGGTATGATTTAAGGGAGGAAAAAATGTTACTCTGCCCTCTTACAAAGCATTGGTAAGGCCTCAATGGAATATGCAGTGCAATTTGGAATGTGGTACAAAAAGGACATATTTGAAAAGGGTTACAGAGAAGGGCAACTAAATTAATTAGGGGATTGGGGGGCTAAATGAAATAGAAGAGACTGGAAATTTACAATTATGTACGCTGTAGAAAAGCGCTGCTTGCGGTGGGGAGATGATTCTGGTATAAATACATAACGGGCCATACAATAAAACTATCCTGGGGGCATTGTTCACAATAGAGCATGACAGAGGACACACATACATCCCATTAAGACGAAGAAGAAACAAGTTAGTCTTCAAGTCGGAAAAGATTTTTTCACTGTGAATAGTAAAAATATGGAACGGTCTTCCATTGGACATGGTGATGGCAGGTTCATTGGATATTTTCGGGAAAAAAAGCTGGAGGAGTTTCTGAAAACAAGGAATGTTGCAGTCACGGGTATTGAACATAAAGAGACAGATGGATCCAGGGATATTTCATTGTCACTTGGAGAGTCAGGAACAAAATTCTGGGTGTGTTTTTTTCTCTTTGCCTTCCTCTGAACAAACAGTTAGGCCAGGAAATTGAGGAATGAAGATATTGCAGATGGTTGGAATTGGATGGAATATGCCTTTATTCAACCTGAAACGCATTCTCGACTAATACACACAAACAATATTAAACACACATACGTAAGCTACACAGACCATGCTCCACCTGAATACACACATAATATACACACACATAAAAACCATGTTGCTAAAATAAGCCATATACAATATTTATATTTTCACACACATTGCACACACACGCATTCCAGATTCACAAACTTTCTACACAAATGTTGACACTCTATACACTCACTCCCATTTCATGTTCACATCTCAAAAGCCGCAGGACACCAAACAAAACTATAAACACATGCAAAAATACATCAGAAATACCCCAACCAAAAACAAAAAATTCACCAAAACAAAATTCCCAGAGGGCAAAAACACCGTTCCGGCAGCCAACAGAAGCAGAGTTTTCAGGGTGCAAACCCTGGTTACGGTGGTCGACAGAGTTCCAGGGTTCAAACCCCTTTCGCAGCAGACAAAAGGTTTCCAGGGTGTAAAAAATCCTTCCAGGACCAGAATCGAGCCAAAGCGGGTCCAGAACTCCTCAGCCAGCTGCCAAACAAAAGCCAAAGGGTCCAGACCCGTTTTAGGCATCAAACAACCGAGGCACAAGGAGTCTAGATTCCCCATTCCGGCAGCCAAACAGAGCCAAAGGGGTCCCGACCCCCGTTCGGCCAGACCAGAACAGAGCCAAAGGGTGGCCAGACCCGTTCCGGCCGCCCAAGAACAGAGCCAAAGGGGTCAGACCCCCGTTCGGCGCCAAAACAGAGCCAAAAGGGGTTCCAGACCCCCGTTCCGGTGCCCGAACAGAGCCAAAAGGGTACAGACCCGCGTTTGGCAGCCATAACAGTTGCCAAAAGCATCCAGACCCCCGTTCCGGTGGCCAGAACAGAAAGCCTCCAAAGCATCCAGGACCCCCGTATCGGCAGACGGAACAGAGCCAAGGGGTCGCCATCCAGACCCCCGTTCCGAGCGCCAGAACAGAGACAACAATAAACACCCCGTTCCCCAACAGACCAGAAACAGAGCCTAACTCCAGACCCCCGTTCGGCAGCCATAACAGTGCCAAAAGATCCAGACCCCTTTTCCGCAGCCAGAACGGACCCAAAGCACCCAGACCCCCATTCCGGCAGCCATAACAGTGCAAAAGCATCAGACCCCTGGTCTGGCAGCCAGAAGAACGGACCCAAAAGCACCCAAGACCCCCGTTCCGGCAGCCATCAGAACAGAGCCAAAAGAGGTCAGACCCCAGTTCGGCAGAAGAATGACCAAAGGCCAGACCCCCCGTTCCGGCAGCCTGAACAAGCCAAAGGGGTCCGACCCCCGTTCTGGTGGCCAGACACGAGCCAAAAGCATCCAGACCCCCATTCCGGCAGCCATAACAGTGCCAAAACACACAGACCCCGTTCCGGCGGCAGAAAAGAGCCAAAGGGGTCCAGACATCAGTTCCGTTGGCCAGAACAGAGCCAAAACCAATCCAGACCCCCGTTCCGGCAGCCAGAACAGAGCCAAAACCATCCAGACCCCCGTTCCGGCGCCAAAACAGCCAAAAGCATCCAGACCCGGTTCCGGCAGCCAGAAAGACCCAAAAGCACCAACCCCCATTCCGCAGCCAAAACAGGCCAAAACATCCAGACCTGGTCGCAGCCAGAACGGCAACCAAAAGCACCCAGACCCCCGTTTCCATCAGCCAGACAGAGCCAAGGGGTCCAAGACCCCCAGTTCGGTGGCCCAGACACCGCGAGCCAGAAAGCATCCGCCCCTTCCGGCAGCCAAGAACAGAGCCAAAGCATCAGACCCCATTCCGGCAGCCATAACAGTGCCAAAAGCACCAGAACCCAGTTCCAGCGAAAAGAGCAAAGGGTCCAGACACCCGGTTCGCGCCAGGACCAGAACAGAGCCCAAAAAACAATCCAGACCCCCGTTCCGGCGGCCAGAACAGAAGCACCAAAACCACCAGACCCCCGTTCGCGGCCAACAGTAGCCAAAAGCAATCCAGCCCCCCATTTCGCAGACGGCAGAACAGACCAAAACACCTCCAGACCCCCGTTCCGGCAGCCAGACAGAGCCATAGGGGTCCAGACCCCGTTCCGGGCAGCAAACAGAGCCAAAACATCCCAGACCACTTTCGGCAGCCAGAACAGGCCAAAAGGATCCAGACCCCCTTCCGGCAGCCAGAACAGAGATAAAGGGGTCCCGAACATTCCGCGGCCAAAAACAGAGCCAAAGGGTCACAGACCCCTGTTCCGGCAGCCGGAACAGAGCCAAAGGGGTCCAGAACCCTGTCCGGCGACCAGAAAAAGCCAGAAGCATCCAGACCCCCTTCCAGCAAACAAGAAAAGAGCCAGGGGTCCAGACCCCCTTCCGGGCGGCCAGAACAAAGCCAAAGGCTCCAGACCCCGTTCCGGCACCATAACAGGCCCCAAAAAGCACCAGAACCCTTGCCCGGCAGCCAGAACGAGACCAAAAAGCACCCAGACCCCCGTTCCGGCAGCCAGAACAGACAAAAGGGTCAGACCCCGTTCCGGCACCAACAGAGCCAAAAGGGGTCAGAACCCCCTTCGCGGCGCCCAGAAGAGAGCCAAAGGGTCAGACCCCCGTTCGGCACCCAGAACAGAGCCAAAAAAGGGTCCCGACCCCCATTCGGCAGCCACGAACAAAGCCAAAGGGGTGTCAGACCCGCGTTTGGAGCCATAACAGGCCACAAAGCATCCAGACCCCCGTTCCGGGGCCAGAACAGAGCCAATAAGCATCCAGACCCCCATTTACGGCAGCCATAACAGTGCCAAAGCACCCAGCCCCGTTCCGGTGGGCCCCGAAAAGAGCAAAGGGGTCCAGACACCCTCCGGCGCAGATCAGAGCCAAAACAATCCAGACCCCCGTTCCGGCAGCCGAACAGAGCCAAAACCATCCAGACCCCGTTCGGCAGCACATAACAGTGCCAAAAGCATCCAGACCCTGTTCCGGCAGCCAGAAGAAGGACCCAAAAGTCCCACAGAACCCCCATTCGGCAGCCCAGTGCCACATCCAACCCCTGGTCCGCGACACAAAAAGCCCCACCCCCGTTCCGGCAGGCAGAACAGAGCCAAGGCACCCCCCGTTCGGTGGCCAAAAACAGACGCCAAAAGCATCCAGACCCCCGTTGCGGCAGCCAGACAGAAGCCAAAAAGCATCAGACCCCCATTCCGCAGCCAAAAGTGCCAAAAGCACACAGACCCCAGTTCCGGCAGGCAAAAAGAGCCAAAAAGGGTCCAGACACCCGTTCCGGCGGCGCCCAAAACAGAGCCAAAACCAATCAGACCCCCTTCGGCAGCGCAGAACAGAGCCAAACACCACAAGACCCCCGTTCTGGGCCAGAACAGAGCCAAAAAACATCCAGACCCCCATTCCAGCGGCCAGAACAGAGCCAAAACCAATCCAGACCCCGGTTCCGGCAGCCAGACAGAGGCAAAAGGGTCCAGACCCCCGTTCGGCGGCCAGAACAGAGCAAAACCAATCCAGACCCTTTCCGGCAGCAGAAACAGAGCCAAAAGAACAGCAGACCCCCATTCCCACAGCCAGAAGAACAGAGAGATAAAGGGGTCCAGACATCGTTACCCGGCGACCATAAACAGAGCCAAAGGGGTCCAGACCCCTATTCTGCAGCCCAGAACAGAGACCAAAGGGGTCCAGACCCCTGTTCCGGCGACCAGGACCAGAGCCAAAAGCATCCAGCCCCTTTCCAGCAACCAGAACAGAGCCAAGGGGTCAGACCCCGTTCCGGCGGCCAGAAAGTGCCAAGACGAAGCATCCAGAACCCCAGTTCCGGCAGCCATAACAGGCCAAAAGGATCCAGACCCCTGTCCGGCAGCCAGAACGGACCCAAAAGCACCAGGCCCCGTTTCCGCGCCAGAACAGAGCCAAAACCACCAGACCCCCGTTACGGCAGCCATAAACAGTGCAAAAGCATCCAGACCCATGTTCCGGCAGCAAGAACGGACCCAAAAACGCACACAGACCCATTCCGGCAGCCATAAAACAGTGCCAAAAGCTCCAGGACCCATGGTCCGGCAGCAGAAAGGACCCCAAAAGCCCCAGACCCCCATTCCGGCAGCCTATACAGAGCCAAAAGCATCCAGACCCCCGTCGGCAGCCAGAACAGAGCCAAAAGAATCAGACCCCCATTCCAGCGGCCAAAACAGAGCCAAAACCATCCAGACCCTGTTCCGGCAGCCAGACAGAACAGAGCCAAAGGGGCCAGACCCCCGTTCCGGTGGCCAGAACAGAGCCAAAACCATCCAGACCCCCTTTCCGGCAGCCACGAACAGAGCCAAAGAATCCAGACCCCCATTCCGGCCAGCCAGAAACAGAAAATAAAGGGGTCCAGACTATGTTCGGCGGCAGGAGCAGAACAGAGCCAAAGGGGTCCAGACCCCTGTTCCGGCGACCAGAACAGAGCCAAAAGCATCCAGACCCCTTTCCAGCAACCAGAACAGAGCCAAAGGGGTCCAGACCCCGTTCGGCGGCCCAGAACAAAGTCAAAAGCATCCAGACCCCCGTTCCGGCAGCCCATAACATGCCAAAAGCATCCAGACCCCTGGTCCAGCAGCCAGAAAAACAGACCCCAAAAAGAAGCCCAGACCCCCGTTCCAGCAGCCAGAAAAGAGCCAAGGGGGTCCAGACCAGTTCCGGCAGCCAGAACAGAGCCCAAAAGGGGCAGGCCAGACGCCCCGTTCCAGCGGGCCAGCAGCCAGCAAACAAAGTCAAAGGGGTCCAGACCCTCGTTCTGGCAGCCAGAACAGAGCCAAAGCATCCAGACCCCCCCTTCCCAGCAGCCATAACAGTGCCAAAAGCATCCAGACCCCGTTCCGGCAGCCAGAACGGACCAAAGCACCCAGACCCCCCATTCCGGCAGCCATAACAGTGCCAAAAGCATCCAGACCTGGTCCGGCAGCCAGAACGGCCCAAAAGCACCCAGACCCCTTGTTCCGGCAGCCATAACAGTGCCAAAAGAATCGAGGACCCCGTTCCGGCGGCCAGAACAGAGCCAAAACAATCCAGACCCCGTTCCGGCGGCCAGAACAGAGCCCAAAACCATCCAGACCCGTTCCGGCAGCCATAACAGTGCCAAACGCATCCATTACCCTGTTCCGGCAGCTTAGAACGGACCCAAAAGCACCCAGACCCCCATTTCCGGCAGCCATAACGTGCCAAAAGCATCCAGACCCCGTTCGGCAGCCATAACAGTGCCAAAGCTCGAGACCCCCGTTCCGGCGGCCCGACAGAGCCAAAAACAATCCAGACCCCCCTTCCGGCGGGCCAGAAACAGAGCCAAAAACCATCCAGACCCCGTTCCGGCAGCCATACAGTGCCAAAAGCATTCCAGACCCCCTGTTCCGGCAGCCAGAAAGACCCAAAGCCACCCAGACCCCCGTTCCGGCAGCCATAAATGCCAAAGCATCCAGACCCCTGTTCGGCAGCCAGAACGGAACCAAAAGCACCAGACCCCCCATTCGGCAGCCATAAAACAGTGCCAAAAGCATCCAGACCCCTGGTCCGGCAGCCAGAACGGACCCAAAAAGCACCCAGACCCCCGTTCCGGCAGCCAGAAAAGAGCCAGGGGGTCCAGACCCCAGTTCGGCAGCCAGAACAGAGCCAAAGGGGTCCAGCCCCCGTTCGGCAGCCAGACACAAGCCAAAGGGGTCCAGACCCCGTTCTGGTGGCCGAACAGAGCCAAAAGCATCCAGACCCCCCATTCCAGCAGCCATAACAAAGTGACAAAGCACCCAGACCCCAGTTCGGCGGCCAGAAAGAGCCAAAGGGGTCCAGGACACCCGTTCCGTGGCCAGAAAATAGCCCAAAACAATCAGACCCCCGTTCCGGCAGCCAGAACAGAGCCCAAAACCATCCCGACCGTTCCGGCAGCCATAAACAGTGCCAAAAGCATCCAGACCCCTGTTCCGGCAGCCAGAACGGACCCAAGAAGCACCAGACCCCCATCCGGCAGCCATAACAGTGCCAAAAGCACAGACCCCTGGTCGGCAGCCAGAAGGACCCAAAGCACCCAGACCCCGGTTCCGGCAGCCAGAACGGACCCCAAAAGCACCCAGACCCCGGTTTTCGGCAGCCAAGAACAGAGCCATGGGGGTCCAGACCCCCGTTTTGGTGGCCACAGAACAGAGTCCAAAAAGATCCAGACCCCAGTTCGGCAGCCAGAACAGAGCCAAAAAGCATCCAGACCCCATTCCGGCAGCCATAACAGTGCCAAAAGCACCCAGAACACCCAGTTCGGCGGCCAAGAAAGAGCCAAAGGGGGTCCAGACACCCGTTCGGCGGCCAGAACAGAGCCAAAACAATTCCAACACCCGTTCCGGCGGGCAGCAGAACAGAGCCAAAACCATTCCAGACCCCCGTTCCGGCGGCCAGAACAGAGCCCAAAACAATCCAGACCCCCATTTCATCGGCCAGAACAGAGCCAAAACCATCCAGACCCCTGTTCCGGCAGCCCAGAACAGAGCCATAGGGGTCCAGACCCCCGTTCCGGCGGCCAGAACAGAGCCAAAAACCATCCAGACCCACTTTCAGCAGCCAGAACAGAGCCCAAAGAATCCGCCCCCATTCCGGCAGCCAGAACAGAGATAAGGGGTCCAGACTCATGTTCCGGCGGCCAGAACAGACCACAAAGGGGTCCAGACCCCTGTTCCAGCAGCCGGAACAGAGCCAAAGGGGGTCCAGACCCCTGTTCCGGCGACCAGACAGAGCCAAAAAGCATCCAGACCCTGTTCCAGAAACCAGAACAGAGCCAAAGGGGTCCAGAACCCACGTTCCGCGGCCAGAACAAAGCCAAAAGCACCAGAACCCGTTCCGGCCAGCCATAACGTGCACAAAAGCATCCCGACCCTGGTCCGGCAGCCGAACGGAACCCAAAAGCACCCAGACCCCCGTTCCAGCAGCCAGAACAGAGCCAAGGGGGGTCCAGACCCCAGTTCCGGCAGCCAGAACAGAGCCAAAGGGGTCCAGACCCCCGTTCCGGTGGCCAGAACAAAACCAAAAGCATCAGACCCCGTTCGGGCAGCCTCCGGCAGCCAGAACGACCCAAAAGCATCCAGACCCCGTTCCGGCAGCCAGGACAGAGCCAAGGGGGTCCAGACCCCCGTTCCGGCAGCCAGAACAGAGCCCAAGGGGGTCCAGACCCCAGTTCCGGCAGCCAGAACAGAGCCAAAGGGGTCCAGACCCCGGTTCCGGCAGCCAGAATAGAGCCAAAGCGGTCCAGACTCCCGTATCTGGTGGACAGAACAGAGCCAAAAGCATCCAGATCCCCATTCCGGCAGCCATAACAGTGCCAAAAGCACCCCAGACCCCAGTTCCGGCGGCCAGAAAAGAGCCAACGGGGTCCAGGAACAGTTCCGGTGGCCAGAACAGAGCCAAAACAATCCAGACCCCCGTTCCGGCAGCCAGAACAGAGCCAAAACCATCCAGACCCCTGTTCCGGCCGCCAGAACGGACCCAAAAGCACCCAGACCCCCATTCCGTCAGCCATAACAGTGCCCAAAAGCATCCAGACCCCTGGTCCGGCAGCCAGAACGGACCCAAAAGCACCCAGACCCCCGTTCCGGCAGCTAGAACCGAGCCAAGGGGGTCCAGACCCCCTGTTCTGGTGGCCAGAACAGAGACAAAAAGCATCCAGACCCCCGGTCCGGCAGCCAGAACAGAGCCAAAAGCATCCAGACCCCCATTCGGCAGCCATAACAGTGCCAAAAGCACCAGACCCCCAGTTCCGGCGGCCAGAAAAGAGCCAAAAGGGTCCAGACACCCGTTCCCGGCGGCCAGAGAACAGAGCCAAAAAATCCAGACCCCCGTTCCGGCGGCCAAACAGAGCCAAAAAATCCAGACCCCCGTTCGGCGGCACAGAACAGAGCCAAAACCATCCAGACCCCCGTTCCGGCGCCAGAACAGAGGCCAAAAACATCCAGACCCCCACTCCAGCGGCCAAGAACAGAGCCCAAAAACCATCCAAACCCTAGTTCGGCAGCCAGAACAGAGCACAAAAGGGGTCCAGACCCCTGTTCCGGCGACCCGAAACAGAGCCAAAAAGCATCCAGACCCCTTTCCAGCAACCAGAAACAGAGCCAAAGGGGTCCAGGACCCACGTTCCGACGGCCAGCAGAACAACCAAAAGCATACAGACCCCCGTTCCGGCAGCCATAACAGTGCCAAAAGCATCCAGACCCCCATTCTGGCGGCAGAAAAGAGCCAAAAACATCCAGACCCCGTTCCGGACGGCCATGAACAGAACCAAAAACCATCCAGACCCACCGTTTCCGGCGGCCAGAACAGAGCCAAAAACCATCCAGACCCCCGTTTCGGCAGCCAGAACAGAGCCAAAAAACCATCAGACCCCGTTCCGGCAGCAGAACAGAGCCAAAGGGGTCAGACCCCCGGTCCGTCGGCCGAACAGAGCTAAAACCATCCAGACCCCCTTTTACGGCAGCCAGAACAGAGCCCAACAAAAGAATCCAGACCCCATTCCTGGCAGCCAGAACAGAGATAAAGGGGTCCAGACTCAGTTCCGGAGTCCAGAAACAGAGCCAAATGGGTCCAGACCCCTGTTCCGGCAGCCGGAACACATGCCAAAGGGGTCCAGACCCCGTTCCGGTGACCAAGAACAGAGCCAAAGCATCCAGACCCCTTTTCCAGCAACCAGAACAGAGCCAAAGGGTCCAGACCCCCGTTCGGCGGCCAGAAGAACAAAGCCAAAAGCATCCAGACCCCCGTTTCCGGCAGCCGTCCATCAGCCAGAACGGACCCAAAAGCATCCAGACCCCGTTCCGGACACAGAACAGAGCCAAGGGGGCAGACCCCAGTTCTGGCAGCCCAGAACAGAGCCAAAAGGGGTCAAGACCCCCGTTCCAGCGGCCAGACGAACAAAGCCAAAGGGTCCAGACCCCGTTCTGGGTGGCCCAGAACAGAGCCAAAGCATCCAGACACCTGTTTGGTGGCACAGAAAGAGCCAAAAGCATCGACCCCGTTCCGGCAGCCAGAACAGAAGCGAAAGCATCCAGACCCCCGTTCCGGCGGCCAGAAACGAGCCCAAAACAATCCAGACCCCCGTTCCGGCGGCCAGAACAGAGCCAAAACATCCAGACCCCCGTTCCGGCGGCCAGAACAGAGCCAAAACCATCCAGACCCCCATTCCAGCGGCCAGAACAGAGCCAAAACCATCCAGACCCCTGTTCTGGCAGCCAGAACAGAGCCAAAGGGGTCCAGACCCCCCGTTCCGGCGGCCAGGAACGAGCCAAACACCCAATCCAGACCCCTTACGGCCAGTCAGAACAGAGCCAAAACAATCCAAGACACCCCATTCCGCAGCAAGCAGAACCCGAGGAGATTAAAGGGGTCCAGACTCATGTTTCCTGACGGCCAGAAACGAGCAAAGGGTCCAGAGCCCTGTTCGGCAGCCGGACACCCCCTCCTGAGCAAAGGGGTCCAGACCCCTGTGCGGAGCGACCAGACAGAGCCAAAAGCATCCAGACCCTTTTCCAGCAACCAGAACAGAGACCAAAGGAGGACACACCCCGTTCCAGGCGCCCAGACAAAAGCCAAAGAATCCAGACCCCCGTTCCTGCAGCCATAACAGTTGCCAAAAGCATCCAGACCCCTGGTACGGGCAGCCAGAACGACCCAAAAGCACCCAGACCCACCGTTCCGGCAGCCGAACAGCAGCCAAGGGGGTCCAGGAGCCCCAGTCCGGCAGCCAGAACCAGAGCCAAAGGGTTCCGGACCCGTTCCGGCAGCCAGAACAAAACCAAAGGGCGCCAGGACCCCGTTCATGGTGGCCAGAACAGAGCCAAAAGATCCAGGACCCGCTTCCGGCAGCCAGAAACCAAGTTCAAAGCACCCATACCCCCGTTCGGCCAAGCAGTACGAGCCAAAGGGGTTCAGACCCTGATTCGGCAGCCAGAACAGACAAAGGAAAGCAAAAGGCATCAGGCTCCCCAGTCCGGCAGCCATAACAGTCCCAAAAGCATCCAGACCCTCCTGTCATCCGGCAGCCAGAGAAATGGGATCAAATGCATCCAGACCCCCCGTTCCAGCAGCAGAACAGAGCCCAAAGGGGTCCAGACCCCCGTTTCCGGCGGCCAGAACAGAGGCCAAAAACATCCAAGACCCCATTTTCACGGCAGACAGAACAGAGCCAAACGAATCCAGACCCCCATTCCGGCATGCGAACAAGAGATATAAAGGGGTCCAGACTCATTGTTCGGCGAGCCTAAAAACAGAAGCCAAAGGGGTCACAGATCCCTGTCACGGCAGCTGGGACAGAGCCAAAGGAGGTCCAGACCCCTGTTCCGAGCGACACGAAAACAGAGCACAAAAGATACAGACCCCAGTTCCGGCAGCGAACAGGACACAAGGGTCCAGACCGCGTTTCCGACGGCCCCGCCAGAACAAAGCCACAAAAAAGCATTCAAGACCCCGTTCAGGCAGCCAGAACAGAGCTCAAAGGGGTCCCGACTCTCCGTTCAGGCAAGCCAGACAGAGAGCCAAAGGGGTCCAGACTCCGATCAGGCAGCCAGAACAGAGCCAAAGGGGCTATCCAGACCCCCGTTCCGGCGACCATAGAAACAGAGCAAAAGCATCCACGGACTCTTGGTGCCGGCAGCCCGAACAGAGCGCCAAAGGGCCGTCCGGACCCCCGTTCCGGCAGCCGGACAGAGCACAAATAAGATCCAGACCCCCGTTCCGGCAGCCAGAACAAGAAAATCAAAAGTCCAGACCCCCGTTCCGGCACCAGTACAGAGCCAAAGGGCCCAGACCCCTGTTCCGGCTGCCCAACAGAGCCAAAGCAATCCAGGACCCCCAGTCGGCAGCATTAACCTGCCAAAAGCATCCAGACCCCTGTTCCGGCACCAGACGGACCTCAAAAGAATCCAGACCCCCGTTACCAGCAGCCAGAAAAGAAGGACAAAGGGGTCAAGGACCCCCCGTTCGCGGCCAGGGATCAGAAAAGCCAAACATCCAGACCCCGTTCCGGCAGCTACAGAACAGAAGCCAATGAATCAAGACCCCCATTCGGCGCAGAACCAGGAACAGAGATTAAGGGGTCCAGCATAATGTTACGGCGGCCAGAACAAGAGCCAAAGGGGTCCAGACCCCTGTTCCAGCAGCCGGAACAGAGCCAAAGGGGTTCAAAGACCCTGTTCCGGCGACCAGAAAACAGAGCCAAAAGCATCCAGACCCTGTTCCAGCAACCAGAACAGAGCCAAGGGGTACCAGACCCCCCGTTCCGGCGGCCAGACAAAGCCAAAAGGCCCCAGACCCCCGTTCCGGCAGCCAGAAAACAAGTTAGTCAAAAGCATCCAGACCCCAGAGTTTCGGCAGGCCAGAAAAAGCCGAAGGGGTCCAGACCCCCGTTCCGGTGCCCGAACGAGCCAAAGCATCAGACCCCCTTGTTCGGCAGCCAGAACAGACCAAAAGCATCCAGACCCCGTTTCCGAACAGCCGAACAGGCCAAGGGTCCAGACCTCTTTTGGCAGCCATAACAGTGCAAATAGATCCAGACCCCGTTCCAGCAGCCGAAACGAGGAAAGGGTCCAGACCCCGTTCCGGCAGCCCAGAACAGATCCTAAAAGGGTTTAAAACCTTATTCCGGGCATTATATAAATTGGTGTAATTTAATGTCATACGATAGGTGGCGCTGTTTCATTTTCTGTTCCGGTTCCGGCGACTATTCCGGTTTTACTGTCCGGACTTGGGTACAGGCCAAGGGAAGGAGGTAAGGAGAGAAGTTAGTGGAGCAAGCAGAGGTGTTTGTATCGATGGGGATATTGAAATCACCTAAGATAATTGAGGGGAGTCAGTGGATAGAAAAGTGGGGACAACCAAGCGAAAAGTGGTCAAAGAAAGAAGGTTGTCCAGCGGGGGTGGTCGATACAATAACCGCCAACATCCAGGGGCTTGGGAGAGTAAACACGGATGAGTGGACTCAAAAGATAGCAAGGAGAGGGCCAGGTGAAGGGTTGTGATGGGTGTGTTTGAAACGTACAGTGCTCAGAGGGAGACTACTAAATCCACAACCACATTGTTATTCGGGCCTAGTGGTGTGACGTGAGTGAAGGCCACCATACGAGAGCGCGCGGGTGGACAGAGACGAGGGTGACGACGCCATGTTGCGATAAAGACCAAGAAAGAAGTAAATGTTTGAGATAAATAGGTCATGTGCAGTAACTTATACTGGATTGAGGCGGATAGGTGCAGATTGTTTTTCTCCCATTGATCTTTAATGGGTTTTTCGGGGATTTTCGAAGTTTTTACGAAAACTATCAAATCCCGCAGGCAAACGGATTTTAGCCGTTTCTCCCATTTCAAATTATGAGCTCATTTTCAATGTTATATAAAATTCAAGGCTATTTTCGAATAATCCTACCAAAAATAGCCTTGAACGTTGATAATCTTCGCAAAAATATCGATCGGAAAACTTCGAGATTAGATCAATCATTTTCTAGGATTATCGAACGGATAAAGGCGATTTTTTGTGGGATTTATCGAAATGTGGATTATCGAAATAGATTGAACGTCGTATAACATTGAAAATGCGCTCAAAAGTCCCAAACGTATTTGCGTTGTCAGATTTCGTGGATTTCCCTCAAGTCAGAAACAGTGGTCGCAGTGGTTAGCACTTTGGTTTGCAGCGCTGAGGTCCTGAGTTCCAATCCACCACCTGCAAGGAGTTGGTATGTTCTGAACTGTGCCTGTGTGGGTTTCCTCCAGGCACTCCAGTTTCCCCCACAATCATTAAGACTTATGATAGGTGGATGATGTTCAAATACAATGTGCGTTAGATTGTAAGCTTCTCAGGGCATGGCATTCTGAAATATATACAGTAAGTGTAAAGCGCCAGCTGAAGATTTTTGGGTGCTATATAACAATCCATAATAATAATATTTTTTTCATTTCATTTTTCAAACATACTGATCTGATAAACCCCCTGACCCCCATTGGTCTGTACCTATAAGAGTGCTTGGAATTAAGGTCTCATGTGGTTACATTATTCGGTAGGCCATGAAGTCTGTTAAGTTTAAGAAATATAAATGTACTGTTATTATAATTACAGGTTAGAGAGAGAGATGTCGGATCTGGTATATAAACAGGGGTTGTGATAGGTCCATGTTTCTATTATTAATTTTCATGTATCCAGCCTGCACAGAGTCCAGGCTGAGCTTGAGAGATCATTAAATGTTCTATTTGATTAGATATCTCAAATAGGTAGAAATATGGAACAGGAAGTTGGGTGGTTTGTGTTGGACTGAACTGGAGGTTACATTCCAGTCTGAATTTTGCTCATTGCTTACATTGACCAATGGATCAATACAATGCTGGTCCCAATGATCTCGTTTACTACATTAACAAACAGTTCAAGTGAACCAGTAGAAATATTTTCCAATGCTCTTTCTTTGGGCTCGGTTACGATAAGGAAACCCACTTCCTGTCGTGACTTTATCTTAACATTTCACTGCTAAGAATCAACCTTCAAATCCTCAATGTTAACTTAGGGAAAGGTATTTTGTATCTACCCCATATACAAGTCCGGAGATATTTTATTTGGCAGGAATAATGAAATAAGAACTGCAATGGGTAGTGGTTACCTACTTTTATGAAGATTCTTTGTTCTGAAAATATCAGGTATGGTTAAATTTTATTGTTTGATTTCTATTAATGGGGAGGACAAAAACACATTTGGTTGCTCTAATAATTTTTTAGAATTTTCTTGAGGTGCATTTAGAGATGCCCGAATTTTCGAAAAATCCGTGTTACCGCTCGAGGATTTGCAGATTTTCGAAAAATTTTAAAATTCGAAAAAATCCGGCGAATCCGCCTCTTTAAAAGTCAATGGGAAATAAAGTTCAGAAATTTCCACCTAAAATTAATGGTTAAAAATAGCTGGCTACTTTAGAGTAAATGGGACATGGAGGGAATGGTATCAATGCCAACAAATCTTAAAAAATCACAG
Organism: Hymenochirus boettgeri; assembly: GCA_019447015.1. Taxonomy (NCBI): domain Eukaryota; kingdom Metazoa; phylum Chordata; class Amphibia; order Anura; family Pipidae; genus Hymenochirus; species Hymenochirus boettgeri. The sequence continues at coordinate 338,575,666 of CM033470.1, forward strand.
TCCAGTTCCAGTGTATTGTTGTGCCTGGCTTTATCGGACGTCCTGAATTATGATATATACGAATACTGGGCCCGATAAATTCCCGGATTCTTCGAATATGGAAATTTCGAAAGAGCGGGACCGGGACTGGAAATTCGAAGATTACTGCCTATTTTCCTGTTTTAAATGTTCATTCACTGAGGCAGCAGTCGACAGGACCAGGTACCTATGCAAAAGGGTTATGATCTTTCCCATTGGTAGCAGGCATATACCAGCGGAGGAACGGAAGAAGGGGAAAAAAAAAACACAAAAAAAAAAACCACATAATAAAAAAATTAGGAGGGGCTCCAGCGTACGGCTCAGCGCTGCTTTCCATATAGAGACCAACGTCCTAGTGCCTAACAAGCAAGTGGTCAGATTTAAAGAGCAGAGGCTCCATTCATTGAAGCTGTGTGGCAATCAATGGAAGGGCAAAGTATCATTATATATTATACCCTATTTAAATAATTGGTAAAATTAATTGTATTTATAACATTATTTGTCAAATTAAATGTATCTCCCTGAGGAAAGGAAAAAGCAATTTTTTTTTTGTATCGTAACAGTACACCATTCCCCCCCACCTCTCCCTACGTTTTCCCCAGAATTCCTTCGTTGATTCAGCAGCAGCATGGGGAAGGTGTGCAGGATCAGGGGGTGGTGTTTCCCCTGGCTGAGGAGTGCTGTCACCAACTGCATCATACATGGTAGCAGGACACACCCACTTACTTGGCTGCAGTAAGAAATCTAGCTCCCGACTCTCTAAGTTCATTTACAGTATATCATGGCAGAGAGAGACACGGGAGAAAAAGTTAAACCTCTTCACCACAAATACTGTAAAACAAAGCAGGCAGGGGGACTTGCGTTGTTTTCTAATATAGATGTTTTATGTCTAAACATCTGATCAATGATTGATTTCATAGGGATGCTGGGAATATGGGCAATCTGGTATGGGAGGGAGTCGGAGATGCGAAAAGGATAGTACTGCTTATCCTCCAGTAATTGTGCGTAAGCAAGCCGGCTGTGATGGCATGTTTGATTATTCCTCCATTAAGCAGTGAAAAACTCATGCTAGCTTGAAGTGTGTTGTATGTGTGTGGCGTGTGTGTGGGTGTGGTGGGTGTGTCGTGGTGTGGATCAAACACATCCAGTCAGATAAACAGACAGCAGTCCCGAAGAATCCTCGCCCGTTTTGAGCATGCACTAAACAAAAACGCTCTTCGGACATTTCCCAGGACCAGGCAGTCAAATGAAAGTGGGTGGACCTGCACCATCCACAGCGTTCTGGGGGAAATCATTGATTTCTTCTAAACTACTGCTGCCAGACAAAGGATACTGCAGGTACATATCCACCTTACCACATATCTATCCTTCAACCAGGTTGACATTTATCGGTGGAAGTTACCTTTAAAATATATAGATTTTAAATCCTTTACCAAATCCAGTAATTGGGCTTGAGAGAGACACAGATCCCAGTTCTTTCTATTTCTCAGTAACTGGTTATATTTTATTATTATTTATTATTATTACTTATTTATTATTATTATTATCATCTTATCTTATGATTACCAGCCCGATTTAAAGGGTAAATAAAGTTAAAAAAAAATAGTCTGATCAATCATTTAAAAAGTCATTTTTTTCAATATACAATGCAAATCAATACCCACACAGACACATGGAACACACAGCTACTAATCCACCCTTCATTACCATGGCCAAGCCCTATTTAAAGGGTAACTAAAGTCATAAATGAAATCCTTGATCAATCATTAAAAAGTACATTTGTTTTCCACTTATAAATGACAAACTGATACCCACACAGACACAGGTAAATACAACTGACCCAACCTTCCGTTTCCATGGAGCCTCGTTTAATAGGGTACCATAAAGTTAAAAAAATCAATTCTTTGACTAATTCATTAAACAAGTGTATTTACCCCCCCCACTTTAGTAAATGCAAATCCGATACTCCGCACACGACACAGGTAAACATTCACCACTGACTAAAACCTTTGTTTCATGGCTATGCCCTTGTTCAAAGTATACTAAAGTACAAAAATGAAATGCTTGATCAAAATTCAAGTGATTTCTTTTTTTTCTCTTATAAACCGCAGGGACTGAACCTTACCAACTAGATCAGGTAAAACACCTAAGGAACACCACCCTTCCGTGTCCACGGACAGACAGGTTTACAAGGGTAAACTAAAGTAAAAATAAAATCCTTCAAAAGAATTGATACACTCAAAAATCAAAAACTGCTACCCACAACCTCTATACAGATACGAGGACACACAAGCTACTGATGCTACCCTTAACCCAACCACTTATTCCTTTCCATGCTACAATTAAACACAATAAAAATCATAAGTATTTAGCCAAAACCTGAAGTATTAATTCCAGAGCTATAGAATTATCTGATGACTTTTAATCGCAAATCTAAAAACCATTGACATTATAAAATTTGTTTCTTTTCAAGCCAAAAGTAAATTTTAGAACATAATGAACTTTCAGATATATCCATGTATTTTTTTTTTAATTAGACTTGCAGGTCTTTGAATATCCTCTGTACCCCCCTGTCAAACACATCTCCTTATACTGCCCCGTCCCACCACTGTCCCCACCAGAAGCGGCAGAATTAGATTGGGTCCTGGCGGCAGCCAGAATTTGTCAGCTGCAGTCTGCCTCATGCTAAGAATTGACTTGAAGTGAATAAGGTGGCCACAACCAAGGGAACCCAATAGTGTGGTAATGTGGCATAGCCTTTTTCACCTAATGTTTATGCCTATTTGTTTGAAAATAATATTCAAGACATGGTAACAGTGGGGCCGTCCTTTATGAATATGTACTCGAACATGACTGAAATGTGAGAGCTAAAAACATATAATTTTTTCTTAGTTCTGCAATCAACTGCCTATCCAGTCACCTTCCTCCAATCCCAGATGAGGCACCTGGTGTGTACTTGGCACGTAAGTGCATCCCTATGAATTTGTATCTTTGTATTAACCTTGTAAAATGAGTTTTTCTGAAATGGACCAACAAATCCATTAATTTGACGTGAGAGGACAGGATTAGTCTTTCTATTTCTCATTACCCTTTTATTGCCACCATTTTTGGACTGTATCTTGTCCCTCGGGCTCCCAGACATGCAGGCAGTACATAATGATCTATAGCTTAATATTCTTTCCCACATTATCAACACAACTAACATTTATACCATGAACAACCCACATAGCTATTCCACGTTACTGGGGTTCAACTATTGACAAAAGTGAAATCTGGATTAATTAATCTGAAAAGGTATTTTTATAAATGCGAATTATGATACCACCAACCCGAAACAGCACAGGTCACACAATCTACCGATGTCCCCCCGGACAAAACCTCTACCCTTCCTCTTCCCTTTTTGTTGTAGAAAGAAATATCAGAAATACCCTAAGATATATTATGTCTTTTGTTATTTTAACCTTTAGAGGGCGAGCTTCTTCACCCCACTCTATACCCCCACATCAAAGACAGAAGTTGGGGTTCCGGAAGAGGCTCCGGGCTGGAAAGACATCACAGGCCAACAACAGTAGGTAATTCTGAGCTGGAACATACCATTTTTTAAAAAGCTTTTCACTATTTAATCAAGTTTTTCATTGCATACTTGTTTGTTCAAAAATGATCCAAGAAATGTTCCATTTACACAGTGTTTTTAGGAAAGTGTCCCTTGACATGTAAGGATAGTGAGGGTTGAAAAACCGTATCTTTTTTTTTTTACTAGGAAGCCCCAAAGGGCAGCCCCTCCAGATACAACCCATCATTCACCACCACCCACCACCCCCTTTGATAGCGGCCCCGGTGTCTCTTATGCCTTTTTGCAGCCCCTAGAAGTTTAGCTCTTTGCTAATGCCCCCCCTCTGGACTTGGGGCGGTGGAGGGAAATATATTTAAACTTCGTGCAGTGTACAATCAGATTTAATTTTTATTTGACTGCACTTGATGATTTAATCGTTATACCCACTTATACATTAGATTACTGTAATCATGACTTATTTCCATGTTAATTATTTCTGCCGTGTGCAAAAATCAATGTAAATGCATGCAACATTGGGGTTAATGTGGTGTTTTGGACCTCACTGTGTGTTCTCTGGGGGCTGCCCCCTAATCCCTACACTCCACTGTGTTTGTAGAGCGCAAGTAATGCAAAACCCTGCTTAGTTTCTCTGTGTGCCGGCCACAAGTATTAGCAAAACCACGGGCACTGTCTTTTTCATTGTGTTGATCCAAACTTAATACCCACGATGCAATAAGAGAACTTAAATGACAAGTTCAGTGCATAAGTACATAGACAAAAAGAGCAGATTTGTTCCCCATTTACAGTGTAAACTTCAACTTGCCCTTTTCGCAGAGGGGTCCATGTGATAAATTAAATATAAATCCGAAATACTACTTCCTATTTGCAGGACCCCCTAGTAGAACCATTATGTCGGGCCCTTGACCCAGCCACCGGGGTGATTCAGTTGATCAGTAGAGATCTGAGCATTCTTTGGGGGGGAAACCATCCTAACAGACCAAGCAGTTAGAAACACTCTGGAACATGCCAAGGAACGTGGTGCCATCTGGGAAGAAGAAGAGGCAGTTAAGAACCTGAAATGCTCCGTTACGAATGTCCAACAGAAGGGAACAGCAAAAGTGGGTTATTGAGTCAACTCAATGTATTGAAAATTGGAAGCCAGAATGTGGAAAATAACTACCTGGGCCTAATATAAAAGAATAATTCGACACAGAAATTAATGAATTTTTCACTGAACTTTCCCTTAAAACATGCTATGTAAGCGGACATTTTTGCATTGAAGGACGCATGGTATGTGGCCATGGTCCAGTCGCTATATTGGCCTCTCTACGTGGTGCTTTAGGGAAATCTGCTTAAACTTACCACAATTCTCTCATTACTCTTCCCCACCAGAATGTTAGAGCATACGGAGGCGAACATGACCCGTATATCGTTTTGGGTGCGGGAGTTAGCGTTGGCGTTCACCTGGGCCGTGTAGGGGCAGAGTAGAGAGGAGGTTGACCCGGTGGAGAAATAGTTGTGTTTTTCGTGGTGATTTTTGTTTAGTGTAATTGTAAACTAGTTACTTTTTTTAACAAATATAATTAAAAACATTTGGTTTTAAATACCCTTTGCTTTAGTTTTAATATCATCAAACAGTTTTTTAGTTTACAATACTAAACATGCTACCATTATGTATATTCTGATTAATTATTCACTTGACACTTTCACCTAAGACCAGTTACGATCGGGCCACATTCGTACAGGCGTTTGCACACCCACAAGGGACAGGAACCGAGGGGGTTCCGCAAACCATCAGACGGAAATACTATTGCGTTACCGTAGGACTTGCCTAGTCGGCACCTATAGTTGAGGACTCGGAGCCGGACGGCTTGGCCCCAGGACAAAACCCCTCACATTGCTTCTCCTCAGATATGCCACGTGCAGTTGAAAAAGCTTTTTCCTGTTTCCGCTTTTAGAGGGACAGCCAGAGGGAGATAAAAGTAGGTAGGTTCCCAGCACACAAAAGTAGGTAGGGCCCCAGCACCCCACCTCCCACCCCCAGTGTCAGTGTCCCCACTCACATAAGCTTCAGGTGCTTCTTCTGACGATGTGCAGATAATCCTTGTGCTCTGCTCTTCTGTAGTGCACTGATCGTTCCTTCCTTCTGCATTTTGGCTCAGTGTGTAAAAACCGGAACATTTCTGTCACATACACAAGATAACTTTATGTTCCGGCTTTTTCACATTGAGCTGGAATGCACCTGTCATTGTGTTCTGGTCCGGTTCCGGATTTTACTTACCTGCAGTCCGGACAGTAACTGGAGTTCATTTAAAAGCCATAACATGACTGGAATCGCCGGAAACCCCTCCCCCTTTCTCGCTGGAGGCAATGGACTTTTTGTGGTTCCGGTCCAGTTCCGATTTTTATTTTTACCGGGATTGTTATTTCATTAATAGATAAAAAACACTCTCGGCTACATATACTGCCAAACATTTATGTACAACATATACACATACACCTCTACACACATTCCTACACTTATACACACAATCACACATGTAAATGAACACAAACACTGGTGCACACTCACTGCTTTATACACACTCATAAAGCAGTGTTAAAAACTTCTAACACACCCAGACTATATGCACTATATAGCTGTAGATGTAGTATACTTGGATTTTGGTAAGGCTTTTGATGCCGTCCCTATAGGTGACTAACATATAAGCTAAGGTCTGTTCGGCTGGGTTGGCACATTTGTACAAGAATAGAAAGTTGGTTTATCGATAGGAACCAGAGAGTTGTTGTTAACAGGGCTTCATCAATATAGACTGTGGGTATTGTCAGCAAGGATTCTGTGTTTGACAACGACAGAAAACTTTGCTGACCATTAAAAACTTTAGAGGATGTGCAATGGTTGCAGGTGGATCTAGATAGATTGTCACATTAGGCTGATGAAAATCAATGTTGATAAATGTAAAGTGTTGCAGCCCGGCAAGCAGTGCCATGCGGCAAGAGCCAGTAAGATATTTTCTTGTTTATAGAGAGGTATAGATTTAAGGGAGAAAAATGTTACTCTCCCTCTTTACAAAGCATTGGTAAGGCCTCAATTGGAATATGCAGTGCAATTTTGGAATCCTGTGTACAAAAAGGACATATTTGAAAGGGTTCAGAGAAGGGCAACTAAATTAATTAGGGGATTGGGGGAGCTTGAATATGAAGAGAGACTGGAAAATTTACAATTATGTACGCTGTAGAAAAGGCGCTTGCGTGGGGATATGATTACTGTGTATAAATACATTAACGGGCCATACAATAAACTATCTGGGGCATTGTTCACCAATAGAGCATGACAGAGGACACACATACATCCATTAAGACTGGAAGAAACGAAGTTTAGTCTTCAAGTTCGGAAAAGATTTTTCACTGTGAGAATAGTAAAACTATGGAACTGTCTTCCATTGGACATGGTGATGGCAGGTTCATTGGATATTTTCGGGAAAAAAAGCTGGATGAGTTTCTGAAAACAAGGAATGTTGCAGGTCACTGGTATTGATACATAAAGTACAGATGATCCAGGGATATTTTCAATTGTCACTTGGAGTCAGGAACAAAATTCTGGTGTGTTTTTTCTTCTTTGCCTTCCTCTGAATCAACAGTTAGGCAGGAAATGAGGAATGAAGATATTGCTAGATGGGTTGGACTGGATGGATATATGCCTTTATTCAACCTGAAACGCTATTCTAGACTAATACACACAAACAATATTAAACACACATACGTAGCTACACAGACATGCTCACTCTGATACACACATAATATACACACACATAAAAACATGTTGCTAAATAAGCCATTATACAAATATATTCTATTTCACACACATTGCTACACACACGCATTCAGACTTTCACACACTTTCTACACAAATGTTGACACTCTATACACTCACTCACACATTTACATTGTTACACAATCTCAAAAAGCCCAGACACCCAACACACATATAAACACATGCAAAAATACACTCAGAAATACCTCCAACCAAAACAAAATTCCACCAAAACAAAATTCCCAGGATGCAAAACCCCTTTCCGGCAGCCAGAGCAGAGTTTTCAGGGTGCAAAACCCTGTTACGGTGGTCAGACAAGAGTTCCCAGGGTTCAAACCCCCATTTCGGCAGCCAGAAAAGAGTTTCCAGGGTGTAAAATCCTGTTCCAGTGACCAGAATCGAGCCAAAGGGGTCCAGACTCCCATTCCAGCTGCCAGAACAAAGCCAAAGGGGTCCAGACCCCCGTTTAGGCATCAACAACAGAGCCAAATGGGTCTAGATCCCCATTCCGGCAGCCAGAAAAGAGCCAAAGGGGTCCAGACCCCCGTTCGGGCAGCCAGAACAGAGCCAAAGGGGTCCAGACCCCCGTTCCGGCGCCCAGAACAGAGCCAAAGGGGTCCAGACCCCCGTTCCGGCGCCCAGAACAGAGCCAAAGGGGTCTAGACCCCCGTTCCGGTGCCCAGAACAGAGCCAAAAGGGTCCAGACCCGCGTTTTGGCAGCCATAACAGTGCCAAAAGCATCCAGACCCCCGTTCCGGTGGCCAGAACAGAGCCTAAAGCATCCAGACCCCCGTTCCGGCAGCCGGAACAGAGCCGAAGGGGTCCAGACCCCCGTTCCAGCGGCCAGAACAGAGCCAAAACAATCCACACCCCCGTTCCGGCAGCCAGAACAGAGCCTAAACCATCCAGACCCCCGTTCCGGCAGCCATAACAGTGCCAAAAGCATCCAGACCCCTTTTCCGGCAGCCAGAACGGACCCAAAAGCACCCAGACCCCCATTCCGGCAGCCATAACAGTGCCAAAAGCATCCAGACCCCTGGTCTGGCAGCCAGAACGGACCCAAAAGCACCCAGACCCCCGTTCCGGCAGCCAGAACAGAGCCAAGGGGGTCCAGACCCCAGTTCCGGCAGCCAGAACAGAGCCAAAGGGGTCCAGACCCCCGTTCCGGCAGCCTGAACAAAGCCAAAGGGGTCCAGACCCCCGTTCTGGTGGCCAGAACAGAGCCAAAAGCATCCAGACCCCCATTCCGGCAGCCATAACAGTGCCAAAAGCACCCAGACCCCAGTTCCGGCGGCCAGAAAAGAGCCAAAGGGGTCCAGACATCCGTTCCGGTGGCCAGAACAGAGCCAAAACAATCCAGACCCCCGTTCCGGCAGCCAGTACAGAGCCAAAACCATCCAGACCCCCGTTCCGGCAGCCATAACAGTGCCAAAAGCATCCAGACCCCTGTTCCGGCAGCCAGAACGGACCCAAAAGCACCCAGACCCCCATTCCGGCAGCCATAACAGTGCCAAAAGCATCCAGACCCCTGGTCCGGCAGCCAGAACGGACCCAAAAGCACCCAGACCCCCGTTCCAGCAGCCAGAACAGAGCCAAGGGGGTCCAGACCCCCGTTCTGGTGGCCAGAACAGAGCCAAAAGCATCCAGACCCCCGTTCCGGCAGCCAGAACAGAGCCAAAAGCATCCAGACCCCCATTCCGGCAGCCATAACAGTGCCAAAGACACCCAGAACCCCCGTTTGCCGTCATGCCATAAAAGATCCAAAGGGGTCCCAGACCCGTTCGTCGGCCAAACAAGCCAAACAATCCAGACCCCCGTTCCGGCGGCAAACAGAGCCAAAACCATCCAGAACCCCCGTTCCGGCGCCAGAACAGAGCAAACCATCCAGACCCCCATTCCAGCGGCCAGAACAGAGCCAAAACCATCCAGACCCCTGTTCCGGCAGCCAGAACAGAGCCATAGGGGTCCAGACCCCCGTTCCGGCGGCCAGAACAGAGCCAAAACCATCCAGACCCACTTTCCGGCAGCCAGAACAGAGCCAAAAGAATCCAGACCCCCATTCCGGCAGCCAGAACAGAGATAAAGGGGTCCAGACTCATGTTCCGGCGGCCAGAACAGAGCCAAAGGGGTCCAGACCCCTGTTCCGGCAGCCGGAACAGAGCCAAAGGGGTCCAGACCCCTGTTCCGGCGACCAGAACAGAGCCAGAAGCATCCAGACCCCTTTTCCAGCAACAAGAAAAGAGCCAAAGGGGTCCAGACCCCCGTTCCGGCGGCCAGAACAAAGCCAAAAGCATCCAGAACCCCGTTCCGGCAGCCATAACAGTGCCAAAAGCATCCAGACCCCTGGCCCGGCAGCCAGAACGGACCCAAAAGCACCCAGACCCCCGTTCCGGCAGCCAGAACAGAGCCAAGGGGGTCCAGACCCCAGTTCCGGCAGCCAGAACAGAGCCAAAGGGGTCATGACCCCCGTTCCGGCGCCCAGAAGAGAGCCAAAGGGGTCTAGACCCCCGTTCCGGCACCCAGAACAGAGCCAAAAGGGTCCCGACCCCCAATCCGGCAGCCAGAACAAAGCCAAAGGGGTCCAGACCCGCGTTCTGGCAGCCATAACAGTGCCAAAAGCATCCAGACCCCCGTTCCGGTGGCCAGAACAGAGCCTAATGCATCCAGACCCCCATTCCGGCAGCCATAACAGTGCCAAAAGCACCCAGACCCCAGTCCCGGTGGCCAGAAAAGAGCCAAAGGGGTCCAGACACCCGTTCCGGTCGCCAGATCAGAGCCAAAACAATCCAGACCCCCGTTCCGGCAGCCAGAACAGAGCCAAAACCATCCAGACCCCCGTTCCGGCAGCCATAACAGTGCCAAAAGCATCCAGACCCTGTTCCGGCAGCCAGAACGGACCCAAAAGTACCCAGACCCCCATTCCGGCAGCCATAACAGTGCCAAAAGCATCCAGACCCCTGGTCCGGCAGCCAGAACGGACCCAAAAGCACCCAGACCCCCGTTCCGGCAGCCAGAACAGAGCCAAGGGGGTCCAGACCCCCGTTCTGGTGGCCAAAACAGAGCCAAAAGCATCCAGACCCCCGTTCTGGCAGCCAGAACAGAGCCAAAAGCATCCAGACCCCCATTCCGGCAGCCATAACAGTGCCAAAAGCACCCAGACCCCAGTTCCGGCGGCCAGAAAAGAGCCAAAGGGGTCCAGACACCCGTTCCGGCGGCCAAAACAGAGCCAAAACAATCCAGACCCCCTTTCCGGCGGCCAGAACAGAGCCAACACCATCCAGACCCCCGTTCTGGTGGCCAGAACAGAGCCAAAACCATCCAGACCCCCATTCCAGCGGCCAGAACAGAGCCAAAACCATCCAGACCCCTGTTCCGGCAGCCAGAACAGAGCCAAAGGGGTCCAGACCCCCGTTCCGGCGGCCAGAACAGAGCCAAAACCATCCAGACCCCCTTTCCGGCAGCCAGAACAGAGCCAAAAGAATCCAGACCCCCATTCCCACAGCCAGAACAGAGATAAAGGGGTCCAGACTCATGTTCCGGCGACCAGAACAGAGCCAAAGGGGTCCAGACCCCTGTTCTGGCAGCCAGAACAGAGCCAAAGGGGTCCAGACCCCTGTTCCGGCGACCAGGACAGAGCCAAAAGCATCCAGACCCCTTTTCCAGCAACCAGAACAGAGCCAAAGGGGTCCAGACCCCCGTTCCGGCGGCCAGAACAAAGCCGAAAGCATCCAGAACCCCGTTCCGGCAGCCATAACAGTGCCAAAAGGATCCAGACCCCTGGTCCGGCAGCCAGAACGGACCCAAAAGCACCCAGGCCCCCGTTCCGGCAGCCAGAACAGAGCCAAAACCATCCAGACCCCCGTTCCGGCAGCCATAACAGTGCCAAAAGCATCCAGACCCCTGTTCCGGCAGCCAGAACGGACCCAAAAGCACCCAGACCCCATTCCGGCAGCCATAACAGTGCCAAAAGCATCCAGACCCCTGGTCCGGCAGCCAGAATGGACCCAAAAGCACCCAGACCCCCATTCCGGCAGCCATAACAGAGCCAAAAGCATCCAGACCCCCGTTCCGGCAGCCAGAACAGAGCCAAAAGAATCCAGACCCCCATTCCAGCGGCCAAAACAGAGCCAAAACCATCCAGACCCCTGTTCCGGCAGCCAGAACAGAGCCAAAGGGGTCCAGACCCCCGTTCCGGTGGCCAGAACAGAGCCAAAACCATCCAGACCCCCTTTCCGGCAGCCAGAACAGAGCCAAAAGAATCCAGACCCCCATTCCGGCAGCCAGAACAGAAATAAAGGGGTCCAGACTCATGTTCCGGCGGCCAGAACAGAGCCAAAGGGGTCCAGACCCCTGTTCCGGCGACCAGAACAGAGCCAAAAGCATCCAGACCCCTTTTCCAGCAACCAGAACAGAGCCAAAGGGGTCCAGACCCCCGTTCCGGCGGCCAGAACAAAGTCAAAAGCATCCAGACCCCCGTTCCGGCAGCCATAACAGTGCCAAAAGCATCCAGACCCCTGGTCCAGCAGCCAGAACAGACCCAAAAGCACCCAGACCCCCGTTCCAGCAGCCAGAAAAGAGCCAAGGGGGTCCAGACCCCAGTTCCGGCAGCCAGAACAGAGCCAAAGGGGTCCAGACCCCCGTTCCAGCGGCCAGAACAAAGTCAAAGGGGTCCAGACCCTCGTTCTGGCAGCCAGAACAGAGCCAAAAGCATCCAGACCCCCCTTCCAGCAGCCATAACAGTGCCAAAAGCATCGAGACCCCCGTTCCGGTGGCCAGAACAGAGCCAAAACAATCCAGACCCCCGTTCCGGCGGCCAGAACAGAGCCAAAACCATCCAGACCCCCGTTCCGGCAGCCATAACAGTGCCCAGACCCCCATTCCGGCAGCCATAACAGTGCCAAAAGCATCCAGACCCCTGGTCCGGCAGCCAGAACGGACCCAAAAGCACCCAGACCCCGGTTCCGGCAGCCAGAACGGACCCAAAAGCACCCAGACCCCGGTTCCGGCAGCCAGAACGGACCCAAAAGCACCCAGACCCCGGTTCCGGCAGCCAGAACAGAGCCATGGGGGTCCAGACCCCCGTTCTGGTGGCCAGAACAGAGTCAAAAGCATCCAGACCCCCGTTCCGGCAGCCAGAACAGAGCCAAAAGCATCCAGACCCCCATTCCGGCAGCCATAACAGTGCCAAAAGCACCCAGACACCCAGTTCCGGCGGCCAGAAAAGAGCCAAAGGGGTCCAGACACCCGTTCCGGCGGCCAGAACAGAGCCAAAACAATCCAGACCCCCGTTCCGGCGGGCAGAACAGAGCCAAAACCATCCAGACCCCCGTTCCGGCGGCCAGAACAGAGCCAAAACAATCCAGACCCCCATTTCATCGGCCAGAACAGAGCCAAAACCATCCAGACCCCTGTTCCGGCAGCCAGAACAGAGCCATAGGGGTCCAGACCCCCGTTCCGGCGGCCAGAACAGAGCCAAAACCATCCAGACCCACTTTCCAGCAGCCAGAACAGAGCCAAAAGAATCCAGACCCCCATTCCGGCAGCCAGAACAGAGATAAAGGGGTCCAGACTCATGTTCCGGCGGCCAGAACAGAGCCAAAGGGGTCCAGACCCCTGTTCCAGCAGCCGGAACAGAGCCAAAGGGGTCCAGACCCCTGTTCCGGCGACCAGAACAGAGCCAAAAGCATCCAGACCCCTGTTCCAGCAACCAGAACAGAGCCAAAGGGGTCCAGACCCCCGTTCCGGCGGCCAGAACAAAGCCAAAAGCATCCAGACCCCCGTTCCGGCAGCCATTCGAACGGGGGTCCTTGACCCCTTTGGCTCTGTTCTGGTTTGGGGAAAAGGTTGGATGCTTTTGGCTCTGTTCTGGTTCCGCCGGAACAGGGGTCTTGACCCCTTTGGCTCTGTTCTGGCTGCCCCGGAACAGGGTTTGGATGGTTTTGGGCTCTGTTCTGGCCGCTGTATGGGGGTCCTGATTGTTTTGGCTCTGTTCTGGCCGCGGAACGGGGGTCTGATGGTTTGGCTCTGTTTCTTGCCGCCGGAACGGTGGGTTTTCTGGTTTTTTGGCTCTGTTCTGGCCGCCCGAACGGGGGTTCTGATTTTTTTGGCTCTGTTCTGGCCGCCGTAAACGGGGTCTGGACCCTGTTGGCTCTTTCCTCTGGCCGCCGAAACTGGGGGTCTGTTGCTTTTTGGCCTGTTATGGCTGCCGGAAGGGGTCTGGATGCTTTTGCTCCTTTTCTGGCTGCCGAACGGGGTACTGGAGCTCTTTGGCTCCTGTTTCTGGCCACCGAACAGGGGTCTGACCCCTTCTCTGTTCTAGGCTGTCGCGGAACGGGGGTCTGGGTGCTGTTTTGGTCCGTTCTGGCTGCGGACCAGGGTTCTGGATGCTTTTGGCACTGTTATGCTGCCGGAATGGGGTCTGGTGCTTTTGGGTCCTTCTGTCTGGCTGCCGGAACGGGGGTCGGGATGTTTGCTCTGTTCTGGCTGCCGGAACGGGGGTCTGTTGTTTTGGGGTCTGTTTCTGGCCAACCCGGACCACGGTGTCTGGACCCTTTGGCTTCTTTTCCTGGCCGCCGAACTGGGGTCTGGGTGCTTTTGGCACTGTTATGGCTGCCGGAATGGGCTGGATGCTTTTGGCTCTTGTTCTGGCCACCAGAACGGGAGTCTGGACCCCTTTGGCTATTCCTGGCTGCCGGAACGGGGGTCTGGACCCCTTTGGCTCTGTTCTGGCGCCGGAACTGAGGTCTGGACCCCCTTGGCTCTTTTCTGGCTGCCGGAACGGGGGTCGCCTTGGCTCTGTCCTGGCTGCCGAACGGGGGTCCTGGATGCTTTTGGTCTTACTGGCGCGACGTGCTGCCGGAACGGGGGTCTGGATGCTTTTTGTTGTTTCTGGCTGCACCGAACGGGGTCTGGACCCCTTTGGCTCTGTTCTGGCTGCCGAACTGGGGGTCTGGACCCCTTGGCTCTGTTCTGGCGCTGGAACGGGGGTCTGGGTGCTTTTGGGTCCGTTCTGGCTGCCGGACCAGGGGTCTGGATGCTCTTTGGCACTGTGTATGGCTGCCGGAACGGGTTCTGATGCTTTTGGCTTTGTCTGGCCGCCGGAACGGGGTGGGCTGGACCTTGGCTCGTTCTGGTTGCTGGAACAGGGGTTGGATGCTTTTGGCTTCTTTCTGGTCGCGGCGAACGGGGTCTGGACGTTGCTCTGTTTCTGGCCTGCCGGAACAGGGCTGGACCCTTTGGCTCTGTTCCGGCTGGCCCCGAACGAGTCGGTTGCCCTTTTATGAGCTCTGTTCTGGCTGCCGAGATGGGGGTCCTCGGATATCTTTTTGCTCTTGTTCTGGGCTGCGGAAAGTGGGTCTGGTGTTTTGGCTCTGTTCTGCCGCCGGAACGGGGTCGGGACCCTATGGGCCTGTTTGGCTGCCGGAACAGGGGTCTGGAGGTTTTGTGGCTCTGTCTGTCTGGCCGATGAATGTGGTCTGGTTGTTTTGGCTCTGTTCTGCCGCCCGGAACGGGGTCTGATGCTTTTGCTCTGTTACTCCCGCCTGGAACGGGGGTCTGGATGTTTTGGCTCTGTTTGGCCGCCGAACGGGTGTCTGGACCCCTTTGGCCTTTCTGGCCGCCGGAACTGGGTGGCTGGGTGCTTTTGGCACTGTTTATGGCTGCCGGAATGGGGGTCTGGATGCTTTTGCTCTGTTCTGGCTGCCGGAACTGGGTCTGGATGCCTTTTGGACTCTGTTTCTGGCCACCAGAACGGGGTCGGACCCCCTTGGCTTCTGTTCTGGCTGCCGTAACGGGTCTGGGTGCTTTTTGGGTCCGTTCTGGCTGCCGAACCGGGGTCTGGAGGCTTTTGGTCCGTCTGGCTTGTCGCGTACCGGGGTCTGGATGCTTTTGGCACTGTTAGGCTGCCGGAATGGGGGTCTGGGGCTTTGGGTCTCGTTCTGGCTGCCGGAACAGGGGTCTGGATGCTTTGGCCTGTTATGCTCGGCCACGGGGTCCAATGGCTGGATTTTTGGCTCTGTTCTGGCGCCGGAACGGGGTCTGGAGTGTTTTGGCTTGTTCTGGCCACGGAACGGGGTGTCTGGACCCTTTTGGCTCTTTTCTGGCCGCCGGAACTGGGTCTGGTGCTTTTGGCACTGTTTGGCTGCTGGAATGGGGTCTGGATGCTTTTGGCCTCTGTTCTGGCACCAAACGGGGGCTGGACCCCTTTGGCTTTGTTCTGGCTGCCGGAACGGGAGGTCTGGCCCCCTGTTTGGCTCTGTTCTGGCTCCGGACCTGGGGTCTGGACCCTTGCTCTTTTCTGGCTGCCGAACGGGTCTGGGTGCTTTGGGTCCGTTCTGGCTGCCGGACCAGGGGTCTGGATGGCTGTTTGCTGCCGAACTTTGTTTGGCTGTCCGCGAATGGGGGGCTGGTGACGTTGGTCCTCTCTGCGGAATCGGGGTCCTGGATCTTTTGGCTGTGATGGCTGCCGGAACGTGGGTCTGGGTGCTTTTGTCCGTTCTGGCTGCCGGAACAGGTCTGATGCTTTTGGCACGTTTATGGCTGCCGGAAGGGTCTGATGTTTTGGCTCTGGTTCTGGCCGCCGGAAGGGGGTCTGGATTGTTTTGGCTCTGTTCTGGCCTGCCGGAACGGTGTCTCATGGGCTTTTGGCACTGTTATGGCTGCCGGAACGGGGGTCTGGATGCTTTTGGCACTGTATGGCTGCCGTGAATGGGGGTCTGGGTGCTTTTGGTCCGTTCTAATGCGCCGGAACAGGGGTATGGATGCTTTTGGCACTGTTATGGCTGCCGAACTGGGGTCTGATGGTTTTGGCTCTGTTCTGGCCGCGGAACGGGGGTCTGGATTGTTTTGGCTCTGTTTCTGCCGCCGGAACGGGTCTCGATTCTTTTGGCACTGTTATGGCTGCCGGAACAGGGGTCTGGGTGCTTTTGGGTCCGTTCTGGCTGCCGGACGAGGGTCTGGATTCGTTTTGGCACTGTATGGCTGCCGGAATGGGGTCTGGGTGCTTTTGGGTCCGTTCTGGCTGCCGGAACAGGGGTCTGGATGCTTTGTGCACTGATTATGGCTGCCGGAACGGGGGTCTGGATGGTTTGGCTCTGTTCTGGCCGCCAAACGGGGTTGATTGTTTTGGCTCTGTTCTGGCCACCGGAACGGGGGTCTCGATGCTTTTGGCACTGTTATGGCTGCTGGAGGGGGGTCTGGATCTTTTGGCTCTGTTCTGGCTGCCAGAGACGAGGGCTGGACCCCTTTGACTGTGTTCTGGCCGCTGAACGGGGGTCGGACCCCTTTGGGCTCTGTTCTTGGCTGCCGGACTGGGGTCTGGACCCCCTTGGCTCTTTTCTGGCTGCTGAACGGGGGTCTGGGTGCTTTTGGGTCTGTTCTGGCTGCTGGACCAGGGGTCTGGATGCTTTTGGCACTGTTATGGCTGCCGGAACGGGGGTCTGGATGCTTTTGACTTTGTTCTGGCCGCCGAGAACGGGGGTCTGGACCCCTTGGCTCTGTTCTGGTTGCTGGAAAAGGGTCTGGATGCTTTTGGCTCTGTTCTGGTCGCCGGACCGGGGTCTGGACCCCTTTGCTCTGTTCTGGCCGCCGGAACATGGAGTCCTGGACCCCTTTATTTCTGTTTTCTGCTGCCGGAATGGGGGTCTGGATTCTTTTGGCTCTGTTCTGGCTGCCGGAAAGGGTGGTCTGGGATGGTTTTGGCTCTGTTACTGGCCACCGAACGGGTTCTGGACCCCTTTGGCTGTTTTCTGGCTGCCGGAACAGGGTCTGGATGGTTTTGGCTCTGTTTTGGCCGCTGGAATGTGGGGTCTGGATTCTTTTGGCTTCTGTTCTGGCTGCCGGAACGGGGTCTGGAGGCTTTTGCTCTGTTATGCTGCCGGAATGGGGGTCTGGGTGCTTTTGGGTCCATTCTGGCTGCCGGACCAGGGGTCGGATGCTTTTGGCCTGTTATGGCTGCGGAATGGGGTCTGGTGCTTTTTGGGTCCGTTCTGGCTGCCGGAACAGGGGTCTGGATGCTTTTGGCACGGTTATGGCTGCCGGAACGGGGGTCTTGGTTGGTTTTGGCTCTGTTCTGGCTGCCGGAACGGGGGCCTGGGTGCTTTTGGGTCCGTTCGGCTGCCGGACCAGGTTCTGGATCCTTTTGGCAACTGTTTATGCTGCCGCGACGGGTTTCTGGATGCTTTCGGCTTTGTTCTGGCCGCCGGAACGTGGGCTGGACCCTTTGGCTCTTTCTGCGTTGCTTGGACAAAGGGGTTGGATGCTTTTGGCTCTGTCCTGGTCCGCCGGACCAGGGGTCTGGACCCCTTTGGCATTCTGTCTGGCTGCCAGAACAGGGTCTGGACCCCCTTTGGCTCTGTTCTGGTCGCCGGAACATGAGTCTGGACCCTTTCTTTATCTCTGCCTGGCTGTGGGAATTGGGGCTGATCTTTTGGCTCTGTTCTGTCGGCTGCCGAAAGGGGTATGGAGTGATGTTTTTGCCTGTTCTGGTCCGCCTGGAACGGGGGGTCTGGAACCCCTTTGGCTCTGTTCTGGCTGCCGGAACAGGGGTCTGGATGTTTTGGCTCTGTTTTTCTGGCCTCCTGAAATGGGGGGTCGGATGTTTGGCTTCTTCTGCACCTACGGTATGGTTGGCTCGTCGGCCGCGGAAACGGGGGTCCTGTGATGTTTGCTTGTTGCCGACGTGTTTACTTGGCATCTCGCCGCGAACTGGGGTCTGGGGGTGCTTTTTGTCACGTGTAATGGCTGCCGAAGGGGTCTGGATGCTTTTGGCCTCGTTTTCTGGCTGCCATAACGGGGTCTGGATGTGCCCTTTTGGCTCTGTCTGGCCACCAGAACGGGGGTCTGGATTGCCCTTGGCTCTGTTCTGGCGCCGGAACGGGGTCTCGATTCTTTGGCAGTTATGTCTTGCCGATACCTTACTGGATTGTACCACTACCCCCAGGTACTGTACTGTTATGTTATATAATATCTATCCTTACTGGATTGTACCACTACTCCCAGGTACTGTACTGTTATGTAATGCAATGTCTATCCTTACTGGATTGTACCACTACCCCCCAGGTACTGTACTGTATGTTATGGTAAGTCTATCCTTACGGATTGTACACACCCCCAGGTACTGTACTTATGATGTAATGTATGCTTGCTGGATTGTACACTACCCCCCGGTACTGTACTGTTATGTTATGTAATGTCTATCCTTACTGGATTGTACCACTACCCCCAGGTACGTACTGTTGTTATGTAATGTTATCTTACTGGATTGTACCACTACCCAGGTATGTACAGTTATGTTAGTGTAATGTCTATTCTTATCGGATTGTACCACTTCCCCCAGGTACTGTACTGTTTTGTTATGTAATATCTATCCTTACTGGATTGTACCACTACCCCCAGTACTGTACTGTTATGTAAGTAATGTCTATCCTTACTGGATTGTACCACTGCCCCCAGGTACTTTACTGTTATATTATGTAATGTCTATTTTACTGGATTGTACCACTACCCCCAGGTACTGTACTGTTATGTTGTAATGTCTATCCTTACTGGATTGTACCACTACCCCCAGGAACTATACTGTTATGTTATGTAATGTCTATCCTTACTGGATTGTACCACACCCCAGGTACTGTACTGTTATGTTATGTAATGTCTATGCTTACTGGTTGTACCACTACCCCCAGGAACTATACTGTTATGTTTGTAAGTCTATCCTTACTGGATTGTACCATACCCCAGGTACTTGTACTGTTATGTTATGTAAATGTCTATCCTACTGGATTATAGCACTACCCCCCAGGGCTGTACGGTTATGTAATGTCTATCCTTACTGGATTGTACCACTACCCCCAGGTACTGTACTGTATGTAGTGTAATGCTATCCTTACTGGATTGTACCACTACCCCCAGGTACTGTACTCTTATGTATGTGATATATCCTACGGATTGTATCACTACCCCCAGGTACTGTAGTTATGTAATGTCTGCCTTACTGGATTGTACAACTACCCAGGTACTGTACTGTGTATGTATGTAGTAATGTCTATCCTTACTGGATTGTACCACAACCCCAGGTACTGTACTGTTATGTTATGTAATGTCTATCCATACTGGATTGTACCACTACCCCAGGGCTGTACTGTATGTTGTAATATCTATCTTACTGGATTGTACCACTCCCCCCAGGTACTGTACTGTTATGTAATGTAATGTCTATCCTACTGGATTGTACCACACCCCCAGGTACAGTACTGTTATGTATGTAATGTCTATCCTTACTGGATTGTACAACTACCCCCAGGTACTGTACAGTTATGTTATGTAATGTCTATCCTTACTGGATTGTACCACTTCCCCTCAGGTACTGTACTGTTATGTATGTAATATTATCCTTACTGGATTGTACCATCCCCCAGGTACTGTACTGTTATGTATGTAATGTCTATCCTTACTGGATTGTACCACTACCCCCCGTACAGTACTGTTATGTTATGTAATGTCTATCCTTACTGGATGTTCCACTACCCCAGGTACTGTCACGTTATGTTATGTAATGTCTATCCTTACTGGATGTACCACTACCCCAGGTTACTGTACAGTTATGTATTGTAATGTCTATCCTTACTGGATTGTACCATTACCCCCAGGTACTGTACTGTTATGTTATGGAATATCTATCCTTACTGGATTGTACAACTTCCCCCCAGGTACTGTACTGTTATGTTATGATATCTATCCTTACTGGATTGTACCACTACCCCAGTTACTGTACTGTTATGTAATGTAATGTCTATCCTATATGGATTGTACCACTGCCCCCAGGTACGTTACTGTTATATTATGTAATGTCTATCCTTACTGGATTGTACCACTCCCCCAGGTACTGTACTGTTAGTTTATGTAATGTCTATCTTACTGGATTGTACCACTACCCCAGGAACTATACTGTTAGTTATGTAATGTCTTCCTTACTGGATTGTACCACTACCCCCAGGTACGTACTGTGTATGTTATGTGATGTCTATCCTTACTGGATTGTATCACTACCCCCAGGTACTGTACTGTTATGTAATGTCTGTCCTTACTGGATTGTACACTACCCCAGGTACTGTATTGTTATGTAATGTCGTCCTGCTGAATGTACAACTACCCCCAGGTACTGTACTGTTTGTTATGTAATGTCTATCCTTACTGGATTGTACCACAACCCCCAGGTACTGTACTGTAGTTATGTAATGTCTATCCTTACTGGATTGTACCACAACCCCCAGGTACTGTACTGTTATGTTATGTAATGTCTATCCATATGGATTGTACCACTACCCCCAGGTACTGTACTGTTATGTTTTGTAATATCTATCCTACTGGATTGTACCACTCCCCCAGGTACTGTACTTATGTTAATGTAATGTCTATCCTTACTGGATTGTACCACTACCCCAGGTACTGTACTGTTATGTTATGTGATGTCTATCTTACTGGATTGTATCCACTACCCCAGGTACTGTACTGTGTATGGAATGTCTGTCCTTACTGGATGTACCACTACCCAGGTACTGTATTGTTATATAAGTCTGTCCTTGCTGGATTGTACAACTACCCCCAGGTACTGTACTGTTATGTTATGTATGTCTATCCTACTGGATTGTACCACACCCCAGGTACTGTACAGTTATGTATGTAATGTCTATCCTTACTGGATTGTACCACTACCCCCAGGTACTGTACAGTTATGTTATGTAATGTCTATCCTTACTGGATTGTACCATACCCCCAGTACTGTACTGTTATGTTATGTAATATCTATCCTACTGGATTGTACCACTCTCCCCCAGGTAATGTACTGTATGTTATGTAATATCTATCCTTACGGATGTACCACTACCCCCAGGTACTGTACTGGTATGTAATGTATGTCTATCCTACTGGATGTACCATACCCCCAGGAACTTACTGTTATGTTATGTAATGTCTATCCTTACTGGATTGTACCACTACCCCCAGGTACTGTACTGTTATGTTATGTGATGTCTATCCTTACTGGATTGTATCACTACCCCCAGGTACTGTACTGTTATGTAATGTCTGTCCTTACTGGATTGTACCACTACCCCAGGTCTGTATGTTATGTAATGTTGTCCTTGCTGGATGTTACAAACACCCCCAGGTTACTGTACTGGTGTCTAGTAATGTCTATCCTTACTGGATTGTACCACTGCCCCCAGGTACTTTACTGTTATATTATGTAATGTCTATTTTTACTGGATTGTACCACTACCCCCAGGTACTGTACTGTTATGTTATGTAATGTCTATCCTTACTGGATTGTACCACTCCCCCCAGGTACTGTACTGTTATGTAATGTAATGTCTATCCTTACTGGATTGTACCACTACCCCCAGGTACTGTACTGTTATGTTATGTAATGTCTATCCTTACTGGATTGTACCACTACCCCCAGGTACTGTACTGTTATGTTATGTAATGTCTATCCTTACTGGATTATACCACTACCCCCAGGTACTGTACTCTAATAGTAGCATAGTACTAGTATAAGTATATGTATTAAACGACAAGTAGTAATATGTTGTAGTAAGAAACCTTATGAAGCCGTATTTGAAAAGCGATATTCAATAAACTCTGCACCATTGCAACATCTTGCTGGAAGACAGTACTCATCCGTTGTATTAAAACGAGTCCAGACAATGTTTTGTCATGAAGAGATGGGCTCCTGCGTTTATGATATAAAAATTTGTCCAATGTTTGTGTATGTCATATTTGGTCATCCAAGTGAATATTCCTCGATTTACTACCCTTTTCATATTATTACTGTCCCTGGCTATAAGAAATAGGATTCTCTTAGATATACAGAATGAATATTCATCATTTTATGACCCTTCATTGTATTACAGTTCCCTGCTTATAAGGCCTAGGATGCTCTGTAGTGAATTAAAGAATGGGAATAACCTCATTTATACCCTCCCTATTATTACTGTCCCTGTTCATAAGGGACTAGGGGGCAGAGTTTAAAAAGAGCGAAAATAGCGAAATGTTTCGCATGCTTCGCTACTTCGCATGGGTTTTCGCCAAAAAAGGACAGTTAACGGTTATAAAATGGTAGCGTTACGAATGGCCGAAAAGCGTATCCGCGAGCTATCGCTAAACCCTGTTCGGCCTCACTTCGCAATGGTCAATTTTAGCGAAACTGTATAGGACGCAACAAAGGCATAATATTTTTTTTTTTTTGCGATGTTAGTAAATTTAATATTCTGAGCTGGATTTACAAGGTGTTGGTTTGTTGTTTGTGTTTTGCGTGTAAAAAGAGCGGAACAGATGTGCGCGGACCCTGGAACAGGTGGTGAAAAGTCAGTGATTTGAGTGGAAAAGGCATTCTAATGGGTAATATTGCCTGGGAAAAAGGCGATGACGCGACCGAGCATTAGAAAGACGAACGGACACAGTTAGCAAACGGACGAGAAATGCGGCAATTAGAAAGGCGACGAACCTTAATGATGGAATATGCACCTGAAAAAGCGCGAGGACACACACATCTAGAAAGGCGAATGTTGCGAGTGCAAAAGAAAAATTGATTCCAATGAGAAGATGACTAGAATAAGAACAGGCTGCTTCTTGGTAAATGTGAGGGTGCCATTTTGAACTTACATCATTTTTCTAGTGGCTTTTCTGGGTTGAATTGTTTTCATAAATGCAGTGCTTCTAGAGCTGCGTTTACGTTTTCCTGCGATACTTTTCCTCTCTTGTATCGCGCACAGTTCGCCAGTTTGTCCAGCCAGGAGAGAAGCTGGTTTTTTCGCGTTTTTGAAAAAGTAAGGAGACGAAACGAAGCCCACAAAATGGCGCTATTTGCGCTGCGATGTGGTGCCAGCTAATCATTTAGCGAAAAGGACGCAATACTTGTAAGCATAGAAAGATTGCCCCTAGGATTCGCTCTGAGCTGACTGCAATGCAGAGTGAATAGCTCACTATACAATGGTATGCCGCACTTGCATCAATTACGTCAGCCCTGCTCTAAGGACTAGAGCTGTATCGATGCGGCTCGTGAGAGTGCCAGGACGGAGAGCCCATGAGAATCATAGTCGCTACTCGATATTAGACCCATTCAGTAATGCATAGAAGTCCTGCTATAAGGACTAGGATTCTCATATAGAGTGTGACCGGAACGACGGGCCTGAGGAAGGAGAGTGACTCAATTTTACCCCTCAATTATTACGCAGTCCTGCTGAAGGCACGTAGGATTACGCTATGTAGTGGGAATACGAGGTGAATTATCGCTCAGTTATACCCTTGCATATGTATTACAGCCCTGCTATAGGAGGACGAGAAGGAATTCTCGTAGTGTATGACTACACGCAACGATGAAATATTCCTCAGATCTTCATACGCCCTTCACTGCTTAGTAACGGTTGACGCACCCCAGCATCGCGGCCTCGGCTTCTACCTAGCGGACGCGTATAGCAGATCTCTCGTTAGAACCTACTTGAGTGTCTATTTACGCGAACCCTGCCTATTATTACCACGCTCCGTCTGTACTAAGGACTAGCCGGTATGTCAGCATGCATGAGGCGTGCGCACAACGCGCCGGTGAATGTTCCTCATTATACCTGCGCACTATTATTCCGAGTACCGCCTGCTATAAGGCCTAGGATTCTCGCTTGCATGACGTGTGAGTACCAGAGAGGTGGCGCGAGCCAGCCCGCGACGTCGGATTTAGTCACGCCTGCAATCGTAACAGGTAACACACGAGCCGGTCACCTGCTAGTACGGAGGACGGCTTCTCATGCGCGGCCCCAGACGCGCGCGCGCGTCGACACCCACCAGAGTTCGACAGTATTGCGCAGCGCGTATCTACCGCTTACGCCCTGATAATGTTGCCGAGTCCCCTGCCCGTAGTGTATTTAGAGAGGACGCAGTGTAGGCATCTCTATGAAGAACAAGCCACGCCCCGACCAGAGTCGGCGTGACGTTCACTCGCTGTCGCGCCCGACACTAACGCAGCCTGCCATGTACGGTATCAAGCAGCCCGGTCCGAGCACCAACGACGGCTGCCCACGCCCTGCGGAGCCAAGCTCGAGGGCCTCGGCTTCTCTCGCGTGCCTCCCAAGGGGGGGATGTGAAATTTCCTTATTTCTCCCTTCATGTTCTGGAAGCAGGTACCCAGCCCCGTGATACCAGGACTGCGTGGACTTCTCTATAGGTAGTCGCTGGACCATGCACCCGCCGCTCCCGCTGTTGCTTGACGCCGAGCCCCCCTGAGACTAGTCAGGCGCGCTGCCTCTCCTGTACGAGACATGAGCGGCGTAGGGGCGGAGTTGTCGCCAAGCGCCTAGCCGTACTGTCGCGCGCGCCAGCTACGCGCGAGGCCCAGACCGTCTCACACTCCGCGTGTTAGATACCCTGTAGGATTATTACAGGCGCTGAGGCCCGAACTAGCCCGCAGCATTGGGCGATCTCTGGTAGGGTGCGTATCACCACACCAACCGACGCTGACCTAGCGAATGGTTGCGCAGCACTTCGCCCACTTGAAGAGCGCCCATGCCTCTCCAAGCCGGACTGCCGGCATGCGCAGCCATCTAGTACTGAGAGCTGGGTGTCACACCGGTCCCATGCATGGTCCAAAGTATCCCGCTGTTATTACTCATCTGACTATTCAACTTTGACCATCTTTGTTGTGCGCGCTCCGGTGGCGAGTACCTGGTGAGCTTCACACTTGGCGCGGCATGTTATATCCTTGTTGGCGTTGTGTAACTTGCTCTATTCTAGCTTGAGCTGTTGAATGGGTGCCTGGTCCTCCCACCCCCCTCCCCCTAGACACCTCTGCTTGCATATTGAGACGCTGTGCCCGTTCTTGACCCTTACTCCACGCACTGTGTATGAGCCTGATTTCGAGACTTTCTCAACCTCTGTGTTATTGGGAGGACAACCAACTGGGGCTATTATGACATGCCAAAATTTCTGTTTCACTGTCGACACTTTTCCATTTTCCCTTTGACCCGAGCATAAGTAGCGCGCTCCGTGGAGACACGTCTCTCCCACCATGCGCAATGCGAGCGGAGTCACTGGCTATCTCTCCCTTACTGGTCCCCCCCACACCTTTCATGTTTGATGTGAGTGCGATGACAACATAAGACAGAAGTGACATCAGACAGTCTGTACGTCTAACCCACATATGCGACACTGACTAGCGGATGTGTACACTGTCCTCAGTCAGCCACTCTAGTAAAAGGAAGCGGACAGCTGCACTTCAGTAGTCCAATTGGCACTGCATTGTGATGCGCTAGTGCATGTCACCAGCAGCCGTGACACCACATAGCTCACATGTACACACTCAGGGTAGCCGTCGGAGCACGCCCATAAGGCCGAATTCCCGCACCCTATGTAACCTTGCGTATGACAGCTTTAGTACCAGTCAGTCCTACAAAGAACGCTTTCTCTAGAAGCGCGCTGTCTAACAATTCTGTCCTCACAGCATTTAACCATTATTTCTATTTTTAATATGACTGCTTCCCTGGTCCCCCAGCCCCCAACCGTCAGGGTTTTTTATTTTAGAACCCCCCAACTTTTCTTACCTCCCCCTCTTCCTTCGCTGCGCTGCCGGCCCTCTGCTTGCGAGAATGCAGAGCAGAGGGGCGGCGGACCGGAGTCGCGTCTGGATTGGCTGAGCGGCAGCCGCGTCCGTGAAAATATATATTTATATATATAAATATAATAATATATATATATATACTCAATAGGAAACAATGGCACTTCAGGTCTTGAAAAGCTAAAACTTCCTCATTTATTAGATAAATAATAATTAAAATAACTTTATATCGATGCGTTTCAGCCCACAGGTGGGCGACCTCAGAATATGCCTGTCAGTGGGTTGTGAAAACCATCGATACAGCATAATTTTACTTGTATCTAAAAATGTTGAAGAGTGCTGTTGTTTCTTCTTGCTATGTATATTCTTTTGAGAACCTGGGGGTACTGGTACAATCCAGTAAGGACAGACATTACATAAAAGTGCTACATGGGCGGTAGTGGTACAATCCAGTAAGGATAGACATTACACTACATAAGTCAGCAGTACCTGGTGTTAGTGGTACAATCCAGTAAGGATAGACATTACATAATGTACAGTACCTGGGGTAGTGCTATAATCAGTAGGATAGACATACATAACATAACAGTACAGTACCTGGGGTAGTGGTACAATCCAGTAAGGATAGACATACATAACATAACAGTATATTCCTGGGGGTAGTGGTACAATCCAGTAAGGATAGACATTACATACATAACAGTACAGTACCTGGGGGTAGTGGTACAATCCAGAAGGATAGACATAATACATAATATAACAGTACAGTACCGGGGGCAGGGGTACAATCCAGTAAGGATAGACATTACATTACATAACGTACAGACTGGGGGTAGTGGTACAATCCAGTAAGGATAGATTAACATAACATAACAGTACAGTACCTGGGGGGAAGTGGTACAATCCAGTAAGGATAGATATTACTAAACATAACAGTACAGTACCTGGGGGTAATGGTACAATCCAGTAAGGATAGACATTACATAACATAAATGTACAGTACCTGGGGGTAGTGGTACAATCCAGTAAGGATAGACATTACATAACATAACAGTACTGTACTTGGGGGTAGTGGTACAATCCAGTAAGGATAGACATTACATAACATAACAGTACTGTACTTGGGGGTAGTGGTACAATCCAGTAAGGATAGACATTACATTACATAACAGTACAGACCTGGGGGGTGAGTGGTACAATCCAGAAGGATAGATATTACATAACATAACAGTACAGTACCTGAGGGGAAGTGGTACAATCCAGTTAGGATAGACATACATAACAAAATATGTACAGTACTGTATGGGTAGTGGTACAATCCAGTAAGGAAGACATTACATACAAAACAGTACGTACGCGGAGGGTAGTGGTACAATCCAGAAGGATAGACATTACATAACAGTACAGTACCTGGGGGGAGTGGTACAATCCAGTAAGGATAGATATTACAAAAACTAACAGTACAGTACCTGGGGGGTAGTGGTACAATCCAGTTGGATAGACATTACATAACATAACAGTACAGTACCTGGGGGTTGTGTACAATCCAGTAAGGATAGACATTACATAACATAACAGTACAGTACCTGGGGTGGGTACAATTCCAGTAAGGATAGACATTACATAACATAACAGTACAGTACCTGGGGGTAGTTGTACAATCCAGCAAGGACAGACATTACATAACATACAGTACCTGGGGTAGTGGTACAATCCAGTAAGGACAGACATTACATAACAGTACAGTACCTGGGGGTAGTGATACAATCCAGTAAGGATAAGATCACATACATAACAGTACATACCTGGGGGTAGTGGTACAATCCAGTAAGGAAAGGACATTACATAACATAACAGTAAGTTCCTGGGGGTAGTGGTACAATCCAGTAAGGATAGAACATTACATTACATAACAGTACAGTACTGGGGGTAGTGGTACAATCCAGTAAGGATAGATATTACATAACATACACAACATGACTACCGGGGGGAAGTGGTACAATCCAGTAAGGATAGTATACATAAACAATAACAGTACAGTACCGGGGGTAATGGTACAATCCAGTAAGGATAGACATTACATACATAAACTGTACAGTACCTGGGGTATGTGGTACAATCCAGTAAGGATAGACTTACATACCATAACTGTACAGTACCTGGGGGTAGTGTAATCCAGTAGGATAGATTACATAACATAAACAGTACAGTACCTGTGGGGTAGTAGTGTACAATCCAGCAAGGACAGACATTCATAACATAGAGTACCTGGGGGTGGTACATCCAGTAAGGACAGACATTACATAACAGTACAGTACCTGGGGGTAGTGATACAATCCAGTAAGGATAGACATCACATAACATAACAGTACAGTACTGGGGGTAGTGGTACAATCCAGTAAGGATAGACATTACATACATAGTACAGTACCTGGGGGAGTGGTACAATCCAGTAAGGATAGATATACAAAACATAACAGTACAGTACCTGGGGGTAGTGGACAATCAGTATGATAGACATTACATAACATAACAGTACAGTACCTGGGTTGTGGTACAATCCAGTAAGGATAGACATTACATAACATAACAGTACAGTACCTGGGGGTTGTGGTACAATCCAGTAAGGATAGACATTACATAACATAACAGTACAGTACCTGGGGGTAGTTGTACAATTCAGCAACGGACAGACATTACATAACAATACAGTACCTGGGGTAGTGGTACAATCCAGTAAGGACAGACATACATAACAGTACAGTACCTGGGGGGAGTGATACAATCCAGTAAGGATAGAATCATAACATAACAGTACAGTACCTGGGGTAGTGGTACAATCCAGTAAGGAAAGACATTACATAACATAACAGTATAGTTCCTGGGGGTAGTGGTACAATCCAGTAAGATAGAACATTACATAACATAACAGTACAGTACCTGGGGGTAGTGTACAATCCAGTAAGGATAGACATTACATAATATAACAGTACAGTACCTGGGGGCAGTGGTACAATCCAGTAAGGATAGACATTACATTACATAACAGTACAGTCACGTGGGGTAGTGGTACAATCCAGTAAGGATAGATATTACATAAATAACAGTACAGTACCTGGGGGGAACGTCTGGGGAGTGGAAGTGGTACAACCAGTAAGGAAGATATTACATAACATAACAGTATCACGTACCTGGGGGGTAATGGTACAATCCAGTAAGGATAGACATTACATAACATAACTGTACAGTAACCTGGGGGTAGTGGTACAATCCAGAAGGTAGCATTACATAACATAACTGTACAGTACCTGGGGGTAGTGGTACAATCCAGTAAGGATAGACATTACATAACATAACAGTACTGTACTTGGGGGGGGTAGTGGTACAATCAGTAAGGATAGACATTACTTACATAACAGTACAGTACCTGGGGTGGGAGTGTGTACAATCCAGTAAGGAGAGATATTACATAACATAACAGTACAGTACCTGAGGGGAAGTGGTACAATCCAGTAAGGATAGACATTACTACATAACTGTACAGTACCTGGGTGGTAGGGTCAGTGGTACAATCCAGTAAGGATAGACATTACAAACAAAACAGTACTGTACCTGGGGGTAGTGGTACAATCCAGTAAGGATAGACCTTACATTACATAACAGTACAGTACCTGGGGGAGTGGTACAATCCAGTAAGGATAGATATTACAAAACTCAACAGTACAGTACCTGGGGGTAGTGGTACAATCCAGATGGATAGGCATTACATAACATACGAAACAGTACCTGGGGGGTGTGGTACAATCCAGTAGGATAGACTTACATAACAAAACAGTACAGTACCTGGGGGAGTTGTACAATCCAGTAAGGACAGACATTACATAACAGTACAGTACCTGGGGGTAGTGATACAATCCAGTAAGGATAGATATCACATAACATAAGAGTACAGTACCTGGGGGTAGTGGTACAATCCAGTAAGGATAGACATTACACTACATAGCAGTACAGTACCTGGGGGTAGTGGTACAATCCAGTAAGGATAGACATTACATAACCGTACAGTACCTGGGGGTAGTGCTATAATCCAGTAAGGATAGACATTACATAACATAACAGTACAGTACCTGGGGGTAGTGGTACAATCCAGTAAGGATAGACATTACATAACATAACAGTATAGTTCCTGGGGTGTGTGTACAATCAGTAAGATAGACATTACATAACATAACAGTACAGTACCTGGGGTAGTGGTACAATCCAGGAAGGATAGAAGTTACATAACATATATACAGTATAGTTCCTGGGGGTAGTGGTACAATCCAGTAAGGATAGAAATTACATAACATAAACAGTACAGTACCTGGGGGTAGTGTACAACCAGTAAAATAGACATTACATAATATAACAGTACAGTACCTGGGGGCAGTGGTACAATCCAGTAAGGATAGACTACATTACATAACAGAATGTCTATCCTTACTGGATTGTACCACTACCCCCAGGTACTGTACATTTATGTTATGTAATGTCTATCCTTACTGGATTGTACCATTACCCCCACAGGCTCATAATGAGGTGAAAGAGAAATCCTGTTCTGGTTTATTGGCGGGAGGGGGAGCTATTTCTGACTATCTGCCCGTTAGTTCCCAACAATAAGGTTGTCTATCCTCCTTACTGGATTGTATCATACCCAGGTACAGTACTGTTACGTTATTGTAAGAGTCTATCCTTAACTGGATTGTACAATACTACCCCCAGGTACTGTACTGTATGTTATGTAATGTCTATCCTTACGTGATTGTACCACTACCCCCAGGTACTGTACTGTTAGTGTATGTAATGTCTATCCTTACTGATTGTACACTACCCCCGATACTGTACTGTTATGGTAATGTCTATCCTTACTGGATTGTACCACTACCCCGGATACTGTACTGTTTATGTTAATAGATATCTATCCTTATGGATTGTACCACATATTACCCAGTTTACTGTCTGTTATGTAATGCAATGTCATTCCTTACTGGATTGTACCAACTCCCCCCAAGGTACGACTGTTGTTATGTGTATGTCTATCCTTACTGTGTATCACTACCCCCAGGTACTGTAACTGTTATGTAATGTCTATCCTTACTGGATTGTACCACTACCCCCAGGTACTGTACGTAGTTATGTAATGTCTATCCTTACTGGATTGTACCACTACTCCCCAGGTACTGTACTGTTATGTTATGGAATGTCTTCCTGCTGGATGTACCACTACCCCCAGGTACTGTACTGTTATGTTATGTAATGTCTATCCTTACTGGATTGTACCACTACCCCACCAGGTACAGTACTGTATGTTATGTAATGTCTATCCTTACTGGTTGTACCACTACCCCAGGTACTGTACAGTGATGTTAGTGTAATGTCTATCTTACTGGATGTACACTCCCCCAGGTACTGTATGTTTTGTGTATTGTAATATCTATCCTTACTGGATTGTACCACTACCCCAGTACTGTACTGTTATGTAATGTAATGTCTATCCTTACTGGATTGTACCACTGCCCCCAGGTACTTACTGTTATATTATGTAATGTCTATTTTTAAGGATTGCACCACTACCCAGGGACTGTACTGTTATGTTATGAATGTCTATCTTACTGGATTGTACCACTACCCCCAGGAACTATACTGTTATGTTATGTAATGTCTATCCTTACTGGATTGTACCACTACCCCAGGTACTGTACGTTAGTTATGTAATGTCTATGCTTACTGGATTGTACCATACTACCCAGGAACTTACTGTTATTTATGTAATGTCTATCCTTCTGGATTGTACCACCTACCCAGGTACTGTACTGTTATGTTATGTTAATGTCTATCCTTACGGATATAGCACTACCCCCCAGGTACTGTACGGTTATGTAATGTCTATCCTTACTGGATTGTACCATACCCCAGGTATGTAATTATGTAGTGTAATGTCATCCTTACTGGATTGTACCACTACCCCCAGGTACTGTACTCTTATGTATGGATATCTATCCTTACGGATTTGATCACTCCCCCCGGTACTGTACGTTATGTAAAGTCGTCCTTACGGATGTTACAAACTACCCCCAGGTACTGTACTGTTATGTTATGTAATGTCTATCCTTACTGGATTGTACCAAACCCCAGTACTGTACTGTTTATGTTATGTAATGTCTATCCAACTGAGTACCACTACCCCCAGGTACTGTACTGTTATGTTTGGTAATATCTATCCTTACTGGATTGTACACACTCCCCCAGGTACTGTACTGTTATGTAATGTAATGTCTATCCTTACTGGATTGTACCACTACCCCCAGGTACAGCGTGTTATGTTATGTAATGTCTATCCTTACTGGTGTACCACTACCCCCAGGTACTGTACAGTTATGTTATGTAATGTCTATCCTTACTGGATTGTACCACTTCCCTCAGGTACTGTACTGTTATGTATGTATATCTATCCTTACTGGATTGTACCACTCCCCCCAGGTACTGTTACTGTTATGTAATGTACTGTATCCTTACTGGATTGTACCACTACCCCCAAGTAAGTACTGTTGTTATGTAATGTCTATCTACGGATTGTACCACTACCCCAGGTACTGTACAGTTAGTTATGTAAGTCTATCCTTACTGGATTGTACCACTACCCCCAGGTACTGTACAGTTATGTTATGTAATGTCATCCTTACTGGATTGTACCATTACCCCCAGGTACTGTACTGTTATGTTATGTAATATTCATCCTACTGGATTGTACCACTTCCCCCCAGGTACTGTATGTTATGTTATGTAAATCTATCCTTAATGGATTGAACACTACCCCAGTTACTGTACTGTTATGTAATGTAATGTCTATCCTTAATGGATTGTACCACGCCCCCAGGGACTGTACTGTTTATTATGTAATGTCTATCCTTACTGGATTGTACCACTACCCCCAGGTACTGTACTGTTATGTTATGTAATGTCTATCTTACTGGATTGTACCACTACCCCCAGGAAATATACTGTTAGTTATGTGAATGTCTTCCTTACTGGATTGTACCACTACCCCCAGGTACTGTAACTGTATGTTATGTGATGTCTATCCTTACGGATTGTATCACTACACCCAGGTACTGTACTGTTATGTAAGTCTGTCCTTACTGGATTGTACCACTACCCCAGGTACTGGATTGTTATGTAATGTCTGTCCTGCTGAATGTACAACTACCCCAGGTACTGTACTGTTATGTTATGTAATGTCTATCCTTACTGGATTGTACACAACCCCCAGGTACTGTACTGTTTGATATGTAATGTCTATCCTTACTGGATTGTACCACAACCCCCAGGTACTGTACTGTTATGTTATGTAATGTCATCCATAAGGATTGTACCACTACACCCAGGTACTGTACTGTTATGTTTTGAATATCTATCCTTACTGGATTGTACCACTCCCCCAGGTTACTGTATGTATGTAATGTAATGTCCTTACTGGATTGTACCACTACCCCAGGTACTGTACTGTTAGTATGTGATGTATTTCCTTACTGGATTGTATCCACTACCCCCAGGTACTGTACTGTTATGTAATGTCTGTCCTTACTGGATTGTACCCATACCCCAGGTACTGTATTGGTATGAATGTCTGTCCTTGCTGGATTGTACATACACCCCCAGGTACTGTACTGTTTTTATGTTTGTAAGTCTATCCTTACTGGATTGTACCACTACCCCCAGGTAATGTACAGTGATGTATGTAATGTCTATCCTTACTGGATTGTACCATACCCCAGGTACGTTACAGTTATGTGTATGTAATGTCTATTCCTTACTGGATTGTACCATTACCCCCAGGTACTGTACTGTTATGTATGTAATATCTATCTTACTGGATTGTACCACTTCCCCCCAGGTACTGTACTGTTATTATGTAATATCTATCCTTACTGGATTGTACCACTACCCCAGGTACTGTAATGTTATGTAATGTTATGTCATCTTCTGGATTGTACCACTACCCCAGGAACTCTACTGTTATGTTATGTAATGTCTTCCTACTGGATGTACCACTACCCCCAGGTACTGTACTGTTATGTTATGATGTCTATCCTTACTGGATTGTATCACTACCCAGGTACTGTACTGTTAGTAATGTCTGTCCTACTAGGATTGTACCACTACCCCCCGTACTGTATGTTATGTAATGTCTGTCCTTGCTGGATTGTAAACTACCCCCAGGTACTGTACTGTTAGGTAGTAATGTCTATCCTACTGGATTGTACCACAACCCCCAGGACTGTACTGGTATGTATGTAATGTCTATCCTTACTGGATTGTACCACAACCCCCAGGTACTGTACTGTTATGTTATGTAAGTCTATCCTACTGGATTGTACACATACCCCCAGGTACTGGTAATGTTGATGTTTGTAATATCTACCTTACTGGATTGTACCACTCCCCCAGGTACTGTACTGTTAGTAATGTCTATCCTTACTGGATTGTACCACTACCCCCAGGTACAGTACTGTATTGTTATGTAATGTCTATCCTTACTGGATGTACCACTACCCCCAGGTACTGTACAGTTATTATGTATGTAAGTCTATCCTAACTGGATTGTACCACTTCCCCTCAGTTATGTACTGTTATGTTATGTAAAATCCTTGGATTGTACCATCCCCCAGGACTGGTACTGTTGATGTAAGTAAGTCATATCCTTACTGGATTGTCCACTACCCAAGTACAGTACTGTTATGTTATGTAATGTCTATCCTTATGGATTGTACACACTACCCCCAAGTACAGTACTGTTGGTCTGGATGATTTTGGCTCTGTTTTCTGCTGCCGGGAAGGGGTCTGGATGCTTTTGGAACTCTGTTCTGTCCACCCAGAACGGGTGTGTCTGGACCCCATGGTCGTCTGTTCGGGGCTGCCGGAAACCGGGGCGGTCTGGGTGCTTTTTGGGTTCTTTCTGGCTGCCGGAAAAACCGGGGTCTTTGTGCTTTGGTGTCGTTCTGGTGAACGGACCAGGGGTCTGGATGCGTTTGGCACTGTTATGCTGCGGAATGGGGGGTCTGGGTGCTTGTTGGCGTCCGTTCTGGCTGCCGGAACCGGGGTCTGGCATGCTTTTGGCACTGTTATGGCTGCCGGAACGGGGGTTCTTGGTTGCTCGGCATGGTTTTGGCTCTGTTCTGGTCGCCGGAACGGGGTTGGATTGTTTTGGCTATGTTCTGGCCACCTGAACGGGTGTCTGGACCCTTTGGCTCTTTCTGGCCGCCGGAACTGGGGTTGTGGTGCTTTGGCACTGTTATGCTGCTGGAATGGGGGTCTGGATGCTTTTGGCTCTGTTCTGGCCACCAGAACGGGGGTCTGGACCCCTTTGGCTTTGTTCTGGCTGCCGGAACGGGGGTCTGGACCTTTGGCTCTGTTCTGGCTGCCGGAACTGGGGTCTGGACCCCCTGGGCTCTTTTCTGGCTGCGCGGAACGGGTCTGGTGCTTTTGGGTCCGTCTGGCTGCCGGACCAGGGGTCTCTGGATGCTTTTGGCACTGTTATGGCTGCCGGATGGGGGGTTGGGTGCTTTTGGGTCCGTCTGGCTGCCGAACAGGGTCCTGGATGCTTTTGGCACTGTTATGGCTGCCGGAACGGGGTCTGGGGCTTTTGGGTCCGTTCTGGCTGCGGAACGGGGTCTGGATGCTTTTGGCACTGTTATGGCTGCCGAACGGGGGTCTGGATGGTTTTGGCTGTTCTGGCCGCGGAAGGGGGGTCTGGATTGTTTTGGCTCTGTTCTGCCGCCGGAACGGGGGTCCGATGCTTTGGCACTGTTATGGCTGCCGGAACGGGGGTCTGGATGCTTTTGGCACGTTATGGCTGCCGTGAATGGGGTCTGGGTGCTTTGGTCCGTTCTAGCTGCCGGACGGGGTATGGATGCTTTTGGCACTGTTATGCTGCCGGAACTGGGGTCTGATGGTTTTGGCTCTGTTCTGGCCGCCGGAACGGGGTCTGGATTGTTTGTGGCTCTGTTCTGGCCCGGAACGGGGGTTCGATTCTTTTGGCACTGTTATGGCTGCCGAACAGGGTCTGTGTGCTTTTGGGTCCGTTCTGGCGGCCGGACCAGGGGTCTGGATCTTTGGCACTGTTATGGGCTGCGGAATGGGGGTCTGGGTGCTTTTGGTCCGTTCTGCTGCCGTAACGGGGTTGGATGCTTTGGCACTGTGATGGCTGCCGGAACGGGGGTCTGGATGGTTTGGCTCTGTTTGGCCGCCGGAAACGGGGGTCTGGATTGTTTTGGCTCTGTTCTGGCCACCGGAACGGGGGTCTCGATGCTTTTGGCACTGTTATGGCTGCTGGAAGGGGGGTCTGGATGCTTTTGGCTCTGTTCTGGCTTTGCCAGAACGAGGGTACTGGACCCCTTTGACTTTGTGTGGCCGCTGGAAGGGGGTCTGGACCCCTTTGGCTCTGTTCTGGCTGCCGGAACTGGGGTTCTGGACCCCTTGGCTTTTCTGGCTGCTGGAACGGGGGTCTGGGTGCTTTGGTCTGTTCTGCGCTGCTGGACCAGGGGTCTGGATGCTTTTGGCACTGTTATGGCTGCCGGAACGGGGGTCTGGATGCTTTTGACTTTGTTCTGGCCGCCGGAACGGGGGTCTGGACCCTTTGGCTCTGTTCTGGTTGCTGGAAAAGGGGTCTGGAGGCTTTTGGCTCTGTTCTGGTCGCGGAACAGGGGTTGGACCCCTTGGTTCTGTTCTGGCCGCCGGACATGAGTCTGCTGGACCCCTTTATTTCTGTTCTGGCTGCCGGAATGGGGGTCTGGATTCTTTGGCTCTGTTCTGCTGCCGGAAAGGGTGTCTGGATGGTTGGCTCTGTTCTGGCCACGGAACGGGGGTCTGGACCCTTTGGCTCTGTTCTGGCTGCCGGAACAGGGGTCTGGATGGTTTGGCTCTGTTTTGGGCCGCTGGAATGAATGGGGGTCTGGATTCTTTTGGCTCTGTTCTGGCTGCCGAAACGGGGTCTGGATGTTTTGGCTCTGTTATGGCTGCGGAATGGGGGTGCTGGGTGTTTTTGGGTCCATTCTGGCTGCCGGACCGGGGTCTGGATGCTTTTTGGCACTGTTATGGCGCCCGGAATGGGGTCTGGTGCTTTTGGGTCCGTTCTGGCTGCCGCGAACGGGGTCTGGATGCTTTTGGCATGTTTATGGCTGCGGAACGGGGGTCTGGATGGTTTTGGCTCTGTTGGCTGCCGGAACGGGGGCCTGGGTGCTTTTGGGTCCGTCTGGCTGCGGCCCAGGGTCTGGATCCTTTGGCACTGTTATCGGCCAGAACAAAGCCAAAAGCATCCAGACCCCCGTTCCGGCAGCCATAACAGTGCCAAAAGCATCCAGACCCCTGGTCCGGCAGCCAGAACGGACCCAAAAGCACCCAGACCCCCGTTCCAGCAGCCAGAACAGAGCCAAGGGGGTCCAGACCCCAGTTCCGGCAGCCAGAACAGAGCCAAAGGGGTCCAGACCCCCGTTCCGGTGGCCAGAACAAAACCAAAAGCATCCAGACCCCCGTTCCGGCAGCCGTCCGGCAGCCAGAACGGACCCAAAAGCATCCAGACCCCCGTTCCGGCAGCCAGGACAGAGCCAAGGGGGTCCAGACCCCCGTTCCGGCAGCCAGAACAGAGCCAAGGGGGTCCAGACCCCAGTTCCGGCAGCCAGAACAGAGCCAAAGGGGTCCAGACCCCCGTTCCGGCAGCCAGAATAGAGCCAAAGGGGTCCAGACTCCCGTTCTGGTGGCCAGAACAGAGCCAAAAGCATCCAGATCCCCATTCCGGCAGCCATAACAGTGCCAAAAGCACCCAGACCCCAGTTCCGGCGGCCAGAAAAGAGCCAAAGGGGTCCAGACACCCGTTCCGGTGGCCAGAACAGAGCCAAAACAATCCAGACCCCCGTTCCGGCAGCCAGAACAGAGCCAAAACCATCCAGACCCCTGTTCCGGCAGCCAGAACGGACCCAAAAGCACCCAGACCCCCATTCCGGCAGCCATAACAGTGCCAAAAGCATCCAGACCCCTGGTCCGGCAGCCAGAACGGACCCAAAAGCACCCAGACCCCCGTTCCGGCAGCTAGAACAGAGCCAAGGGGGTCCAGACCCCTGTTCTGGTGGCCAGAACAGAGCCAAAAGCATCCAGACCCCCGTTCCGGCAGCCAGAACAGAGCCAAAAGCATCCAGACCCCCATTCCGGCAGCCATAACAGTGCCAAAAGCACCCAGACCACAATCCAGACCCCCTTCCGGCGGCAGAACAGAGCCAAAACATCCAGACCCTCCGGCATCATACAGTGCCAAAAGCATCAGACCCTGTGCGGGCAACCCCTGTTCCGGCGACCAGAACAGAGCCAAAAGCATCCAGACCCCTTTTCCAGCAACCAGAACAGAGACAAAGGGGTCCAAACCCCCGTTCCGGCGGCCAGAACAAAGCCAAAAGCATCCAGACCCCCGTTCCTGCAGCCATAACAGTGCCAAAAGCATCCAGACCCCTGTTCCGGCAGCCAGAACGGACCCAAAAGCACCCAGACCCCCGTTCCGGCAGCCAGAACAGAGCCAAGGGGGTCCAGACCCCAGTTCCGGCAGCCAGAACAGAGCCAAAGGGGTCCAGACCCCCGTTCCGGCAGCCAGAACAAAGCCAAAGGGGTCCAGACCCCCGTTCTGGTGGCCAGAACAGAGCCAAAAGCATCCAGACCCCCGTTCCGGCAGCCAGAACCAAGTCAAAAGCATCCATACCCCCGTTCCGGCCACCAGTACAGAGCCAAAGGGGTCCAGACCCCTGTTCCGGCAGCCAGAACAGAGCCAAAAGCATCCAGGCCCCCAGTCCGGCAGCCATAACAGTGCCAAAAGCATCCAGACCCCTGTTCCGGCAGCCAGAATGGACTCAAATGCATCCAGACCCCCCGTTCCAGCAGCCAGAACAGAGCCAAAGGGGTCCAGACCCCCGTTCCGGCGGCCAGAACAGAGCCAAAACCATCCAGACCCCCTTTCCGGCAGCCAGAACAGAGCCAAACGAATCCAGACCCCCATTCCGGCAGCCAGAACAGAGATAAAGGGGTCCAGACTCATGTTCCGGCAGCTAAAACAGAGCCAAAGGGGTCCAGATCCCTGTTCCGGCAGCTGGAACAGAGCCAAAGGGGTCCAGACCCCTGTTCCGGCGACACGAACAGAGCCAAAAGCATCCAGACCCCAGTTCCGGCAGCCAGAACAGAGCCAAAGGGGTCCAGACCCCCGTTCCGACGGCCAGAACAAAGCCAAAAGCATCCAGACCCCCGTTCAGGCAGCCAGAACAGAGCCAAAGGGGTCCAGACTCCCGTTCAGGCAGCCAGAACAGAGCCAAAGGGGTCCAGACTCCCGATCAGGCAGCCAGAACAGAGCCAAAGGGTATCGGCAAGACATAACTGCCAAAGAATCGAGACCCCGTTCGGCGGCCAGAACAGAGCCAAAACAATCCGACCCCCGTTCCGGCGGCAGACAGAGCCAAAAACCATTCCAGAACCCCGTTCCGGCAGCAAAAACAGTGCCAAAAGCATCCAGACCCCGTTCGGCAGCTAGAACGGACAAAAAGCACCCCGACCCCATTCCGGCAGCCAAAAACAGTGCAAAAGCATCCAGGACCCCCGTCCGGAGCCATAACAGAGACAAACATCCGACCCCCATTCAGGGCCCGAACAGAGCAAACATCCAGACCCCTGTTCCGGCAGCCAGAACAGAGCCAAAGGGGTCCAGACCCCCGTTCCGGCGGCCAGACAGGCAAAAACCACTCCATACCCCCTTTCCGCAGCCAGACAGAACAGAGCCAAAAGAATCCAGACCCCAATTTCCACAGCCAGGCCAGAGATAAAGGAAAGGGTCCAGACTCTGTTCCGGCGACCAGAACCAGAGCCAAAGGGGGTCCAGACCCATGTCTGGCAGCCAGACAGAAATGCCAAAGGGGTCCAGACCCTGGTCCGGCGGACCAGGACAGAGCCAAAAGCATCCAGACCCCTTTTCCAGCAACGCCAGAAAGAGCCAAAGGGTCCCAGCACCACGTTCCGGCGGCCAGAACAAAGCCGAAAGATCCAGAAACCCGTGCGGCAGCATAAACAGTGCCAAAAGATCCAGAACCATGGTCCGCAGCCGAACGGACCCAAAAGCACCCAGGCCCCGTTCCGGCAGCCAGAACAGAGCCAAAACAAGCCAAGACCCCCGTTCGGCAGCCATAAACCGTGCCAAAAGCATCCAGACCCCTTCCGGCAGCCAAGAACGGACACCAAAAAGCACCAGACCCCATTCCGCAGCATAACAGGCCAAAAGCATCCAGACCCCGGTCCGGCAGCCAGAATGGACCCAAAAAGCACCCAGACCCACCATTCCGGCAGCTAACAGAGCAAAAAGCCTCCAGACCCCGTCCGGCAGCCAGAAACAGAGCCAAAAGAATCCAGACCCCACATTCCAGCGGCCCCCCCCCCCAAAACAGAGCCAAAAAACCATCAGACCCTGTTCCGGCAGCCAGAAAACAGCCAAAGGGTCCAGACCCAGTTCCGGTGGCCAGAACAGAGCCAAAACCATCCCAACCACCCTTTCCGGCAGCAGAACGAGCCAAAGAATCCAGCCCCCATTCCGGCAGCAGAAAACAGAAATAAAGGGTCCAGGACTCCATGTTCCGGCGGCCAGAACAGAAGCTAAAGGGTCCAGACCCCGTCGGCGACCAAGAACAGAGCCAAAAGCCATCCACAGACCCTTTTCCAGCACCAGAAACAGAGACCAAGGGGTCCAGACCCCCGTTTCGGCGGCCAGCAGAACAAAGTCAAAAGATCCAGACCCCCGTTCGGCAGCCATAACAGTGCCAAAAGCATCCAGACCCCTGGTCCAGAGCCAGAACAGACCCAAAAGCACCCAGACCCCCGTTCAGCAGCCAGAAAGAGCCAAGGGGTCCAGACCCCAGTCCGGCAGCCAGAGAACAGAGCCAAAGGGGTCCGACCCCCGTTCCAGCGGCTCGAACAAAGTCAAAGGGGTCAGCCATGTCTCTGGCAGCCAGACAGAGCCAAAGCATCCAGACCCCAATTGCCAGCAGCCATAACAGTGCCCAAAAAGCATCGAGACCCCCCGTTCCGGTGGCCAGAACAGAGCCAAAACAATCAGACCACCGTTGGCGGCCAGAACAGAGCCAAAACCATCCAGACCCCCGGTTACGGCAGCCTAACACGTGCAAAAGCATCCAGACCCTGTTCCGGCAGCCAGAACGGACCAAAAGCACCCAGACCCCCATCCGGCCAGCAACAGTGCCAAACGAATCCAGACCCCTGCGTCCGCAGCCAGAACGGACCCAAAGCACCCAGACCCTGTTACGGCCAGCCATAACAGATGCCAAAAGAATCGAGACCCGTTCGCGGGCGCAGAAACGAGCCAAAACAATCCAGACCCCGTCTCCGCGGCCAGAACAGAGCCAAAAACCAATCAGACCCCAGTTCCGGACAGCACTACAGTTGCCAAAAGCATCCATACCCCTGTTCCGGCGTTAGAACGGACCAAAAGCACCCAGACCCCATTCACGGCAGCCATAACAGTGCCAAAAGCATCCAGACCCCCCGTTCCGGCAAGCCATAACAGTGCAAAGCCATCGAGACCACCGTTCCGGCAGGACTCAGAACAGAGCCAAAACAAATCCAGACCCCCCTTCCGGCGGCAGAACAGAGCCAAAAACATCCAGACCCGTCGGCAGCCATACAAAGTGCCAAAAGCATCAGACCCTGTGTCCGGCAGCCAGAGACGGAACCCAAAAGCACCACAGCCCCGTCCGGCACCATACCAGTTGCCAAAAGCATCCAGGACCCCTTCGCAGACCCCAACAGTCACGCAGCCCCCGATTCCGGACAGCCAAACACAGACCTGCAGCAAAAGGCCACTTCCCAGACCCGCTGGTCCGGCAGCCAGAACGGACCCAAAAGCACCCAGACCCGTTCCGGCAGCAGAAAGAGCCCAAGGGGGTCCAGACCGAGTCCGGAGCCAGAACAGAGCCAAAGGGGCCAGACCCCCGTTCCGGCAGCCAGAACAAAGCCAAAGGGGTCACCCCCGTTTGGTGCCAGAACAGAGGCCAAAAGATCCAGACCCCCATTCCAGCAGCATAACAGTGCCAAAAGCAACCAGACACCAGTTCCGGCGGCCAGAAAGAGACAAAGGGTCCAGACACCCCGTTCGGTGGCCAGAACATAGCAAAACAACTCCAGGACCCCGTTCGGCGCCAGAACAGAGCCAAAACCAGCAGACCCCGTGCCGAGCCATAAACAGGCCAAAGCATCCAACCCCTGTTCCGGACAGCCAGAACGGACCACAAAGCCCCAGACCCCATTCCGGCAGCTAACAGTGCCAAAGCATCCAGACCCCGGTAGGCCCAAGCCAGACGGACCAAAAGCCCAGACCCCGGGTTCGGCAGCCAGAACGGACCCAAAAGCACCCCAGACCCGGGTTAAGGCAGCCAGAACAGAGCCATGGGGGGGAGGGGGTGGGGGGGGTCCGACCCGTTTGGTGGCCAGAAAAGAGTCAAAAGGCATCCAGACCCGTTTCCGGCAGCCAGAACAGAGACAAAGATCCCAGACCCCCATTCCGGCAGCCATAAACAGTGCCAACAAGCACCCAGGCCACCCAGTTCCGGCGGACGAGGAAAACGCGCCAATAGGGAGTCCAGACCACCCGTTCCGGCGGCAGACGAGCCAAAACAATTCCAGACCCCGTTCCGGCGGGAGAACAGAGACCAAAACCATCCAGACCCCGTTTCCGGGCGGACAGAACAGAGCCAAAACCAATCCAGACCCAATTCACGGCCAGACAGACAGAGCCACAAAACTCCAGACCCCTGTTCGGCAGCCAGAAACAGAAGCCATAGGGGTCCAGACCCAGTTCCGGCGCCAGACAGAGCCAAAACTCAGACCCACTTTCCGCAGCCAGAAAAGTAGCAAAAAGAATCCGGACCCCCATTCGGCAGCCAGAACAAGAGATTATAAAAGGGGCACGACTCATTGTTCCGGGGCCAGCCGACAGAGCCAAAGGGGTCCAGCCCTGTTCAGCAGCCGAAACAGAGCCAAGGCGGTCCAGAACCCCTGTCGCCGCGACCAGAACAGAAGCCAAAAAGCACCAGACCCGTTACAGCAACCAGAACGAGCCAAAGGGGTCCAGCCCCCAGTTCGGCGGCCAGCAACAAAGACCAAAAGCATCAGAACCCCGTTCCGGCAGCCATAACAGTGACCAAAGACATCCAGACCCCTGGTCCGCGCAGCCAGAACGGACCCAAAAGCACCCAGACCCCCGGTTCCAGCAGCCAGAACAGAGCAAGGGGTCCAGACCCCCGTCCGGCAGCAGAACAGAGCCAAAGGGGTCCTAGACGTCCGTGTGGACAGACAACAACAAAAAGCATCCAGACCACGTTCCGGCAGCCGTACGGCGCCAGAAAGGACCAAAAGCTCCAGACCCCCGTTCGGCAGCCATGGGACAGAGCCAAGGGGGTCGACCCCCGTTCCGGCAGACGACAGAACAGAGCCAAGGGGGTCCAGCACCCAGTTCCGGCGCCAGAACAGAGCAAAGGGTCCAGACCCCGTTCCGGCAGCCAGGAATGAGCCAAAGGGGTCCAGACTCCAGTTCTGGTGGCCAGAAAAGAGCCAAAAGCATCCAGTCCCATTCGGCAGCCATAACAGTGCCAAAGCACCCAGACCCCAGTTTCGGCGGCCCAGGGAAAAGGAACCAAAGGGTCACAGACCACCGGTCGGGTTGGCCAGAAACAGACAAAACAATCCAGACCCCCGTTCCGGCAGACCAGAACAGAGCCAAAACATCCACGACCCCTGACTTCCGGCAGCCAGCAGAAGGACCCAAAAGCACCCAGACCACAATTCCGGCTACATAACAGTGCCAAAGCATCCAGAACCCTGGTACCGCAGCACAGACGGACCAAAAGCACCCAGACCCACGTTCCGGCAGCTAGAACAGAGAAGGGGTACAGACCCCTGTTCTGGTGGCCAGAACAGAGCCAAAAGCATCCAGACCCCCGTTCGGCAGCAGAAAAGGCAGCAAAAGCATCCAGACCCCCATTCGGCAGCCATAACAGGGCCAAAAGCACCAGACCGCCCAGTTCGGCGGCCAAGAAGGAAAGAGCCAACAGGGTCAGACACCCGTTTCCGGCCGGCCAGACAGAGCCAAAAAAAATCCAGAACCCCCGTTCGGCCGGCAGAACAGAGCCAAAAAAGCCAGCCCCACCCCCGTTCCTGGCGGACAAGAAAACAGAGCCCAAAACATCCAGACCCCCGTTACCGCGGCCAGAACAGAGCCAAAACAATCAGACCCCCATTTGCACAGGGCCAGAACAGAGCCAAAACCATCCAAACCCCTGTTCGGGGCAGCCAAACAGAGCCAAAGGGGTCAAGACCCCTGTTCCGGCGGAACCAGAACAGAGCCAAAAAGCCATCAGACCTTTTCCACCAACCAGAACAGACGCCAAAGGTGTCAGGACCCCGTTCGAAGGCCACAGAACACAAGCCCAAAAGCATCCAGACCCCCGTTCCGGCAGCCATAAACGTGCACAAAAGCATCCAGACCCACATTTGGCGGCCAAGAAAAGAGCCAAAACATCCAGACCCCGTTACGGCGGACCAGAACAGA
Organism: Hymenochirus boettgeri; assembly: GCA_019447015.1. Taxonomy (NCBI): domain Eukaryota; kingdom Metazoa; phylum Chordata; class Amphibia; order Anura; family Pipidae; genus Hymenochirus; species Hymenochirus boettgeri. Next base: position 338,620,325 of record CM033470.1, read on the forward strand.
GCCAAACCAATTCCAGACCCCCGTCCGGGGCCCAGAACAAGCCAACAAACATCCAGACCCCTCGTTCCGGCAGCAAGAACAGAGCCAAAACCATCCAGACCCCGTTACGGCAGCCGCAGAACAGAGCCAAAGGGGCAGACCCCGTTGGGGCAGCAGAAACAGAGCCTAAAACCATCAGACCCCTTTTCCGGCAGCCAGAACAGAGCCAAAAGAAACGACCCCCCATTCCGCGCAGACAGAACAGAGATAAAGGGTCCAGGGGACTCATGTTTCCGGACGTACAGAACAGAGACAAAAGGGTCCAGACCCCTGTTCGGCAGGCCGGAACAATGCCCAAGGGTGTCCAGACCCCCTGTTCCGGTGACAATGAACAGAGCCCAAAAAAGCATTCAAGACCCCTTTTCAGCAACAAGACAGAGCAAAGGGGTCCAGACCCCCGTTCCGGCGGCCACACAGAACAAAGCCAAACGGCATCCAGACCCCCGTTCGGCCGACGTTCCGCAGCCGAACGGACCCAAAAGCATCCAGACCCCCGTGCGCAGCAGAACAGAAGCAAGGGGGTCCAGACACACAGTTGGCAGCCCAGAACAAGAGCCAAAGGTCAAGACCCCCGTTCCAGCGGCCGCAGACAACAAAGCAAAAGGGGTCCAGACCCGTGTTGGTGGCCAGAAACAGAGCCAAAAGCATCCAGACCCATGTTCTGGTGGCCAGAACAGAGGCAACAGCATCAGACCCCGTTAGCGGCAGCCAGAAAAGAGCGAAAGCATTCAGACCCCCGTTCCGCGGCCAGAACAGAGCCAAAACAATCCAGAACCCCGTTTCCGGCGGCACCAGAAAGAGCCAAAACCATCAGACCCCCGTCCGGCGGCCAGCACAGAGCCAAAACCATCAGAACCCCATTCCAGCGCAGAAAGACCCAACACCATCCAGGGACCCCTGTGTCTGGCAACAAAGAACAAGAGCCAAAGGGTCAGACCCCCGTCGGCGGCCCCAGACCAGAGGCCAAAAACAATCCAGGACCCTTTACGGAGCCAGAGACAGAGCGCAAAAAACAAGCCAGACCCCCATTACGGCAGCCAGAACCGAGATAAACGGGGTCCAGACACTGTTCCATGCGCCAGAAAAGAGGCCAAAGGGGTCCAGAGCCCGGTTCGGCAGCGGACACAGAGCCAAAGGGGTCCAACACCCTGTTCCGTGCGACCAGGACAGAGCCAAGAATCCAGACCCCTTTTCCAGCAACAGAACAGAGACAAGGGGTCCAAACCCCCGTTCCGGCGGCCCAGACCAAAAGCCAAAAAGCCATCCAGGACCCCCGTTCTGCAGCCATAAACAGTGCCAAAAAGCTCCAGACCCCTGGTGACGGCAGCCGACTGACCCAAAAGACCTAGCCCCGTCCGGCAGCCAGAACAGAGCCAAGGGGGTCCAGACCCAGTTCCGGCACGCCAGAACAGAGCCAAAGGGTCAGACCCCCGTTCCGGGCGCCAGACAAGCAAAGGGGTCCAGACCCCCGTTCTGGTGGCCAGAACAGAGCCCAATACGCACCAGACTCCCCGTTCCGGCAGCAGAAACAAGTCAAAAGCATCACATACCCCCGTTTCCGGCCACAGACAGAGCCAAAAGGGGTTCAGACCCCCTGTTCCGGGCAGCAGAACAGATGCCAAAAGCATCCAGGCCCCCTCGGCAGCCAACATGCCAAAAGCATCAGACCCCCGTGTTCCGGCAGCCCGAATTGGATCAAATGATCCAGACCCCCCGTTCCAGCAGCCAGAAACAGAAGCCCAAAGGGGTCCAGACCCCCGTCGGCGGCCAGAACAGAGCCAAAACCATTCCATGACCCCCTTTCCGCAGCAGAACGCGCCAAGAATCAGACCCAATTCCGGCAGCCAGAACAGAGATAAAGGGGGTCAATGACTCATGTTACGGCAGCTAAACAGAGCCAAAGGGGTCCAGATCCCTGTTACGGCAGCTGGAACAGAGCCAAAGGGTCCAGACCCTGTTCCGGCGACACGAACAGAGGCCAAAAGATCCAGACCCCAGTTCGGCAGCCAGAAACAGAGGCCAAAGGGGTCCAGACCCCGTTTCCGACGGCCAGAACAAAGCCAAAAGATCCAGACCCCGTTCAGGCAGCCAGAACGAGCAATGAAGTCACAAAAAAAAGGGGTCCATTCACAACTCCCAAGCACCAGAGTCCAGTCCAGATCCTTTCCAGCCCACCCCCCTCCAGCCAGACCACAGCCCCCCCCCCCCCCCCCCAGACCCCAGTCCTCCCCCCAGCCCCTCCAGACCAGGACCCCCAGACCACCCCAGACCCACCCAGACCACCACCCCCCCCAGACCCCAGCCCCAGCCCGCCACCGCCCCGCCCTCCCCCCCCCCCGCCCCCCCACCCTCCCCCCCCCCCCCCGCACCGGCGCCCCCAGACCGTGCCCCCCCAGCCCCCCCCCCCCCCCCCGGCCCGCCCGGCCAGCCGACCGGCGTGCGGGGGGGCGCCCGCGCCGTGCCCGCCCAGGTGCCGCCCACCCCCCCCCCCCCCCCCAGGACCCCCGCCCCCCCACGCCCAGACGCGGCCCCCGCGCGCGCCAGCGCTGCGCGCCCGCCGGGCGGGGGCCAAGGCTGCGCCGGGCGGCCCGGGGAGCAAAACCAAGACCAGACACACAAAACAGTGCAAGGACCCCGCAGGACAACAAGAAACCACCCAAAATCGCGCCCCACGCCAAAGCTACCAGCATCCAAAGAGCCCCCACCAGCCCCGAGCCAGAAGGAGTGCAAGACACCAGAGGCCAAGAAAGAAAATAACCCCCAGAGCACGCAAACAAGCAATTCCCATAGGACGAAACATTGACAGACCACAAAAGAAAAACACCACAGCCCCACAAGGTAGACAAGAAAGGCCCCCCAGACCCGCCCTCTTCCCCCCTCCCCCCCCCACCCCAGGCCCCCCCCCCCACCCCCCCGTCCCAGCCGCCCCCACCTCCCAGAACCAGACCCCCTTCAGCACCACGGTCCCTCCCACCCAGGCCAGACTCCGTTTTTCAGGCAGCCAGAACAGGGGGGGAGCCAAAGGGGGTCCAGACTCCGATCTCAAGGCAGCCAGAACAGAGCCAAAGGTCCGACCACCGTTCAGGCGGACCAAAAACAGAGCCAAAGCCCAAAGGATTACAGAGCTCTGTTTCCGGCAGCCAGCAGAACCAGGACAAAGGGGTCCAGACCCTTTCCGGCAGCCCGGACAGAGCCCCAAAGACCAGACCCCGTTACGGCAGCCAGAACAAAGCAAAAGCATCCACGACCCCCGTTTCCGGGCACCAGTACAGAGGCCAAAGGGTCCAGACCCCTGTCCGGCTGCACAACAGAGCAAAAGCATCAAGGCCCCCAGTCCGGCAGCCCATAACCAGTGCCAACAAAACGCATCCAGACCCTGTTCCGGCAGCAGAACGGGACCTCCCAAAGCATCCAGACCCCCTTTCCAGCAGCCAGAACAGAGACAAAAGGGGTCCAGACCCCCGTTCCGGCGGGCCAGAAACAGAAGCCAAAAACCATCCCGACCCCCGTTCCGGCAGCCAGAAACAGAGCCAATGAATCCAGACCCCCATTCCGGCAGCCAGAACAGAGATAAAGGGGCTCCCAGGACTCATTGTTCCGGCGGCCAGAAACAGAGCCAAAGGGGTCAGACCCCGGTTCCAGCAGCCGGAACAGAGCCAAAGGGTCCAGACCCCTGTTCCGGCGACCAGAACAGAGCCAAAAGCATCCAGACCCCTGTTCCAGCAACCAAGAACAAGAGCCAAAGGGGTCCAGACCCCGTTCCGG
>CM033470.1:338624286-338721607 GCA_019447015.1 Hymenochirus boettgeri
CGGCCAGAACAAAGCCAAAAGCATCCAGACCCCCGTTCCGGCAGCCAGAACAAAGTCAAAAGCATCCAGACCCCAGTTTCGGCAGCCAGAACAAAGCCGAAGGGGTCCAGACCCCCGTTCCGGTGGCCAGAACAGAGCCAAAAGCATCCAGACCCCCGTTCCGCCCCCCCCCACCCAGACGCCCCCCTTCCCCAGCCAGAACAGAGATAAAGGTCCCAGACTCAATGTTCCGGCTGACATAACAGAGCCAAGGGGTTCCGACCCCTGTTGCTGGCGCCATCACAGAGCCAATGGATCCATACCGCGGGGGCCCCCGTTTTGGGGTCCTCGACCAGGTACAGCGATCCAAGAGAGCATCCAGACCCTTTGCCCGCAACCATACAGAGCCAAAGGGTTCCATACTCCGGGCGTTCCGGCGGGCCAACAAAAGGCCGAGAAGCATCCATAACCCAAGTTCCGCTGTCAGGCCATAACAGTGCCAAACGTGGATCCATACCCCTGGTCAAGCATCTCATAACGTACCCCAACTCACCCAGTCCCCCGTTCCTAAATCACCAGAAACAGAGCCAAAACCCTCCAGCCGCCGACCAACCCACCGTTCCGGCAGCCATAAACAGTGTTAGCAAGGATCATCCCAACCCCTGTTCCTTCAGCCAGGACCTGACCCGTAATCAACCAGAGACCCCATTCGGCAGCCATAAACAAATTGCCAAATGCATCCAGACCCCTGGTCCTTCATCCAGATGTACCAAAAGCCCCATAACCCCCCCATTCCGGCGCCCTAACAGACCAAAGCAATCCTGACCCCCGTTCCTTGCAGGCCAGAACAAACCAAAGAATCCAGACCCCCCATTCCAATCAATCTGGCCAAAACAGACCCAAACCATACCAGGGTACCCCTGTTTCGGCGCAGGCCAGAACAAGCCACAGTGGTCCAGACCCCCGTTCCGGTGTGCGAACAAGCCAAGACCACCATACCCCCTTTCCTCCTCCGGCAGCCAGAACAGAGCCAAAAGAATCCAACCACCCCATTCGGCGCAGCAAGACCAGAAATACAGTGGTCCAGACTCATGTTTCCGCGGCCCGAACATAGCCAAAGGTGTCCAGACCATGTTTCCGGGCGACCAGGAACAAGGCAAAGCATCCCAGACCACCTTTTCCACAACCAGAAAGCAGATCAAAGGGGTCCCAGACCCGCCCGTTCCGGTCGCCAGAACAAGTCAAAAGCAGCCGACCCAGACCCCCGTTTCCGGCAGCCTAAAGTGCCAAAAGCATCCAGACCCTGGTCCAAGCAGCCATAACAGACGCCAAAAGCACCCTTACACCGCCCCCGTTCCAGCGCCAGATCAAGAGCCAAGGGTTGGTTCAGACCGACCCAGTTTCCGGCAGCCAGAACGAACCAAAGGGGTCCAGACCACCCGTTATCCAGGCAGGTCCAAAAAACCAGCGGCATAACAAAGTCAAAGGTGTCCGAGACCTCGTTCCTGGCCGCCAGGAACATAGCCCAAACGCATCCGACCCCCTTCAGCGCCATAACAGTGCCAAAAGCATCGAGAACCGCCCCGTTCCGGTGGCCAGAAAACAGATCCAAAACCCTCCCGACCCCCCGTTCCTGGCGGCCGAAACTAGCCAAAACCATCCAGACCCCCGTTCCTGGCAGCCATAACAGTTGCCAAAAGCTCCAGACGCCCTTGTATCTCCGGCAGCCGAACGGACCCAACCTCCCCCTAGGCACCCCCATTCCTTCAGCCATAACGTGCCAAAAGCCATCCGATACCCCTGGTCCGGCAGCCAGAACGGACCCAAAAGCACCAGACCCTGTTTCCGGCAGCCCTAACAGTGCCCAAACAGAACCGAGACCCCCTTTCCGGGCTGCCGTTAACATAGGAGCCAAACAATCAGACCCCCTTCCGGCGGCGCAGAACAGAGCCAAAAAAACCTCCAGACCCCGCGTTCCGGCATCATAACAGTGCCAAAAGCTCCGATACCCCTGTTTCCGGCAAGCTATAACGTACTCCAAAATCACCCAGAACCCCCCATTCCGGAGCCTAAGCAGGGTGCCAAAAGCATCCAAGACCCGGCCGTGTCCGTCAGCCATACGAGGAGCCGCGAACCATCCAGACCCCCATTCCCGGTCGGCCATAACATAGCCCAACCGATCCAGACCCCTTTTTCCGTCAGCCAGAACATAGGCCAATGTCCAGACCCCCGATTCCCTTCGGCCATACCAGATGCCAAAACATCGCAGGTCCAGACCCCCCCTTGGTCCGCATCCAGAACAGAGCCAAAATAATCCATAACCCCCATTCCCCAACAGCCAGAACAGAGATAAATTGGGTCCAGACTCATGTTGTACTGGCGACCAGAACAGAGCCAAAGGGGTCGCAGACACTGTCGCTGCTGGGGCATTTCCGGGCTCTCTCTCCGGGGCTGGAGCTGGTGTCACAACATCACCGTGGGAGTGTGAAGTCTAGGTCGCGGGGCTCGTGCGGGGTCACTAGGTAGCCACCTCTGTGGTCCCCTCTCGTGCGGCGCGCCGTCACCAGACCAGAGCCAAAGATCCAGACCCCGTTGCCAGCCATCAACCAGAACAGAGCCAAAGGGGGTCCTACCCTGGCCCCGTTCGCGGCGGCCAGAACAAAGCCGAAGCATCCAGAACCCCGTTCCGGCAGCCATAACAGTGCCAAAAGGATCCAGACCCCTGTTCCGGCAGCCGACGGACCACAAGCACCCAGGCCCCCCTTTCCTGCAAGCCAAGAACCGAGCACAAAACCATCCAACCCCCCGTTCGGCGCATGCCATAACAGTGCCAAAACATCCCGAACCCCTGTTCCGGGCATCCAGAAGGACCCAAAATCACCCAGACCGTGCAGACCCCATTCCGCAGCCTACCAGGTGCCAAAAGCATCCAGACCCCTTGTCCGGCAGCAGAATGGACCCAAAAGCACCCAGACCCCCATTCCGGCAGCCATACAGAGCCAAAAGCAGGCCAGACCCCCGTTCCGGCAGCCATAACAGAGCAAGAATCCCGTAACCCGCACATTTCCCGCGGCCAACAGAGCCCAAAACCATCCAGACCCCTGTTTCCGGCAGCCAGAACATAGCCAAAGGGGGTCAGACCCCCGTTCCGGTGGCCATAACAGAGCCAAAAACCTCCATACCCCTTTTCCGGCAGCCTACAGAGCCAAAAGAACCAGACGCCGCGCACCACCACCCGCACCGACCCCACACCCGGTGGTACCGCGCCCATACCTCCCGCGGCCCCCTACCGTGAGCCACGTCCGGGTACCGCCGGCCTCCATAGCCGGCGATAACGCCCGGTATACGGCGGCGCTCGCCCGTACCGTACCGGGGGTCCATACTCGGCCGCGAACGCGGCTCGCCAGAACCGCAACCGTCTACCCAGCCGCGAACTCGCCTGTACCTTCCCGGGCGGGGGCGGCACCACCCCTAGCCCTCGGCTACACGTCCACCTAAGTAGCGCTGCACCCCTCGCAATCCTGCCCCACTCGAACGTGGTAAGACGCCCAGGCCTGCCCTTGTCCGTGGCGGGCCAGGCGGCGGACCGACCGACGGTGCCGCTCCATACGCATTGCCCCTGTACCCGCAGGCGGCGCCCCGCCGTTGCGTTGACGCTCAGCACCGACTACCTGTGACGCACCCACGCAATGTACCGTCCTCGGTACTCAATACCGACGATTACCCCGTTCGCACCGGGCCCGCATACCTACACCGCCCCCGCACGACGCCCCTACCTTCCCTGCTACCACCTAGCTACCCTGGCTGGCCCACGTCGCACCGGAACCGGGCGTACAACCGCCCCAGTAACTCGGCGCAAACCGGTACCGGAACCGATAACCCCCATGTCCTTCAGCCTAACAAAATAATATTTTCCATGACTCATTTTTCCGGCGCCATACATATCCAAATGGGTTCCATGACCCCTGTTCGCGACCAAACAGAGCCAAAAGCATCCCAGACCCCTTTTCCAGCTAACCAGAACGAGACCAAAGGGTCCAGACCCCGCTTCCGGCGGCCAGCCAACAAAGTCCAAAGCATCCAGTACCCGCCGTTTCGGCAGCCATAACAGTGCCAAAAGCATCCAGACCCCTGGTCCCGCACCAGAACAGACCCAAAAGCACCCAGTACCCCCCCCGTTCCAGGATCACGTCGCCAGAAAAGAGTCCAAGGGGGTCCAGACCCAGTTCCGGGCAGCCAGAACAGAGCCAAAGGGGTCCCAGACCCCCCGTTCCAGCCGCCGAACAAACGATTCAAAGGGTCGTACACTCAAGTTCTGGCAGCCAAACAGAGCCAAAAGCTATCCAGACCCCACCTTCCAGGCACCATAAACAGATGGGCCAAAAGCATCGAGACCCGCGCAAGCCGGCCCCCTTCCGGTTGGCCAGAACAGAAGCCAAAACAATCCAAGACCACCCTTTCCGGCCGGCCAGACAGTACCAACCATCCAGAGCCCCCGGTTCGGCAGCCATAACAGTGCCAAAACATCCAGAGCCCCTGTTCCGGCAGCCAGTAACGGACCAAACGCACCCAGACCCCATTCCGGCAAGCGAAACAGTGCCAAAACATCCAGACACCCCTGGTCCGTCAGCCGAACGGACCCAAGATCACCCAGAACCTGTTACCGTCAGCCATAACAGTGCCAAAGAATCGAGACCCCGCCTGTGGCCCCGCGCGCCAGAACGAGCCCAAAACAATCCAGACCCCGTCTCCGGTCGGCCACAACATAGCCAAAACCATCCAGACCCAGTTCCGGACCATACAGTTGCCAAAAGCATCCCTATACCCCTGTTCGGCGCTAGAACGTGACCAAAAGCACCCGACCCCCCATTCCGGCAGCCATGAACAGTTGCCAAAAGCTCCAGACCCCCGTTCCGCACCATAACAGTGCCAAACATCGAGACCCCCGTTCCGGCGGCTCAGAACAGAGCCAAAACAATCCAGACCCCCCCCCTTCAGGCGGCAGAACAAGCCAAACACATCCAGACCCCCGTCGCAGCATACAGTGCCAAAGCATCAGACCCTGTGCCGGCAGCCAGAGACGGAACCAAAAGCACCCAGCCCCCTTGGCAGCCATACCGGCCAAAGCATCCAGACCCCTTTCGGCAGCCAAAACTGGACCCAAAAGCAAACCCAGGACCCCCATTCCGCGGCCAGCCAGAACAGTGCCAAAAGCCATCCAGACCCCTGGTCCGGCAGCCAAACGGACCAATAAAGCACCCAACCCCCGTTCCGGCAGCCAAGAAAAGCCAAGGGGGTCCAACCCCCAGTTCCGGCAGCCAGAACAGAGCCAAAGGGGTCCAGACCCCCGTTCCGGCAGCCAGAACAAAGCCAAAGGGGTCCAATACCCCGTTCTGTGTGGCCAGAACAGAGCCAAAAGCATCCAGACCCCCATTCATTCCAGCAGCATAACAGTGCCCAAAAGCACCCAGACCCCGTTCCGGCGGCCAGAAAAGAGCCAAGGGTTCCAGACACCCGTTCCGTGGCCAGAAACATAGCCACAATCCAGGACCCCCGTTCCGGCAGCAGACGAGCCAAAACCATCCAGACCCCCGTTCCGGCAGCCAATAAACAGTGCCAAAAGCATCCAGACCCCTGTTCCGGCAGCCAGAACGGACCCAAAGCCCCAGACCCCCATTCCGGCAGCCATAACAGTGCCAAAAGCATCCAGACCCCTGGTCCGGCAGCCCAGAACGGACCCAAAAGCACCCAGACCCGGTTCCGGCAGCCAAACGGACCCAAAGCACCAGACCCCGTTTCCGGCAGCCAGAACAAGAGCCATGGGGGTCCAACCCCGTTCTGGTGGCCAGAAACAGAGTCAAAAAGCATCCAGACCCCCGTTTCCGGCAGCCAAACAGAGCCAAAGCATCCAGATCCCCACCCCCATTCCGGCAGCCATAAACATGCCAAAAGCACCCAGGACCACCCAGTTCCGGCGGACCAGAAAAGAACCAAAGATGTCCAGACAAACCGTTCCGGCGGCCATACAAGAGCAAAACATGCCAGACCCCCTTCCCGGCGGGCAAACCGAGCCAAAACCACCAGCCCCCGTTCCGGCGGCCAACAGAGCAAAACATCCAGAGACCGCCCATTTCAATCGGCCAGAACATAGTCCAAAACCATCCAGAACCCTGTTCCGGCAGCCAGAACAGAGCCATTAGGGTCCAGACCCCCGTTCCGGCGGCCAGAACAGAGCCAAAACACCATCCAGACCCACTTTTCCGCAGCCAGAACAGAGCAAAAAGAATCCAGAACCCCATTCCGCAGCCAGAACAGAGATAAAGGGGTCGCAGACTCATTGTCCGGCCGGCGCCAGAACAAGCCAAAGGGGTCCAGACCCCTGTTCCAGCAGCCGACAGAGCCAAGGGGTCCAGACCCCTGTTCGCGGCGACCAGAACAGAGCCAAAAGCATCCAGACCCTGTTCCAGCAACCGAGAACAGAGTCCCAAAGGGGTCCAGACCCCCGTTCCGCGGCCAGAACAAGCCAAAAGCATCGCAGAACCCCGCTTCCGCAGCCTAACAGTGCCAAAAGCATCCAGACCCCTGGTCCGCCAGCCAGAACGGACCCAAAAGCACCCAGACCCCCGTTCCATCCCAGCAGCAGAACAGAGCCAAGGGGGTCCAGACCCAGTTCCGGCAGCCAGAACAGAGCCAAAGGGGTCCAGACCCCCCGTTCCGGTGGCAGAACAAAACCAAAGCATCCAGACCCCGTTTCCGGCAGCCGTCGGCAGCCAGAACGGACCCAAAAATCATCCAGACCCCGTTCCGGCAGCCAGGACAGAGCCAAGGGGGTCCAGACCCCCGTTCCGGCAGCCAGAACAGAGCCAAGGGGGTCCAGACCCCAGTTCCGGCAGCCCAGAACAGAGCCAAAGGGGTCCAGACCCCCGTTCCGGCAGCCGAGAATAGAGCCAAAGGGGTCCAGACTCCCGTTCTGCGTGCCAGAACAAGAGCCAAAACGCATCCGATCCCTCCCATTCCGGCAGCCATAACAGTGCCAAAGCACCCAGACCCCATTTCCGGCGGCCAGAAAAAGGAGCCAAAGGGGTCCAGACCACCCGTTGTCCGGTGGCCAGAAAAAACAGCACCAAAACAATCCAGACCCCCGTTCCGGCAGCCAGAACAGAGCCAAAACCATCCAGACCCCTGTTCCGCAGCCAGAAACGGACCCAAAACACCCAGACCCCCATTCCGGCAGCCATAGACAGTGCCAAAGCATCCGACCCTGGTCCGGCAGACCAGAACGGACCCAAAAGCACCCAGACCCCCGTTCCGGCAGCTAGAACCGAGCCAAGGGGTCCAGACCCCTGTTTCTGGTGGCCAGAACAGAGCCAAAAACATCCAGACCCCCGTTCCGGCAGCCAGAACAGAGCCAAAAGCATCCAGACCCCCATTCCGGCAGCCATAACAGTGCCAAAAGCACCCAGCCCCCCGTTCCGGCTCAGAAAAAGAAAGCCAAAGGGGCCAGACAAAGCCTCGTTCCGGCGGCCAGAACAGAGCCAAAAAAATCCAGACCCCGTTCCGGGGCCAGAACAGACCAAAAAATCCAGACCCCCGTTCCGGCGGCAAGAACAAGCCAAAAAACTCCGACCCCCGTTACGGCGGCCAGAACAGAGCCAAAACCATCAGACCCCCATTTCCAGCGGCCAGAACAGAGCCAAAACCATCCAAACCCCTGTTCCGGCAGCCAGCAACAGAGCCAAAGGGGTCCACACCCCTTGTTCCGGCGACCAGAACAGAGCCAAAAGCATCCAGACCCTTTTCCAGCCAACAGAACAGAGCCAAAAGGGGTCCCAGACCCCCGTTCCGACGGCCAAAGAACAAAGCCAAAAGCATCCAGACCCCCTTCCGGCAAGCCTAACAGTGCCAAAGCAGCCAGACCCCCATTACTGGCGGCCAAAAAGAGCCAAAACCTCCATACCACCGTTCGGGGCCAACAGGCCAAACCATCAGACCCCCCGTTCCGGCGGCCAGAACAGAGCCAAAACCATCCAGGACCCGAACCCCCGTTCCGGCGCCAGAACAAGCCAAAAGCCATCCAGAAGAACCCCCCCGTTACCGGCAGCCAGAAACAGTAGCCAAAGGTGTCCAGACCCCCGTTCCGGCGGCCCAAAAGAAACAGAGCCTAAAAACCAACCAGACCCCCTTTCTCGGCAGCCAGAACAGAGCCAAAAATCCGACCCCCATTCGCAGGCACCAGAACAGAGATGAAAGGGGTCCAGACTCATGTTCGCGGTCGTCAGAACAGTGCCAAATGGTCCAGACCCCCTGTTCGTGCAGCCAGAACAATGCCAAGGGTCCAGACCCCTGTTCCGGTACCAGAACAGAGCAAAAGCACCAGACCCCTTTTCGCAGCAACCCAGAACAGAGCAAAGGGGTCCAGAACCTCCCGTTCCGAGCGGCCAGAACAAAGCCAAAAGCATCCAGACCCCCGTTCCGGCAGCCCGTCCGGCAGCAAACGGACCCAAAAGCACTCCAGACCCCTGTTCCGGCAGCCAGAACAATAGCCAGGGGGTTTCCAGACCCCAGTTTCTGGCAGCCAAAAACAGAGCCAAGGGTCAAGACCCCCGTTCCAGCGGGGCCAGAAACAAGCCAAAGGGGTCCAGACCCCGTCTGGTGGCCAGAATCAGAGCCAAAAGCATCCAGACCCGCGTTTCTGGTGGCCAGAACAGAGCAAAAAGCATCAGACCCCCCCGTTCCGGCAGCCAGAACAGAGCCGAAACGCATTCCAGACCCCCGTTCCGGCGGCACAGAACAGAGCCAAACAATCCAGACCCCGTTCCGGCGGCCAGAACAGAGCCAAAACCATCAAGACCCCCGTCCGGCGGCCAGAACAGAGCCAAAACCAGCCAGACCCCCATTCCAGCGGCCCGAACAGAGCCAAACCATCAGGGACCCCTGTTCTGGCAGCCAGAACAGAGCAAAGGTGTCCAGACCCCCGTTACGGCGGGCCAAACAGAGCCAAAAACAATCAGAACCCCCTTTCGGCAGCCAGAAAGAGCCAAAACAATCCAGACCCCCATTCCGGGCGCCGCCGAGAAACCGAGATAAAGGGTCCAGACCATGTTCCTGCCAGCGCAGAACAGAGCCAAAGGGGTCCAGAAGCCCTGTTCCGGCAGCGGAACAGGCCAAAGGGGTCCAGACCCCTGTTTCCGGCGACCAGAACAGAGCCAAAAGCATCCAGACCCCTTTTCCAGCAACCAGAACAGAGACAAAGGGGTCCAAAACCCCCGTTCCGCGCGGCCAGAACAAAGCCAAAAGCATCCAGGGACCCCGTTCCTGCAGCCATAACAGTGCCAAAAAGCATCCAGACCCCTGTACGGCAGCCAGAACGGACCCAAAAGCACCCAGACCCCCGTTCCGGCAGCCAGACAGAGCCAAGGGGGTCCAGACCCCAGTTCCGGCAGCCAGAACAGAGCCAAAAGGGTCCCAGACCCCCCCGTTCCGGCAGCCAGAAACAAAGCCAAAGGGGTCCAGACCCCCGTTCTGGTGGCCAGAACAGAGCCAAAAAGCATCCGAACCCCGTTCCGGCAGCCAGAACCAAGTCAAAAGCATCCATCCCCCGTTCCGGCCACCAGTACAGAGCCAAAGGGGTTCAGACCCCTGTCCGGCAGCCAGAACAGAGCCAAACAAAGCATCCAGGCCCCCAGTCCGGCAGCCATAACAGTGCCCAAAGCATCCAGACCCCTGGTTACCGGCAGCCAAGAATGGACTCAAATGCATCCAGACCCCCGTTCCAGCAGCCTAACAGAGCCAAGGGGTCCAGGACCCCGTTCCGGCGGCCAGAACAGAGCCAAACAACCATCCAGAACCCCCTTCCGGCACCAGAACAGAGCCAAACGAACAGACCCCCATTTCCGGCAGCAGAACAGATATAAAGGGGTCCAGACCTCATGTTCCGGCAGCTAAAAAACAGAGCCAAAGGGTCCAGTATCCTGTCCGGCAAGCTGGAACGAGCCAAAGGGGTCCAGACCCCTGTTCCGTGCGACACGAACAGAGCCCAAAGCATCAGACCCAGTTCCGCAGCCAGAACAGAGCCAAAGGGGGTCCAGACCCCCCGTTCCGACGGCCAGAACAAGCCAAAAAGCATCCAGACCCCCGTTCAGGCAGCCAGAACAGAGCCAAAGGGGTCCAGACTCCCGTTCAGGCAGCCAGAAACAGAGCCAAAGGGGGTCCAGACTCCGATCAGGCAGCCAGAACAAGAGCCAAAGGGGTCCAGACCCCGTTCGGCGACCATAACAGAGCCAAAAGCAATCCAGACTCTGTTCCGGCAGCCAGAACAGAGCCAAAGGGGTCCAGACCCCGTTCCGGCAGCCGGAACAGAGCCAAAAGCATCCAGACCCCCGTTTCCGGCAGCCAGAACAAAGTCAAAAAAAGCATCCAGACCCCGTTCCGGCCACAGTACAGAGGCCAAAGGGCTCCAGACCCTGTTCGCTGCCACACAACAGAGCAAAAGTCACAACAGGCCCCCAGTCCGGCAGCCATAACCAGTGCCCAAAAAGCATCCAGGACCCCTGTTCCGCAGCCAGAACGGACTCAAAAGCATCCAGACCCCCTTTCCAGCAGCCAGAAAAGAGACAAAGGGGTCCAGACCCCCGTTCCGGCGGCCAGAACAGAGCCAAAAAACCATCCAGACCCCCGTTCCGGCAGCCAGAACAGAGCCAATGAATCCAGACCCCCATTCCGGCAAGCCAGAACAGAGATAAAGGGGTCCAGGACTCATGGTGCCGGCGCCAGAACAGAGCCAAAGGGGTCCAGACCCCGTTCCAGCAGCCGGAACAGAGCCAAAGGGGTCCAGACCCCTGTTCCGGCGACCAGAACAGAGCCAAAAGCATCCAGACCCCTGTTCCACGCCAGGCCAGCAAACAGACAAGCAAAGGGGTCCAGACCCCTTCCGCGGCCAGAACAAAGCCCAAAAGCATCCAGACCCCCGTTCCGGCAGCCAGAACAAAGTCAAAAGCATCCAGACCCACCCAGTTTCTGCAGCCAGAAAAGCGGGGGTCCAGACCCCCGTTCCGGTGGCCAGAACAGAGCCAAAGCATCCAGACCCCCTTTTCGCAGCCAGAACAGACCCAAAAGCATCCAGACCCCCGTTCCGACAGCCAGAACAGAGCCAAAGGGGTCCAGACCCTCTTTCTGGCAGCCATAACAGTGCCAAAAGCATCCAGACCCCCGTTCCAGCAGCCGAAACAGAGGCAAAGGGGTCCAGACCCACGTTCCGGCAGCCAGAACAGATCTAAAAGGGTTTAAAACCTTATTCCGGCATCTATAATAAATTGGTGTAATTTTAATGTCTTACGATAGGTGGCGCTGTTCATTTTCTGTTCCGGTTCCGGCGACTGTTCCGGTTTTTACCTAGTCCCGGAACATTGGGTAAGGCCAAGGAAGGAGGTAAGGGAGAGAAGTTTAGTGGCAGCAGAGGTGTTGTTATCGATGGGGATATTGAAATCCCCTAAGATAATTGAGGGGATGTCAGTGGATAGAAAGTGGGACAACCAAGCAGAAAAGTGGTCAAAGAAAGAGGTGGTCGGGCCGGGTGGTCGATAAATAACCGCAATCTCCAGGGGCTTGGGAGAGTAAACACGGACTGAGTGGAACTCAAAAGATAGACGGGAGAGGGCAGGTAAGGGTGTGATGGGTTTGAAAGTACAGTGCTCAGAGAGAATACTAACTCCCCCACCACATTTATTATCGGGCCTAGTGGTGTGACTGAAGTGAAGGCCACCATACGAGAGCGCGGCGGGTGAGACAGAGACAGAGGGTGACAGCCATGTTTCGATAAGACCAAGAAAAGTAAAGTGTTTAGAGATAAATAGGTCATGTGCATACCTTATACTGTATTTAGGCGGATATGTGCAGATTTTTTTCTCCCATTGACTTTAATGGGTTTTTCCGTGGATTTTCGAATTTTTTACGAAAATACTCAAATCCGCAGGCAGAACGGATTTTAGCAGTTTCTCCCATTTCAAATTTCTGAGCTCATTTTCAATGTTTATAAAACATTCAAGGCTATTTTCGATAATCCTCAAAAATAGCCTTGAACGTTTGATAATCTTCGAAAATATGATCGGAAACTACTTTCGAGATTCCGATCATATTTTCTAGGATTATCGAACGTAAAAGGCATTTTTTGTGGATTATCGAAATGTGGATTATCGAAAATAGCATTGAACGTTCGATAATCATTGAAAATGCGCTCCAAAGTCCCAAAAGTATTTGCCGTTGTCAGATCTTCGTGATTTTCCCTCAAGATCCGTAAACAGTGGCTCAGTGGTTAGCACTTTGGTTTGCAGCGCTGAGGTCCTGAGTTCCAATCCACCCACCTGCAAGGAGTTTGTATGTTCTGACTGTGCCTGTGTGGGTTTCCTCCAGGCACTCCAGTTTCCCCCACAATCATAAAGACTTACTGATAGGTTGTATGTGTCAAATAAATGTGCTTAGATTGTAAGCTCTTCAGGGGCATGGCCTTCTGTAAATATATACATGTAAGTGTAAAGCGCCACTGAAGATTTTGGTGCTATATAAATCCATAATAATAATATTTTTTTCATTTCATTTTTCAAATCCTATGATTACTAAACCCCCTGACCCCATTGGTCTGTCCTATAGAGATTTGATGAATTAAGTCTCATGTGGTACAATTATCTGTAGGCCAGAGATCTGTCTAGTTTAAGAAACATTAAATTACTGTTATTATAATTTACAGGTTAGAGAGAGGAGAATGTTCAGGATCTGTTATATAAACAGAGGGTTGTGATAGTCCATGTTTCTATTATTAATTTCATGTATCAGCCTGCACAGAGTCCAGGCTGAGCTTTGAGAGATTCATTAATATTTCTATTTATTAGATATTCTAAATAGGTAAATATGGAAACATGGAAGTTGGGTTTGTGTTTGATCTGAACTGGAGGTTACATTCCAGTCCTGACTTTTGCTCATTGCTTACATTGACCAATGGCATCAATTACAATGCTGGTCCCAATGATCTCTGTTCTACTATTAACCAACAGTTCAAGTAACAGTAGAAAATATTTCAATGCTCTTTCCTTCTGGGCTCTGTTACTGCTAAGGAAACCCACTTTCCTGTCTGTGACTTTAATCTTAACATTTTCACCTGCTACTGAATCAACCTTCAATCCTCAATGTAACTTAGGGAAAGGTATTTTGTATCTACCCCAATTATACAAGTCCGGAGATATTTTATTTGGAGGAATAATGCAATACAGAACTGAAATGGTAGTGTTACCTACTTTTCGTGAAGATCCTTTTGTTACTGAAAATATCAGGTATGGTAAATTTTTTATTGTTTGATTTCATATTAATGGGGAGGAAAAAACAATTTGGTGCTCTACATAATTTTTAATGAATTTTCTTGCAGGTTGCATTTAGAGATGCCCGAATTTTCGAAAATCCGTTCCGCTCGAGGATTTGCAGATTTTCGAAAAATTTTAAAAATTCGAAAATCCGCGAATCCGCCTTTAAAGTCAATGGGAAATAAAGTTCAGAAATTTCCACCTAAAATAATGGTTAAAATAGCTGCTAACTTAGAGTAAATGGGACATGGGAAATGGTATCAATGCCAAAAATCTTTAAAAAATACAGTCCAGTTCCAGATATTTGTGTGCCTTTGCTTTTATCGGCGTTCCTCGTAATTATGATATATATCGAAAATACGGGCCCCGAAAATTCCCGATTCTTCGAAAATATGGAAATTTTCGAAAATGCGGACCGGATCTGGAAATTCGAAGATATACTGCTTTTTCCTGTTTAAATGTTCATCACTGAGGCAGCAGTACATGACCAGGTACCTTCTGGCAAAGGGTTATGACTCTTTCCCCATTGGTACCAGGCATATACAGCGGAGGAAGAGGGGAATTATGGAGGGGCTCCAGCGTCGGCTCCAGCGCTGCTTCCATATAGAGACCACTGTCCTATGCCTACAAAGGCAGTGGTCAGATTTAAAGAGGCAGAGGCCTCATTACATTGAAGCTGTGTGGCAATCAATGGAAGGCAAGTATCATTTATATTATTATTACCCTATTTAAATAAATAGTAAAATAATTTATATAACATTATTCTGTCAAATTAAATTGTATCTCCACTGAGGAAAAAGCAATTTTTTTTTTTGCTTATCTTAAAGTACACCATCCCCCAACCCTCTCCCTACCTTTTTTCCCCCAGAATTCCCTTTCGTTTGATTGCAGCAGCATGGGAAAGTTGTGCAGGATCCTGGGGGTGTGTCTTCCCCTGTGCTGAGAGTGCTGTCACTCAATCTGCATCATCATGGTAGCAGACACACCCACTTGGCTGCAGTAAGAAATCCTATCCTCCCTGACTCTCTAAGTTCATTTTTACAGCTTATCATGCAGAGAGAGACAGGGGAGGAAAAGTTAAACCCTCTTCCCACAATACTGTAACAAAGGCAGGGGGACTTGCGTTGTTTTTAATATAGATGTTTTATGTCTAACTCTGATCAATGATTGATTTCATAGGGGATGCTGGGAATATGAGGCAATCTGGTATGGGAGGGAGTGGGAGAGCGAAAAGGATAGTACCTGATTACTCCTCCATTAATTAGTGAGGTCAGCAAGCTGCTGTGATGGTCATGTGATTATTCCTCCATTAAGCAGTGAACTCAGTAGCTTGAAGTGTGTGTATGTGTGTGGGTGTGTGTGGGTGTGTGTGGGTGTGTGTGGGTGTGGGATCAACCATCCAGTCAGATCACACAGACAGCAGTCCCGACGAATCCTCTCACGTTTTGCGCATGCACTAAACAAAAACGCTCTTCGGACATTTCCCAGACAGGCAGTCACTGAA
Source organism: Hymenochirus boettgeri (assembly GCA_019447015.1). Classification (NCBI taxonomy): domain Eukaryota; kingdom Metazoa; phylum Chordata; class Amphibia; order Anura; family Pipidae; genus Hymenochirus; species Hymenochirus boettgeri. The sequence goes on from CM033470.1 coordinate 338,639,119, forward strand.
AGTGGGTGGACCTGCACCATCCACAGCGTTCTGGGGGAAACTCATTGGATTTCTTCTAAACTACTGCTGAAAGACACAGGATACTGCAGGTACATATCCACCTTACACATATCTATCCTTACAACCCAGGTGACATTTATCAGTGGAGTTACCCTTTAAAATATATATATTTTTAAATCCTTTACAAATCCATTAATTTGGCTTGAGAGAGACACAGATCCCAGTTCTTTCTATTTCTCATTAACTGGTTATATTATTATTATTATTATTATTATTATTATTATTATTATTATTATTATTATTATTATTATTATCATCTTATATTATTTGATACCAGCCCTATTTAAAGGGTAAATAAAGTTAAAAAAAATATTCTTGATCAATCATTAAAAAGTCATTTTTTTCACATATAAATGCAAATCAATACCCACACAGACACATGGAACACACAGCTACTAATCCACCCTTCCATTACCATGGCAGCCCTATTTAAAGGGTAACTAAAGTCATAAATGAAATCCTGATCAATCATTAAAAAGTAAATTTGTTTTCACTTATAAATGCAAACTGATACCCACACAGACACAGGTAAATACACTGACCCACCTTTCCGTTTCCATGGCAGCCCTGTTTAAAGGGTAACTAAAGTAAAAATCAAATCTTTGATCAATCATTAAAAAGTGATTTCCCCCCCCCACTTATAAATGCAAATTGATACCCGCACAGACACAGGTAAACACACCTACTGACCCACCCTTCTGTTTCCATGGCAGCCCTGTTCAAAGTATAACTAAAGTAAAAAATGAAATCTTGATCAATAATTAAAGTGATTTCTTTTTTTTCTCTTATAAATGCAGACTGATACCTACACAGATACAGGTAAACACACCTACTGACCCACCCTTCCGTTTCCACGACAGCAGTGTTTAAAGGGTAACTAAAGTAAAAATTAAATCTTCAAAAAGTAATTTATACACTCAAAAATAAAAAATGATACCCACCAACCCTATACAGATACGAGTACACACAGCTACTGATGCTCCCCTATACCCAACCAACTTATTCCTTTCCATGGCTAAAATAAACACAATAAAAATATAAGTATTTAGCCAAAATGAAGTATTAAACCATAGCTATAGAATTATTGTTATTGACTTTTAATGCAACTATAACACATTACCTTATAAAATTTGTCTTTTCAAGCCAAATTCAAAGTACATAATGAACTTTCAGATATATCATGTATTTTTTTTAATTTAGACTTGCAGGTGAATCTTCCTCTGATACCCCCCCTGTCAACACCATCCCCAACTGCCCCGCCACCACTGTCCCCACCAGAAGAGGCAGCATTAGAGGCTCCTGGCGGCAGCCAAGAATGTAAGTGCAGCCTGTCATGCTAAAAGAATGGACTGCAGTGCACTACTGTGGCCACAACAATTGGGCCCCACTAGTGTGTGCTAATGTGGCCTAGCCTTTTATCCTAATGTTTATTGCATATTTTTTGAAAAATATTCAAGAAATGTTAACCATGTGGCGTTTTATGAAATGTACTCGAACATGTAATGACAGTGAGAGTAAAAATATATATTTTTTTAGTTCTGCCATCAACTGCCCCTCCAGTCACCTCCCCATCCCAGATGAGGCACCTGGTGTGTACCTGGCACGTAAGTGCATCCTATGTAATTTTTTATCTTTTTATTAACCTTGTAAAATTATTTTTCTTTAATGGACCAACAAATCCATTAATTTGACTTGAGAGAGACAGATCGTAGTTCTTTCTATTTCTCATTCCCCTTTATTGCCCCCATTTTTTGGACTGTATCTTGTCCCTCGGGTCCAGACATGCAGTACATATGATCTATTAGCTTAAATATTCTTTCCCACATTATCCAACAAAAATATACCCATGAACACCTCACAGCTATTTCCACGTACTGGGGCAACTATTGCCAAAAGGAAATCTTGATTAATTATCTGAAAAGGTTATTTTTATAAATGCTAAATGATACCCACCAACCCTAAACAGATACAGGTACACACAAATACCGATGTCCCCCTGCACCCAACCCACCCTTCCCTTCCCTTTTTTTGTAGGAAGAAATACCCTCAGATATATCATTGTCTTTTTTTTATTTTAACCTTTAGAGGGCGAGTCTTCCACCCACTCTATACCCCCACATCAAGCAGAAGTGGGGCAGGAAGAGGCTCCGGGCTGCAGCCATCACAGCCAACAACATAAGTGTAATCTAGTGAAATACATTTTTTAAAAATCTTTCACTAATCCAGTTTTTCATTGCATATTTTTTGTTAAAAATGATCCAAGAAATGTTCATTACACAGTGTTTTAGGAAATGTACTTGAACATGTAATGGATAGTGAGGGTTGAAATAAGACTTTTTTTTTACTAGAAGCAAGGCCAGCCCCTCCAGCTACACCACCATCACCACCACCACCACTTGAAGCTGCGGCTGCAGTAGAAGCTCCTAATGCTGGAGAAAACCGTAAGTAAATCCTATTTAAATGTTAATGAAATGTTAACCACATACAAGACTATTTAATATCTTTATTTTCCATTTAAATGCAGTGTAAAATCCATGTTACATGATGCAACATTGGGTACTGTGGGTTGACACTGCTTTTGTGGGGGCTGCACAACTTCCCAATGTTTTTGTATGTAGCGCAAGTAATGCAAAACCAGCATTAGATTTTGTGCCACAATATAGCAAAAAACTGGATGTTCTTTTTCCTGCTGTTTATCCAACACTCCCCACGATGCAATAATATCACTTAAATGGAAAGTTCAGTGCAAATACATATACAAAAAGAGCAGTATTTTCCCATTCCAGTGAACTTAACCTGCCCATTCAGCATTGTGTCTGTGTATAAATAAATACAACCGAAATACTAACTTCCTATTTGCAGGACCCCTAGTAGAGACCATTATGGTCTTGCCCTTGACCCAGCACCTGGGTTGATTCAGTTGCTCAGTAGAGATCTGAGCATCTTTGACCCATCCAACAGCCAATCAGTAGAAATTGGAACATTCCAAGGAAGTGGTGCATCCTGGGAAGAAGAAGGACAGTTACAGAACCTGAAATGTCAGTTCACGAATGTCAACAGCAGGGAACAGCAAAGGGTATTGATTCAACTAATTTTATAAAATGGAAGAGAATGTGGAAAATAACTACATGTGCATAATATAAAATCATTAATGTAGAAATAATGATATTTTTCACTGAACTTTCCCTTTAATGATGTAAGCGACATTATTGCATTGCAGGAGCATGTATGTGCCATGGTCCAGTGCGATATTGCATCATCTACGTGGTGCTTTAGGAAATCTGCTTAAATATCTTTACCACAATTCTCTCATTATCTTCCACCACAGAATTTTAGAGCATACGGCGGGAAATGAGGTGGGAGATTTGCCAGTTGGGCCGTCACCTGGGCCGTCGTCTGGCAAGAGTAGAGAGGAGGTTGACCCGGCTGGAGAAATAGTTTTTTTTTTTTTTTTTTTTTTATTTAATGTAAATATTTAATTTTTTTAAAAAATTAATTTAAAAAAAATTTGGTTAAAAAAACCCTTTGCTTTATTTTTTGATATATCATAAACAGTTTTTAGTTTAAATATAACACATAGCTAATTAGTTATATATCTGATAATTATAATTTTATACACTTTCACATTAATGACATTACACCATCAGCCACACTTCCCTGTACAGTAGTTTGCACACAACAAGGGAAAGAAGGCGATGGGGGTTCCGAACCATAGCAGAATGACTATTGAGTTACAGTAGGCCCACTGCCGTTTGCCACCATAGTTGAGGACTCGGAGCCAGACAGGCTTGGCCCCAATGGACAAACCCCTCACACCATTGGCTTTTCTCCCTCAGAGTATGCATCGTGCAAGAAAAAGCGGGTGAAAGGGTAATGCTTTATAGGAACAGCACCATTGAGTTACAGTAGGCCCACTGCCGTTTGCCACCATTGTTGAGGATTCAGAGCCAGCCAGGCTTGGCCCTAATGGACAAACCCCTCACCCCATTGGCTTGGCTTTTCTCACTCAGAGTATGCATCGTGCAAGGGAAAGCGGGTGAAAGGGAAATGCTTCATAGGAACAGTACCATTGAGTTACAGTAGGCCCACTGCATTCTGCCACCATTGTTGAGGAATCGGAGCTAAGCAGGCTTGGTCCCAATGGACAAACCCCTCACCCCATTGGCTTCTCTCCCTCAGAGTATGCATCATGCAAGGGAAAGCGGGTGAAAGGGTAATGCTTCATAGGAACCACAAAGGTGCCTCATGGAGAGAGAAAGGAGAGCAACTATGGATTTTTGTTGTGGGACAGGCAGGATTGACCCAGAGCTAAAAACATTAGTCAAAGAGCAGCTGTTGCGGCTGTATCAGATGGTTAGAGTAAGTGACACAACAAGGGTGCCTTGTGGAAAGAGAAAGAAGAACAACTATGGAGTTTTGCTTTGGGTCAAGCAGGATTGACCCAATTTTAGAAAACATTAGCCACAGAGTAGCTGTTGCGGCTGTATGAGATGGTCAGAGTAAGCGACACCACAAGGGTGCCTTGTGGAGAGGGAAAGAAGAGCAACTATGAAGTTTTGCTTTGGGTCAAGCAGGATTGACCCAATTTTAGAAAAATTAGCCATTGATTAGCTGTTGCAGTACAGAAAGGTAAGAACATAAATGACCTTACCAATTGGAAAAAGCTGGTATCAGCTGGTATTAGCCATTTCACAGCTTGACTGCAGTAGAGTAAGGCAGGATCATAAAGAACCCTACCAATTAAAAAAAAGCTTGTATCGGCTAAGCCTCTAGGTAAAAAATGAGGCAGAAGGAGCCAGGGGCAGGAGGCCTTCAGTCATGGGCATCAGCAATAGGGGTGCTGTACTGAGATGTGATCCACGCCTCATTCATCTTGATGAATGTAAGGTGGTCCCCATTTTCAGTGGAGAGACAGGTCTTCCTCTCCATTACAACACCCCCTGCCGCACTGAAGGTCCTCTCCGAAAGGACATTGGATGCCGGGCATGACAGGACCTCAATGGCATACTGTGCCAACTCAGGCCAGATGTCAAGCCTCGCCACCCAGTAGTCCAGTGGATCCTCAGTCTCTGATAACTCTACACCGGCCCTTGATCCGATGTAGTTGGTGACCTGGCGACTGAGGTATTGCCTGGTGGAGTTGCCAGTAGATGGGCCTGGCAACTGTGGCCTGAAGTTGGCTGCGAGGCCACCTCCAGTACTGCTGCTGCTCCTCCTCTCAGGCATACGGGGACATGAGCCCTATTGATCCCCAACATCAGGTGCTGCAGGCCGGCCAGCACCTGGGAAAGTAGAACAGAGGCAACGTAGCAGTGTTGCCTTGTAGTGCTGCATTCTACTTTCCCTCTGAGATGCGGGGATAAACTCCGACACTTTACCATTATAGCGGGGATCTATAAGGGTGGCCACCCAGTATTGCTCCTTCTCTTTGATGGCCTTAATCCTGGGGTCCTTGCGTAGACATTGCAGCATAAATTAACCCATCCGCCGCAAACTGCCTGCCGCAGAAGACCCTGTGTCCTCGATGTCACTGAGGACAATAGTGTCTGGCTCAACCACTCCCCAACCACGGATGACATGTGGTACTTGGGAGGGTTGAGACGTCCCCATAGAGGAATGCCCCATTTCCTCTTGTTCCAGGTCACCTAAATCCCCCTCCTCATCATCAGAAGGCTGCTCTGCACCATGATGCCTGGGCTCAGAAAGCACCAAGGTGTCAGCGTCCTCCTCTTCCAGTAGCTACTGCTCGGCAGCTAGTGCCCTGTCGAGTATGCCACGCAGGGTTTGCTCAAGGAGGAACACCAGTGGGATGGTATCTGGTAGCCTCCTCAAATGGCGCAAGCACATGGCAGGCATCATGGATCAGCAGCCACTGCATGGGTAATAACAAACCCAAGTCCCCAGATCCTGATCCTGCCTCGTACTCGTACAAGTAGTCTATGATGGCTCGCCTCTGCTGGAGCAGCCTCAGCAGCATCATAAGTCTAGAGTTCCAGCAGGTGGGGGTGTCACAAATCTGCCGGGGCGGGGGGAGGGAGGGCGTTTTCTATTTATGGTTGATTTGTGTGTAGACCTGTAACCGTGAGAACGACCCAGTACTTACGGGCTGAAACGCGTAGGTTCGTCTACCTATCCTGTTTAATAATAAATATCGTTTGGAAGACCCAGGAGTGCCCTGCTACTTTACTTTATATCCTCCACTCTTCGGGAGCACCTGGGCCTTGGAACGGCCTTGGAACCTGGGCCTTGGAACGGAGTGCGGGTGATCACATTCTCTACTATATATATATATATATATATATATATAATTCGCAGCGTTGGGATACAGAGCACTCCAAGGACTTAACTCGAACAATAGTCAATTTTCCTACTATTATTCAATAGTAGGAAAACATAACCTACGCGTTTCGGCTCAATGAACGAGCCGTCATCAGGGCTTTACCTGTATATATATATATATATATATATATATATATATATATATATATACACACACACAATACACAAACACAAAAGACCAAGCAACAAAACGACAGACAGAAGACAAAACATACAGAAGCAAACAAGTTTACACAAACAACATATATATATTTTTTTTTCTTTTTTTTACACTAACAAAAGGAGCACACAGATGAGACAGACACAGCTGCCAGCACAGCTATAGAACAAATCAGACAGCAAAAGCTGCTGATTGCTGCTAATGGCAGCACTGTCAGTTAAACAGACACACGGACGCTGACACACAGATACAGAAACAAACAAAAACAGGGCCCCTAGACCTCTAAAAGGCCTAACACAAAAATTGTCCAAAGGACTTATAGGGAGGTTAGTCCTTAAAAGGACTTTTGGGTCTCACAAGGAAGGGTAGTCCTTAAAAGGACTGTTGGGTCTCAAGATGTGTGAATACAGGTTAACAACAAGTGCTAAACCACCACACTGAAATCCACACACAGAAAGCTCAAAAAGCTCAAATATCACAAAAAACTCTCTCCAACGCCTACACTGTCAGGTCTCCACTAAACACACTCCAACACACTGACAAAATGGCGCTGGTCACATTGCCTTTTATACCCAGGGGCTTGGCAATGCTAAAAATAGCTGCCATTGGATAATTTGGGACATGTGTCTTGCTCCGTTTAGAAAATTCGTAAATTGTGCGAAAACTCAAATTCTTGAATTTTCAAAAAATTTTCAAACGCGATCCAAAAAAAATTCGTAAAGCGGATTTCCGAAAAATCCACGAGATCCGCAATTCGCGGATCTCCAGGTTCCGCGAAACCGACCATCTCTAGTTGCATTAAAAAAACAGGAAAAAAATAAGCAAGGCTAATAGTGGCTATACAAATTAACATACGGGTCCTACAATTCAGGTATCATACGATTATTGACCCATATATGGACGATCGACCAGCAATTTATGATAATTTTTCATATAGGTAATGTTTCAGTTTTTTTAATGTCCCATCCAATCGTATAACCACGCTGTTGGGTCTACGGCCAACTTAACTTTTAAAAAATAATAAATAAATACTGTACACACAAAAATAAATAATAATAATACATAAAAAAATTATTCCTCCACAAAAAAATTATCAAAATACTGTAAGTCTATAATGGTCTTAAAGGACACTAATCCCCTCACCCCAGGACAACTCTCACTTTCTTCTGCCTGCCCTACCACCTGCAGTTCTGGAATCTTTCACCCATTCTGAAGTCTTCGACCTTCTGTTGTCCTCGTCACTTACAATGTGTACCCATTATGCCCTCTGTCTTACTCAGACACTGCGCTAAAATCCTTTCCCCTGCTCTTGCTCACATTTTTAATTCCTCCCTGACCTCTGAGATTTTTCCTTCTGCCTTTAAACATGTGTGCGTAAAACCTCTTTTTAATAAATCCTCTCTGGACCCCACCTGTCTCTCAAACTACTGTAACATCCTGTTTCCCTTTTACCATTTGTATCAAAACTCTTCGTCTCGTCTCTAAACGCATTAGTAAATAACTCCATGCTAATAACCCATTGCAGTCAGGAATCTGACCGGGTCATTCAACTGAAACGGCCCTCTGCAAAGTTTCAAATTACCTGCCAAAGCCAAGGAACAGTTCTTAGTCCTCATCCTCCTCGACCTATCGGCTGCCTTTGATACCGTGGACCACTCTCTTCTTATGCAAATTCTATATTCTCTGGGTAACCAAAATCAAGCTGTGGCATGGTTGTCTTCTTATCTCTCTAACAGATATTTCCCTGTCTCTGTTGCTAGTAAGACTTCCTCACAAGTTCTGCTTAGTGTGGGGGTCCCTCAGGGCTCCATTTTAGGACCCTTGCTGTTCTCCCTCTACACTATTTCTCTGGGAGAAATAATCAGTTCTTTTGGCTTTAAGTATCACTTATACACTGATGATACCCACATTTACTAGTCCACCCCGCACTAACCATTGAAGTTCAAATCTCTAAATGTCTGCTCTCTATATTTTCCTGGATGGCGCACTGCCGCCTTAAACTCAATCTAAACAGAATTAATCATTTTCCCCATAAACTGGGACCTTGTCTATCCAGCTCCATCTCTATTGACAATATGGTCATTAACCCAGTTGAATCTGCACACTGCCTTGGAGTGATCTTTGACTCCTCTCTTTCATTTCATTATCACATTAACAATGTCACTAGGACGTGTCATTTTTTCCTTCACAATATTGCCAAAATCCATCCCTTTTCTCTCTCGCTCCACTACTAAAATGCTCATGCATGCCCTTATAATCTCCCGTCTTGACAACTGTAACATTCTGCTACTTGAACTCCCAGCCTGTCATAACTTTCCTCTCCAGTCTATATTAAACTCGGCAGCTCGGATCATCTCGCTCTCCTCCAAAAGAGAACCTGCAACCCCGATACTTCAGTCCATAGGGTAGCTTTCCATCAAACAAAGGATCATATTCAATACCCTGCTTTTAACCTTTAAATCCCTTCACTCTACTGCACCTCCCTACTTATCTTTTCTCTTGGTCCCATATGTTCCTGGCTGTGCCCTCCGTTCTTCACAAGAAAATCTTCTCTACAAACACTTCCTCCTTCCACCTTAATCCAATCTCTCTTGCTGCTCCCTACCTTTGGAACTCTCTCCCTCTCTCGCATTCACCAGGTGACATCCATTAATACTTTCAAATCTAGACTGTTATCCTACCTTTCTGAGCCCCAGAACAACAAATGATTGTTAGCCATCTCAAGCACTTTGTACCCATCCCCCCACTTGTATCTGTGTGTTGCCCACCAACTTAGATTGAATCTCTTTCTTATGTGTCAAGGCATGCTAAACTTATAACCTATTCTTAACCTATGTATGAAATTGTACATTTTTTTTATCTGTGTAATTGCTTGCACTTTTCCCCCTGTTTGTATACTCTGGGGCTTTATAAATAACATTTTACATGCATACCAGTCCAGCCCCTCTCTGCTGCTTCTGGTTAGCAGAGTGCCGGAGAAGACAGCCGCAGGTGGGAAGGGCTGTAAGTATGATTCTGCAGGTTTAATTAGAGATCTAACTTGGCGGTTGGGGGTGGGCTTAGGGAGAGGCACAGTATATTAAAAGTTGTAATTTAGGGTGGACATGCCCTTGAGTTTATTGACCTGTTAATAGTTTATTGGGGGTGTTTACATGCCAGGTGCCTCATCTTATTTTGTTATATATACATATACTGAATATAAGCCTTAGGGGCACATGTATAAACGATCACTATTTTTGCCATTTCGCTATAGCAGGGCATCACAATGGCAAAGTTCGTTATTTTCTCAGTATTTATAATGCTTTTCACTTTCACTGTTAATTTTTCATGTGTCGAACACATCACGTATTTCTTGCATTAAGGAGACTAGAGTCTCCTCCCAATTCATGGCCCCTTTTGGCAGCCATGCCACCGGAATGCCCCTAACTCCACCCTAACCCCGCCTCCCACCACCCCTAGAAAGATAGCCCCACCTCTGCATGACATCACGCCCAGTCCCCGCGTGACGTAACTCCCCGCCCCCACGTCCCCTTCTCCACCCTGCCCGGAAGCCTCAAATGGCAGGGTGGGATGTCTGCTTTATACCATTATTGCTACTATACAGTATCTATACTTGGATGTTCTAGAGTATACAGAAGAACAAAAACCTGTTTAAGACATTTGGTTAAGCAGCATCCTCTGTTACTACTGTATACCTATTATTTAACGGACCCATATTTTCAGTCCTCATCTTTTTACTATTTAATATATTGTAAAAAAAATGTTTAGGATTAGTCTTGCTTTGTGCAGCTATCCTAACTTCATTATTTATTTTAGCTAGCTTAATTGATTTCTTACAATCTTTAGTTCTAATAGTTCCTAAAAATAATCCACCCCTTTCATTAATTTTAATAGGTTCAAGCGGTAAAATAATAACCTTATAATGGGAGCCCTACTACACAGTAAAATGCCGATTATAACACCGAAGTTGTATGTTCCTAGTCCCCATCCATCCAGTGTCTGTGCTTACTGTCGGGAGGGGAGGGTTCAGAGCATTGATTATAAAGGACAATAATTTAATAGGATATTACAAATTATCTCTGTTCCTGTGGCCTTGTGCATTTATATGTTCACATAACTCCCCTGTGACTTTTAAAATTTACAGTAGGGGGTATATTATCCACAACATAATGTAAATGATTGTGTGGAGAGAAGTGAGATTATGTAGAGAGAGCTGATCTTACCTTGAAGTCCCCTGGTTCAAATCCATTAACTAGGGGGCAGAGTGTGGTGAGGGACCGGCATATTAGAAGGTACAATTTCTAGACTCAAATAAGTTGAGGATAAAGGTAAGTCTGTTGTATTCAAGCTGAAGTTTACTTTTTGAAGATGTTTCGCTAGTCACCTAACTGAATCTCTCAATTCAGAGTGACTTGTAAAAGAACCTGTTGCAAATCAATACCCTGGAAAGTCCCAATCAGCATAGGACAGCCAGGTGTTAGGGACCTTCTGAATGCAAGGTGTTGGTTGCAATGAGGTGTTATCAAAACGGCCCAGAGTAAGGCATCAAAACAGCATTGTACATGGCAGAAAGTTTGTGACGAACCCCACACCTCTATTCAGGCTTAATTTCTTTATTTTTACATTAGTAGCCTCTTTGACACCGCTCTTGAACCAATCCTGTTCCTTTGCTAAGATGTTGACATTACAATCTTCAAACGTATGTCCTTTTTCCTTAAGATGCAGTTACACGGCTGTTTGGATGTACCAACTGCTGCCTCAGTGTGTTGTTCGGTTTAAGGCCGACAGGGATACAGTGTTTACTGAAAATTCTTCTTAATTTCTCGCAGACCCCTGCTACATATAGGGATGACTGTGTTTTTTTTCTCCTGTCTTGCTTTGCCCTTCACTGTTCTTTTCTTTCCTTTCACCCCTTTTGACAAAGGCCCAGTCCGGATATCCTCAAGTTAGAGGCCTCTGTGCTAATGGGCATGTTCTCTGCTCTGTGTTGCAGGGTTCTGATGACACCCAGCTTGTGATTTAAATGGTGGAGGGAGTCATACTTTGAATATTAGCCTGTGTGAATTTTTTTTTGAAAACCTCTACTTCTAGTTTACCATTCTGTCTGCAATGTACAAAGCTGTTTTGATGCCTTACCATGGGCAGTTTTGATAACACCTCTTAACCACAATGCAACCAAATAACTCTCTGGTGCATTGCTCACTAAGAGGTCAAATCAGAGGACTCTGGAACTAGATGGATGTATGGAAAGCAGTTTGTTATAACATCTTAAGAAACATCTAGCCATTCGGACGGACCATACATTGGCTTTTCTTCAGGAACTATCAGTTTGGACTTTATCAATTTTTCCATATTTGGATTTACAAGATTCCAGACTCTGCTCACAGACTTTCAGATGCCATTTATCCCTAAGTATTCTTTCTTTTACCCCATTCTATCCTCACTTGTGTGTTACCATTTTTAGGTTCAGTAAGTTAATTTAGTTTTTCTGTATATTTTGTTATGCGCTCTTTTGTTACTTTTAATAAATGATACAAATCATTTATAGGATAATTGTCTTATTCTGAGTATATCCCAAAACAAACCTGTGTCTCTGAAGTTACACTACTATAGAAGAGTATTGTTTAGGTATATGTATATATATAACGGTATATATGCTTGGAGTGCGTTTTCCAGTAACTGATAGGTGGATAGGCGTCGCGGCCCAGAGGGTTCGTGACACACAGCCCCAACTGAAATTTGCCCCAATGTTGGCTATACTGTGTAGTGTTAAGTGACACCTACCTTTCTCTTCTGCTACATTTGTTTGTCCTGCAGGGCCTGATGAAAGTCCAGGAGACTGAAGAGTAGGAGCTATTTCCTGTTGTAATATTTTTCTGCCTCTTACTGAGTCCTGACCTGACTTGAGGACTGCTTGGTAGAAGTCAAGGAAAATGGTTAACTGGAAGTAGAAAACCAACACACACAGATCAGTATTTGATGTTTGACTCCCACTACCCTTTAGATCACAAGCTGGGTGTCTTTGTACTTTGTCTTTGTCTTTGTACTAAGGCATTTACTGGGATATAAGCTTAGCTTAGCCCTTAGCTCAGATGGCTCTCAGTTTAGTTCTCAGTATTTGGTTGTCAGTGCCTAAGATAAAATTTGCCAACAAAAGCTTGATTATCTATCCCAACTAAATACTCAATAGGGGATCTAGTTACAGCACTATTGATGTATTTGAATATCTGCTTCCAATATTTCACCAAAAACAATCTTCTTAATGTCCTGTAGCTAAGGCATGTGTCCAGATGCAAGACAGCCTAATGGTATAGAGTAGGGGTGTTGAACTTGTGACCTTTGACATGTTTGAAAGCCACAAATCCCAGTATTCTTTGTTTGCAGTAAGTTTCTTCCTAATGTCCTGTACCTAATGCATGTGTCCAGATGTATTATAGCCTAATGGTATAGCACAGGGGTGTTGAATTTGTGACCTTTTACATGTAAAGCGTATGTGTTTAAATTTTCATATGTTTAAAAACTACAACTCCCAGCATTCCCTGGTTGCACAGAATGCTGGAAAATTTTGTTTTCATACACCCTGTAATAAAGCCATTTTTCTGACTTACAGACATTAAAAGCCCACGTCGTGCTTAAGTGATTCCTGCCCAAGGGTCAAACATGAAAGTAATCCATCTGCCCTTCAATTACATCGATAGCTATTACATTATTGGAATAGAAAAGGATAATATATATCACTTTAGGCAGTAGGAGTCATAAAACAAACTTACCCCCCATTTTCCTATTCCACCTACCTGCCAGCTATAATCCAGCGGGTCTAAGTGGAATAAATCTGCAGGTCTGAGAATAGACCCAGGCAATCCTGCCACAATGTGTGGTACAAACTAAGCATCACCATTTGGCTATCTGAGACCATAAACAGGATCCATATTGACATGCTAGGTTCATACTTATTAGTATTTACCACAGCAAGTTCCAGATTTACAGTTGCTATGGTTTAGGACTTGGGAGCAGAGGGTACTGATTGGCTAAGATGTTTTAATGACAGCACATCATTGGATGTTATACTGACATTACCACTTCCTTTCAGTAGTCACATGGAGACCCCTAGCAGTCACAGGGTTGTGGTTTAACCTCCCATTTTGACTATCCCATATTAAAAATAGGTAACTCAGCTCTATAAGTAAGTTTACAGTATATATTTTGTATATTATGTCTTGTATTTAATATAAGTCAGTGCTATACTTTATATACATTTATTGATGGTCATTTAAATGGGAATAGTAAGATAGTACACACAAAAAATAGAATTCTAGTGCACAAACAATTCTAATTGCATATTGGCTCCCTCCATAAGGTTGCTGCTACAAACAGCCTGTTAAACCCTGGATAAATAAAAGCAATTAGTTCATGTTTGGTCATGTGCTTGTTTGAGCAAAGTACTTTAAACTAGAGAGTCAGCTTCAAGCATCCAGGCCACACAAGAGAAGTTGTCAGCTCATGTAGCCAAAAAGGCAAGTACCAGTGATTTACTGTAATTTACTGTTATATATTAATATGATATAATAGAAATACCAATAATTAATTATTATGACTGAAACTTTGTTTCCTTTTAGTCCTGAACTTCAGCCCCCAAAACAACACCAGGCGTTTATTTTCACAATAGAAGAAATAAATCAAATAAGCAACATTTTACCCAACATCACCCTGGGATACAGTTTATATGATTCAGCAAGTTATGACAGATATACAACAATGGGCACCATGTTAACACTGTCAGGGGGAGAGAAGCTGGTTCCCAATTATATTTGTGTAAAAGGAATTCTGGCTGGTTTCATTGGGGATCTAACATCTGAAAGTTCCTACGTAATGTCTATCCTTACTGGATTGTACCACTACCCCCAGGTACTGTACTGTTATATAATGTAATGTCTATCCTTACTGGATTGTACCACTACCCCCAGGTACTGTACTGTTATGTTAGTAGTGGTTATCCTTACTGGTTGTACCACTACCCCCAGGTACTGTACTGTATGTATGTAATGTCTATCCTTACTGGATTGTACCACTACCCCCAGGTACTGTACTGTGTATATGTAATGTCTATCCTTACTGGATTGTACCACTACCCCCAGGTACTGTACTGTTATGTAATGTAATGTCTATCCTTACTGGATTGTACCACTACCCCCAGGTACTGTACTGTTATGTTATGTAATGTCTATCCTTACTGGATTGTACCACTACCCCTGTACTGTTATGTTATGTAATGTCTATCCTTACTGGATTGTCCACTACCCCAGGTACTGTACTGTTATGTATGTAATGTCTATCCTTACTGGATTGTACCACTACCCCCAGGTACTGTACTGTTATGCTATGTAATGTCTATCCTTACTGGATTGTACCACTACCCCCAGGTACTTACTGTTATGTTTGTAATGTCTATCCTTACTGGATTGTACCACTCCCCCAGAGTACTGTACTGTTATGTTATGTAATGTCTATCTTACTGGATTGTACCACTACCCCCAGGTACTGTACTGTTATGCTATGTAATGTCTATCCTTACTGGATTGTACCACTACCCCCAGGTACTGTATTGTTATGTAATGTCTATGCTTTCTGGATTGTACCACTATCCCCAGGTACTGTACTGGGAATGACATTGACAATAATATATTATAAATTAACAGAATGCTGGAAAAATACTTAACCCTTCTGTCAACCTCCTCTGCATATTTTTTGTTATTTTGGCAAACTAGCATTTTATTAGTGTTCTATTCCACAACATTTGAGCTCCACCATTTGAAAGGGGGACTACAGTGAAAAACTTGGCTATAAATAATGTATGTATAATAAAATATTATACAAAATAAAGAAATATAAGATGGATCGGGTGGCCAGTTCTGTTAATTAAGGGGCATGTCCACCCTTTGATGACTTGTCGGTTATTTGCCTACAACCCCATCTGCTATCTTTACCAATTTATTAAATGCATTTCTAACCAGATATTTAATGATAAGTTTTATTTCTTTACAAAGGTATCTACCTCCTCCCTCTGCTTAGTGAGCTTTTTATAAGCTTGAGCATGTGCAGAGGAGGCAGCAGCAGCCAATCATTGGTTGTAATGTTAGCAGTGACAGCCTTGATTGACTGCATGGAGGGAGAGGCCAGCTTACTTTAATATCTGGTTAGTAATGCATGTAATTATGTACAAAATATATCATTTGAAATCCTTTTTTTGTCTTTCTAGATATTGACACGCTCAGTAGTTTTGGATTTTCCATGAGTTTTGGTTTCTTTGCGAGTTATAAATTCTATACACTGAAAATGGCAGGCTACTGCACGACAATCCCAATCTATTGCATATTAATGGGACAGGTATGAGAACAGGAGGCGGAGCTCTGCCCAATGCATTTTGTGGTGCCACGGCACTTCCCAAGGCTCCTGTGGGATGGTGCTACTGATTTTGTAGGGGGGAGGTTTCCCTTCTGTTCAGCTCATTCCTGTCCTGTATTTTTTTAGGATCATGCAATAAATTTGGATTTTAACAGACATTTCTTCCTGTAGCCGATCCTGGATAGGTACTAATGTGGTGTATGTGCACCGGTAATGGAATATGTAAAGCTCTTCAACAGAAGTGTTTGACAATTCCTCAGTAGAGGAATTTCGAAACATTTTTGAAAATACGTATTTCTGAAAATACGAGAAATCTCCTAATTTCGAAAAATTTAGAAAATACGAGAAATCCGCGGTTTGGAAGTTCGGAAGGCGGAAAATCTGCAAAACTCCACCGTTTGCGAACGGGATAAATCCGCGGCGGATCCGGGTTCGGATCCGCGAACCAGCCATCCCTATTCCTCAGGGAAACCCATTCACGTCACTTGTTCATTTTTTATTACAAATCCTATGGATTTTATTGTTTAAAAAGTTGTGTGTCACTTTACACTGTTTGCCATGCATTTTACTTTATTTTTTTATTCCAATCACGCCCTTAAAACTTGGCTGTGATATGCTAATTGAGATTTTCCAGGGTACATAATTGCCACAGATTCTTGTACAAGTCATTCTGAATTGAGAAAGCCAGTAGGATGACTAGCGAAACGTCTTCAAGAACTAAACTTCAAGTCCAGTTGATCTAATTGAATACAACAGATATGATTTAGGTAATAGTATCTAGGGATTGTGGGGTATATTGCAAGCCTGTTTGGGTATTATAAAATAAAGTGGTGTATTCCATGGTTTATCTGGTCTGTGATTTTTGGTTAAGAGTGCAATCTGCAGAGTCCTTATGTTGTACTTGTCTTGTTCATATTCAAGCCACAGTCCCCTTATTAATTTAGTTGCCCTTCTCTGAACCCTTTCCATTTCCAAGATGTTCTTTTTGTACACAGGATTCCAAAACTGCACTGCATATTCCAAATGGGGCCTTAGCAGTGCTTTGTAATATTTTTCTTTATTGAATCCACAACATTCTTTATACAAGACAACACCATGCTGGCTCTGGCTGTTGCCGCCTGGCACTGCTTGCTACCTTTAAGTTTGTTATCCACCAAAACTCCAAGATCCTTTTCCAACAGGGATTCACTTAACACAGAGCCATTTATAGTATAAGCAGCACAAGGATTTTTAAGTCCAAAATGCTTCACCCTACATTTATCAACATTGAATCTCATTTGCCACTTAGCAGCCCAATGTGATAATCTATCTAGATCCACCTGCAACAATTGCACATCCTCTGAAGTTTTTTAATGGTTGACAGTTTTGTGTCATCAGCAAACACAGAAACCTTGCTGACAATACCCACTTCCAAATCATTAATAAATAGATTATATAGAAGTGGCCCCAACACAGAACCCTGTGGTACCCGACTTAGAACTTAAGACCATATTGACAAAGCTCCATTAACAACTACTCTGCATCGGGTCCATCAACCAATTCTCTATCCATGTACAAATGTGCCACCCCAGCCCAACAGACCTTAATCTATACATATATTGCTGTATCAAAAGCCTTAGCAAAATCAAAGTATACAACCTCTACTGCTATGCCAGAGCCCAAATTTCTACTCACTTCCTTATAAAAGCCAAGCTAGTTTGTTTGACAAAATCTATTCCTCCTAAATCCATCCTGATTACTACTTATAATGTCAGTCCTTGAAACATACTCTAGAACATGTTCCCTTATTAAACTTTCCAGTATCTTCCCTACCACTGAAGTTAAACTTACAGGCCTGTAATTACCCGTCTGTGAACGACTAACCTTTTTGAATATTGGAATAACATCAGCCTTTTTCCAATCCAGAGGCATACCACCGGACATGAGTAATTCTGAGAAAATAAGAAACAATGGCCCAGGAGCTTTATTGATTTTAACTTTATTTAGTTGTTTTTGAACAATATGTGTTATATATATATATATGTGTATTAGCAAAAGTGTGCCCGATGGTGCACAGTGGGAAATATGTGGGTGTATGTTTAGCGATATGTGGATACAGATGATATAAAATATTTATACACCCTACTATAAAATTTAGGGATTTGTACAGTAAAAGGAAATCCTGATTCTATTAGTGTCACATCCCCTAAATTAATATTTTAAACAGTATACAGAGGCAAAAGGTAACCTTTTTGGTGTACCAGAGGGGACCCCACTAAGCAAAAGGCTAAGGACTTGCAAGCGAGCACCTTCACCCCAATTATTAATAGTGGCTGCCAATTCAAATTGTTCTAGCAAATCAGTCACCTACCGAATTACCCCATCAAATGAATCAGGTTTAAGAATAGGTTTGGCAATTGGTGCCTGGTAGAGCTACTGAGTCTAATTGGGGCATTTCATCTGCAGGTACAAGGACTGGAGGATTTAAATCAATACTATCAGTAGCAGCCTCCATAGCTTAATACAGATAACTAATATACAAAGAAAACAGGGAGAATAAATAGTATTACCAGCACCGCTGCCACTAATTCAGGTATCCCACCCCTCCCGGAGTCTCCTGTGATTTGGGGTGGCATCCTGTGCTCCCGTGAGATTACCCCAAATCTCCCGCAATGGAGAGTTATGCCCCCTTGTACGCCATTGTAACACCCATAACCCCGCCTCCCCCAACCCCTCGCATGCATGCCCGCCCACTGTGTGACGTCATGCAGCGTCAACACGCCCCCTCTTCCACCCTGCCCGGAAGCACGAGTTGGCAGGGTGGGATGTCTGCTAATTTGTACCAGATCACTGCTTTATGGAAGGATTATGGGTAGCATGTCACACAGTGTGTTACTCTGGTGTTGTGGCACAAAGCAAACAGTGCACTTACTTTCTTTAAACAAGATAAACCAGTTTTAATTCCATTTAACAGTTAGTATTGCAATGATTTAATAACAAAACATAAACAATTTCCCCACATAACATGTGCAGTAATGGAGTAGTCCCTGCCTATAATGCACCACTTTGAATATTACCCATGCCTGTATATTGTGTGTCCTTGTATGTATGTATGTATAATTTTATTTATAAAGCGCCACTTGGGTATGCAGCGCTCAAGCGCTGTACATTATAACAATACAGATTATACAAACAGGGGGATGTGTGGAAGCAATTATACAGATTGATAAAAATTAAATACAATTTCATATATCGGTTAAGAAAGCATATATATAAATTTTGTATAAATTGATATAAGTGCAACAAGCCTTGACACATTAGGAATGAGATCCCTGCCCCAAAGAGCTTATAATTTATGTGGGAGGGACAACATACAGATACAAGTGGGGGATGAGTTAAAAGTGCTTAAAAGGGCTAACAATCATTTGTTGTGCTGATGCCCAGAAAGGTAGGATAACAGTCTTGATTTGAAAGTATTAATGGATGTCACCAGGCGAAGCGAGAGAGGGAGAGAGTTCCAAAGGTAGGGAGCAGCAAGAGAGATCGATTTAAGGCAGGAGGCAGCAGTGTTAGTTGGGGGTCTTTGGAGAAGATTTCCTTGAGAGGAACGGAGGGCACGGCCTGGAACATAAGGGACCAAGAGAGAAGGTAAGTAGGGAGATGCAGTAGAGTGAAGGGATTTAAAGGTTAAAAGCAGGGTGTTGTACACTTATCTGTTATCTCAGAGGTTGTATCCAATAAGGTAAATTGTCTGTCCATTAATCTACTTCCACTTTCCCTCCTCCTAGCCATAGAGAGCAGGGAATTCTTGTCTTTTATTACTCACTGATACCACCTGCAGGCTGGAGGTGTTATATAAGGAGTCTTGGTTTACATGTCCATTACAATACACATCACGCCCTGTGTAGCAGACAGAAACATCATTGGATGTTATACTGATACTACTTCCTTTCAGTATTCACATGGAGCAGACCCAGGGGGTGGTTTAACCTCTCACATTGACAGTCTATCTGTTGTATTCAATTAGATCAACTGGACTTGAAATGTAGTTCTTGAAGACGTTTCGCTAGTCATCCGACTGGCTTTCTCAATTCAGAATGACTTGTACAAGAATCTGTGGCAATTATGTACCCTGGAAAATCCCAATTAGCATATCACAGCCAGGTGTTAAGGGTGTGATTAGATAGTGGCTAAGAGGTGTTATAGGAACGCCCAGAGTAAGGTGTTAAAACAGCATTGTACATGGCAGACAGTTGGTGTCGAACCCCCCCACCTCTATTTAGGCTTGGTTTCTTTATTTTCACATAAATGGCCTCCTTAACACCTCTCTTGAACCAGTCACGTTCCTTCGCCAGTATGTTAACATTACAATCTTCAAAGGTATGTCCTTTATCCTTAAGATGCAGATACACGGCTGAGTCCTGACCCGAGGAATTGGCTCTTCTGTGCTGGGCCATACGTTGATGCAGTTTCTGTTTGGTCTCCCCCACATACAAATCAGAACATTCTTCACTGCACTGCACTGCGTATATGATGTCGCTTTTCTTGTGTTGGGTATTGGGTCTTTCGGATGTACCAATTGCTGCCTCAGTGTGTTGTTCGGTTTAAAGCAGACAGGGATACGATGTTTTTTGAAAATTCTTCTTAATTTCTCGGAGACCCCTGCTACATATGGGATGACCATGTTCTTCCTCCTGTCTTGCTTTTCCCCTTCACTGTTGGTATTCGTGTTCTTTTCTTTCCTTCTACTTCTTTTGACAAAGGCCCAGTCTGGATATCCACAAGTTTTAAGGGCTCCTCTGAGATGTTTCATTTCTTTAGCCTTCGCCTCTGTGCTAGTGGGGATGTTCTCGGCTCTGTGTTGCAGGGTTCTGATGACACCAGCTTGTGATCTAAAGGGTGGTGGGAGTCAAACATCAAACACTGATCTGTGTGTGTTGGTTTTCTGTAAACCTCTACTTCCAGTTTACCATTCTCCTTAACTTCTGGGGTTGTATTAATACATTTTTTGACATGTTTTGGGAGATCCTAGTAAGTGGTCACTGATGGGACACAAATTAGAATACCTGGTTTGAGTGACAGGTCTTTCCCTGTACATGCTGGTATTTAAAATGAAGATTTCTGAGAATCTACAGCTCGGCTTTCAAATCTGAAAAATGTGTTCATTTTTGAAAATGTGATTTTTGGAAACATAGATACCCTTTAAAATCACTTTAAAACAGTCAACTTCTGTTCAGTATTTTAACCTGAGAATATATCATACCAATTGATATGCTGAAGAGTTATTTTCATCCAGGGAAAATTTGCTTTCCTGAAATTAAAACTCTTTCTTAACCCAATGCCCTTTTCCTTTTGATAACATACATTAAATGACAATATTTCATGGTAACTATTCCCTAAGCTTCTAGTTCATATCTACTTCATATTTACAATATGCTCCACAATGTTAGATAGTATCAGATCCATTCGAGTAGGATTAACCACCTGTAAAAGAAAATGATCATGCAGGAAATTCAGGAACTCATCGCCCTTTTCTGTGTTGGCAGTTCCACTCCACCAATCAATGTCAGGGTAATTTAAGTTCCTCAGAAGAAAACAACATAGATACTCACATGTGATGTGCCTTCTTTTCCCTCACCTGAGGAAAGGGGCACGTAAATCCCCCCCAAAATGTTGTGATATGATGTGTGGTCACTAATAAATATACTATTTTTTGGAGTGCGACCCTCTATGTTGTTTTCTTCTGATGTACTTTATCCACCAAGGGTTGGATTTTTGAGGAGTAAGCACCCACACTTGGAAAGAGTGCAGAGGACTGTATACCTTTTTGTAATTAAAGTTCCCCATAATGAGTACATTCCCCAAACTAGTAGCCCTTGCCATCTGAAACTAACTCAATCCCTTCCTGCCAGCATTTAGTTGCTTGTAGCAGACACCAAAAATAACATAACCCCCCTTTTTGTTGCCTAATTCCACCTATATTCGCTCTGCTTTATCATCCATATCGACAGTTATTTCATCTTTTTTAAATTTGGCTTCAACTCTTTAACATAAATACATACCCCTCCCATTTCCTATTTTCTAAATCATTCCTAAGCAACCCGTGTAGAAAAGGGTAACAAAATAAGGGGAACATTCTCTATAATAAAAACACATATATCACATTTATTACTCAGATCACATATATAGCTGGCCAGCTAAAAATACCGCACACAATATCTTGTCATAACCCCCCCCCCCTATAAAACCTTCATAAAAATACAATAACTACTAAAAGGTGTAAAAATCGATAGTCCAAAGTCTGGTAATAAGAAAATGTATGGTCCCAATATCTAGCCACTAAAATTCCACACAAGTTTGTTATTGGACATATCCATATTTATAAAAAGCTGTAATTAGGATTCCAATCTCCTACCGCTCCATCCGAGGTCTGTGACCCTATACTATACAATATGTGTGCACACAATAAATAAGCAGCAGGGAAATTAGGCAGCAGGTGTGGCTAATAGTGGGTACTAAACAGTTATAGGTCACCGCTCCCAGGACAAGAGTTGGCACAGCCGGCAATCTTCTGATCCCCCGGACACAGAACTTCTGCACTGTCCGTAGCTTAATGCAACTTGGGATCCTCTGCGGGAGTGAAGCGAGTAGCAAACTCTGTTCTGTGCTTGTAAATCCTACCTTTTGGCGATGTGTCCGATTTACCCTGTAGCCATTGCTATGGTTAGACTTCCTGCTTCCACTATATGTCACCACAACGCGTTTTGCTCATTGGAGCTTTGTCAGGTAGTGACGCCCACTAGCCAGACCAGTTCTTTTATAGATCTTACATTTGATAGCCATTTACATAAGTAATGAGAGAGTAAGGCTCTATTGTATTGGGACAAATACCTCTATTCAATTATATTCTTTCCTATATGGATATATGATTGCAGTCTTAATGATAATCATAAAAGCTAGATATAAATTAGATATAAATTAAAGGAAAGGTGCCAATTCCATTTGGTCATTTAGACCCATAGGTTTCATACTATTTTATTTGAAAATATATCTTTGCTCCAATTTCAAAAGTTTTTTATCCAGATCCCCACCCCTAATAATTTCTTTAATAATATTTCTGATTTAACCCCCCTAGTGCCACAAAAGGTGCTCCCATCAAAAATGGATTTGTGTATATCAACAAAGTGCTTATAGAAATACGGGCAGTGATAGGAATCATCTTTCCAATCCCCTTTAAGTTTCGTAATCGTCTTTCTCTGCTCTCCAATCCTTAAATGTAGTAATTTTCTCTTGGTCTTACTAATGTACCATAGATCACATGTGCATGTTATGCCGTACACCACATTATTTGATTTGCAATTAAACAACCCATTCCACCTATGATTATGTTTGCCCACCCTAATCTCATCCCGCCCTAACTATACATATTTAAACTCTACACCCCCCCCACACTTAAACATCCCCTTTAAAACTTTCATAGATAAATCCCTTGTCTATAATCGATCCCCAATGGGTAAGAGGCTGGGAGATAGTGTATTTTTTAAAGTGTTTAAAAATAATATTAGGGGTGGTACCTATTATATCTATCAGATCCTTATCTTCTTGGAATATGGACCAGTGTTTTTTTTACATTTTTTTATTTTCCACCCATCTTTATTACAATCACAAATTAATGCTGGTTTCTGATGTTTTTCTGTATTCAACATTCCTCTTTCCATTCCATATTTCTTTTTGTTTTTCTTAGTTCTTTTCTATCCTTTCCCTCTGCCTCTCTTAGCTTTTTCAATCTTAGAACTGTCATATCCTTTCTCATGGAACCTTTTACTTAACAAATCTGCCTGTTCTAAAAACACCTTTTTACCAGAACAATTTCTGTGGAGTCTTAACATTTGGCTTTTGGGAATCCCCTCTAGCCAGGTATGTTTATGGGCACTAGAACAATCTATATAAGTGTTATTATCCACTTCCTTAAAAAGGTATTTCAATACTTAAATCTTAAAAGTCCACTATATCCTTGCTAAAAACACTTCGAAACTGTAGCTGTTCATGAGAATCATTTACATACTGTAAAAATAAGTTGAATGCATCTGGCGTGCCCTTCCAAATAAACAAGATATCATCTATATATCTTCTTCAAAAAAGACATTGTTTGGAGAATGATTGGTGGGCACCCCAGATGCACTTTTCTTCCCAAAACCCCACGAACAGGCCCGCGTAGCTAGGGGCGAAAACCGTGCCCCTTGCAGTGCCCATTCGTTGGTAGTAGTAGCTACCCTCAAACATAAAACAATTGTTACATAGAATGAAATCCATACATAGAAATGGATAGAAAATCAATAAGAGCATTGGAGAGGGTACCCTCTTTTCTTAGAAAATATACCAATGTCTCAATTCCTTCCTTATGGGGAATGACAGAGTATAGCGAAGTGATATCTAGGGTTACTAGAATATTTTCAGGTTCCCATTTAAAATCCTTCAGTGAGTTACATCTTGAGTATCTCTCAAATAAGATGGCAATCTTCTAACTATGGGGGCCAGGAAATAGTCCACAAACCTCAAGAGATTTTCCATGGGGGGTCCTATCCCCAATATTATAGGTTTCCCATGGGGGTTCTCCAGACATTTATATATTTTGGGGAGATGGTAAAAAATGGGTATCTTCAGTTTTGAAGACCACAAGAAGTTAAACTCTTTTTTAGAGATACAGTAATGCCCTTTTTCATAGCTGTCTGGAGAACCCTCCTGAGCAGACCACTAACTTTAAGCAGGGGGTTCTTGGGTACCTTTTCATATGTGATGGAATCATCCAATTGCCTAAAAGCTTCCCTTAAATAATCTGCTTTATTTTGAATAACTGTCTAACGCTTTTCTCTCTTCCCTCATTAAATTGTCTACATATTTGAGTTCCTTGGTTTTCAGACTCCTTAAGTCCCTTTCCACTAGGTTACCGAACACTTCCACCAGAGTACCCCTCCATCCTGTGGGGTTAAAGGTGGATCTGGGATGAAAGTCTGTATTGCTCAGGGATTCTGGTTCTTTTAATAGATCTTCCAAAGAGGTTACAATTTCTACTGTATATCTGCCCTAGTAGGATCTGGGATGCCCGTCTCCCTTAGGGATCTTACTACTAATCCTTCTCTTTTCCTGTTCATATTAACAAAATATTTTTTCAGACTTAACGTTCTCATAAATTTTTGTAGACCAATAAAAACATTAAATACCAATAAAAACATTAAATATGTCCAGCTCCTGTTGTGGAGCAAACTTTAACCCCTTACTCAATAAATTTGCCTATACTGAATTGATCTGTCTGTCTCACTTTCTACCTCCTGTACCTTATGGGTGGGTTCAATTTTACTTTTGCTTCCCCTCCTCTTTTCCTTTCTTTTTGTCCTCTTGTCCAAGGAGTATCATTCTAAATGTACGGCCCAGTCGTGAGAATTATTCAACCATGTTTCTGCTATACCTATTACATCATACTTTTTAATCAAAGCCATTTTTTCAGCCATTCTTCTTGCATTTGCAAACATACATTTTAGATTGTGATTCTGTAATTTATTTATACACTTTAATACACATGCCTCTCTAGCCTCTATGCTAGCCTCTCCACCCTTTCCTCTGACCACTGGCCCATCTACACCATGCTTACATCCTCTGCTATTTAGCCCAGTGAGATTGACTTTACCCTCCCCTAAACCTAGTTTAAAAACATTTCCAACCCTCTATCCTTCTCCCCCCTTAAAACAGCTGCACCATCATCTGTGAGGTGCAGTCCATCCCTACTAAAGAGTCTGTAGCAGACAAAAAAAAAACTGCCCAAACCCTACCTTCTTGCACCAACCTCTTAGCCACCACACATTAATAAAAATAAGCTCCCGCTGTCTCCCTAGCCTAGCACGTGGCTATGGTAGTATTTCTGGAATATTAAAAAATAGTAAATGTATGTTTAGCAAATTTGCTCAGACCATATACAGTACAGTATATTCTGCATCACTTAAATATTTTCATGCACAGATATAATCTGTGGCACTTATAGTGTATTCCATCTGCACTGTATTTTTCACAATCCAGTCCAACCAGCATTGGGACTGTCAGCTCATGTGGGACATTCCATCACTAATGTCATTGCGCACTTGTATTAGTGGTGTGGTGTTGATAGTGGCGAGACTGCTGGTGGCAGTGGTGTTACCGCTGATGGGAAGAATCCCACTTGTGAGACTGCTGATGGTGGTAGTGAGGCTGGTAGTGGGGGAGGTGAGTCCACTGGTGGTGATGGTAAGGTGACTACAGGTGGTAGGGCTGGTGGTGATGGTGATGCCTCTTTTGCAAAGTTTGTATTTTAATAAAATATAATGATATTCAGCTTTTAAACAACATATGTAATGAACAAATGATTTGCTGTGGATGCTGGGTGATTTAGGAAAATAACCTGTGGGGACTAGGGGTCAGCTCCCATAATACACCTTATCTGGAAACACCTAGATAAGTGTACACAGTGCACTTCACAGGTAGAGATGTCCGAACTTCGCAAAAAAATTAGAAAATTTGAAAAACCTTGAAAATACGAAAAATCCTCCCATTTTTGAAAATTTTCAAAATTACGTGGTTTCTCGTACTTTTGAAAATAGGGTTAAATAAAAGCCTGCAGTATTTCATTTAAAATGAGCCGACAATCACATCTCTGGCTGCAGCCTGTGATAAATTACATTGGGGTGAATGTTATCTGCTCTTAACCCCAAATGATATATCTTGCACTTTATTACCTACACTACTAACCAGGTATTTAAGGATAATTATTGTCCCCATTCTGGCAGAGTAAGCTGGCCCCTCCTCCAGACAATGATTGACTGCTGTTTCACCTGCTGCCTCCTCTGCACATACTCAAGCTTATAAAAAGCTCACTGACCAGAGGGAGAAGGCAGATACCTTTTGAATTAAAGAATAGAACTTATCATTAATTATCTGGTTACAAATGCATGTAATCAACTGGGTAAAATAATAGTTGGGGTTAGAGCAGATAAAGTAACCATTTTTTTATTTTAAGGGTGGACATGCCCTTTAAAAATTGTAAACCCAATAAAAAAATCTTAGATTGGTTGCTATTACATGATAATGGCTGTGTTCTGTAAAAAGTTTTTCTGGTATTCAATGATTTCTTACTACATGGGCATTACTACATGTTTCTCCCACCATTTCTCAGGCCCCTCTGCAATTTGTTAATATTAATTTGTTTGTTGCAGAATTTCTGTTCTCATAGACGTCAATTGGGTTTGAGTCTATTTTTTCGGGTTTAGGACATTTTAAAACTTTCCAAGGAATGTAACTCACTAGTTTTGTTCATCTCTACCCTTCCATCCATGCTGGGTACATCAGTAAATGTCGATCAATACAGGAAGTGTGTACATCAACCGTATAGTTTTTTACAAGGATGTATAAACGAGACTTGATGCCTGGTACACTGCCATCAGGGACCACACAGGCCACCAGTGTGTTTGATTTTAAGATCCATTAATGGACATTTGTTGGTGGCCCATTTAAGGACTGGCTAAGGAAACTGAAATGCATTGTTAGCTTAGATCCAGTATAAGTATCATAAGGGGAGGTTATTGGATATTTCAATAGTTTCATTAGATACACAGGTAGATATAATCAGGGAGATTCAATATAAGTTCTTATCGTATAAAATGGTGCTAATTTTGCCCCAACCAATCAGATATTATTAAACATTTGAAAGCTAACATCTGATTGGTTGGGGCAAAATTAGCACCATTTTTAATGATAAGAACTTTTATTGAATCTCCCTGAATATGTGGGGTTTGAGTGGGTAAAACGGAGTTAAACCTGTGCTTCCTGGTGTAATATCGGGTTAAAGTGGGGTAAACACCATTGTTCCAGGCCCTGTGCTATATTCTATTAACAGCACAGGCCCCAGATGCAATACAGATAACATTTGTTTAGTAGCGTTAAAACAAACATAATTTGAAAGCCGCTGTTACCTTCCATGCTACTTACCTGCCTCAGTTCCGCAATTCAGTAATTCACACTAAGAGAACCGTGAGAGCGCTGAAGGCAAGTATTACATCATCCTGACAGTATACACTTCCAGGGAGATTCAATAAAAGTCCTTATCTTTAAAAATGGTGCTAATTTTGCCCCAACCAATCAGATGTTAGCTTTCAAATGTTAAATAAGATCTAATGTGGCTAAATTATCACCATTTTAAATGATAAGAACTTTTATTGAATCTCCCTGTTAATTTTTTATTCCTCCTACCTTCTTTCTTCTCAGTTTATCCCCTTCTGCCTGATCCTATTTCTAACTGCTCCAAACAATGACCCATATTTAGTCTGTTCTATACCTTTACTAATGGTGCCTTAGCCAGTCAGAAATAAACTCAACTTCTCATTTTAGAGAGGTTAAGAGAATAGGTCTATAAGGACCCCTTGGCTTTAGGTCCCAAAGCAAACGCTATGGTTGATATGGTGACCCCCTATTCTGAATGTGTAGCTACTTCCTGGTGGGCAAAAAACTAAAAGGAAATTTACCTAGAATGTTAAAACGAAGATTTCCATACTATGGTTTACTATGACTTTATGAATGGAATTGGGTAGCAGCAAGGGGAAGTCACCCACCCAACTTAATATTACACTTATCACTGGTATTAAAGTCATGCAAGGGGAAAATAACAAACTAGAGTTTATCCCAAGCCACAAGTGCTGTATCAAGTATAGCACATGTTAACGGTTTAGCTGTCAGATGTCATGCTGTTAAAATGAAAAATGAGAGTTTAGATCTTTTGAGAAAGTGAGATTAACTTGGACCAGAGGGAGAAGTGCAGCTGCTTAAAGTGGACATAGCACAATCCATAACCCAGAGAACTATACTGATATATAATGACCCTAGTTGTGCTTGCTGGACCTCATGTCCATGATTAGGAGGACCTTAGTGCTAGTTATGCAGAACTATTGCCCTGCATGTGTTATTTAATGGCAGAATTTGCTTTCAGGACTTACTATTTTTGCCCAGTGGTCTACTGTTTTGGTATCCTACCCCCATGGCCCTCCTCACCCTCTGAACTCTCCTTCACCCCCACTGGTGTCACACAGGCCTGGACAACAGGTGCATGCAAGCCTCTTTTAGAGTTTAGAGGACATTTAATATCAAAGACTGGGGGATAAGCAGTGGGTCTTTTATAGTTAACAACTTGTTACATAGAATAGGAAGTAGGTTTGATTTTAGTTTAACACAATATCAGATCTACTCTTTGTCCTTCAGATCAGCTATGGAGCTACAGACACTTTATTTGCAGACAGACTAAGGTTCCCATCAGTCTATCAGACAGTCGCTAATGAGAAACAACAGAACCAAGCTATCATTCAGCTGCTCAAACACTTTGGATGGACCTGGGTGGGGATTTTGGCCGTAAATGATGATGCCAGCAAGCGAGCAAGTGAAGATCTGAAGGACCAGATAATAAAGAATGGGATGTGTGTGGAGTTTGTTTATCATGGATACACAAATATAATAAACCGGATTTCGAAGGCATCAGCCAAAGTTGTGATTGTTACTACTAGTGGGAAAAGTTTCTACATTGAATTTAAAAATATTGGTTTTTTTAGAAAGGATCAGTCAATGGGAAAGACCTGGATATTCACAAGTGCATCTTTACAAGATGAGACGTTTCCTATAACTGAAAATCTGGAGATGTTAAATGGCAGCTTGATATTTTCACTTATTAAACGTAAAGTTCCAGGGCTTAAGGAATTTTTGCTAAAAGCCTTTCCACAAATCAAGAATATTGAGTATAAAGAAAGATTACTGTATGAATGTAAACTTCCACGAACCCCACAAACTCTACAAAATCTGGAATTGCAGTGGGATCGCTGCCAAGAGAAAAGTGATGGAATAGAATCCAGAAGATTTACCTGCTCTGGGAATGAAACTCTCCCATTACAACCTCACCATGGTCTTCCTGAATATAAAATAATGTACAGTATATATAAGGCAGTGTATGCGCTGGCCTATGGTCTACATGGATTATTATTAGAAGATACTTCACACAAGTCACATACTGACAATAACCAGCTAAAGTGGAATCTAAACACAAAGAAGGTGAATCAATTTAATGTTATAATGATGTTGCTCTTTCATTAACTCTTTTAATGCATATCCACCCCACTAATTACTGTTAATACAAGCTGCTCTGCAGCTCCATTAAGTAAAGTCACTTATTGGCCATGACTGACTCTAATAGGGAGATTTACCCAGAGCCGCAACTGCTCACTCTGATGTAAGTATTTAATGCCAGCTATTAGTGGCGTTAAATACTTACGTCTTAAGAGCCGCGCAGCCTCTGGTAAATAGGTATGTGACGGATGCGCAAGTTCCTGTTCCGGATCTCACGCAGCCACCGCAAAGCAAGCCTTAACGTTGCACTAACTGAGCGTAAAACAGAAACGTTATGAAGGGGCAGGAGCCTGGGTAAATTGCCCTTTAAGAACCAAAACATGCAGAGGAGATTGCAGAGCCATGGTGAAGTATTAGGCTGTGTAAGTAACGAAAGGAGCATTTTTGCTCTAGGTAGGTGTAGGCAAACTTGTATCGGAGGGATGGGGGGGTTTAACCTGACATTAGAAGAAACTGTTAGGGATGGACATGCCCTTTAACTGATGGGTGTTGTCATCTTCCCCCATGGGTCAAAGACCTATACCATATTATATATATAGACTATATTATAAACCTATATACCACCCTAAATAGAGAATATGATCATTTAAAATGAACTAGGACAATGATTGTAACTGCTTCTAAAGTCAACATGAGCATTAGCATCCAATTATCCACATCTATGGGAGACATATCTATGCGCTTTGAGTCCTCTAGGAGAAAGTGCTTTACAAATGTTATTATACAAATGTTATTGTATTATTGTATTTGTATTGTATATCACCAGTAACAAAATCCTGGAGTTTTGCAAACTACAATATGATCTGGATTTCAGTTTAACTTTGAAAGGTCAGGGACTGCAAACCATTCAGGAAATCTAAGTGTTTTTAAAGGTTCCATATGCTCACCAAAACCACTTTTGCTTACTGTCTTCTATAATATATTTTTTTTTATGCATTATATCTATGTCTGACTACATTGTTAAGAAATGTAAACATTTCATTATAAATACATTTTGTCCCCCCCCCATGCCATAGACAGTTCCTCTACTGAGTGTCACTGACACTTAA
Source organism: Hymenochirus boettgeri (assembly GCA_019447015.1). Lineage (NCBI taxonomy): Eukaryota > Metazoa > Chordata > Amphibia > Anura > Pipidae > Hymenochirus > Hymenochirus boettgeri. The sequence continues at coordinate 338,670,295 of CM033470.1, forward strand.
AACTACCAGGCATGCTCAGTGCAGACGTGCTTAATCTACATCAGACCTCAGATTTTCCAACCTCGTCTTGTCTTGTGAGCTTATCTTAATGGGGAATAAATGTTACCGTATAAGTTAACCATTTCCCTTTTATGTATGTCCTGCCACCGGACTGGCTGCAGCAGAATAGTTAATATATTTTGAATGAGAATTCTCCTATCATTCACTTTCTGTATGATGAACTATCCACATAACTTATTTTCCTGACTAAACAGAGCTCTGTGCTGCTGTTGAGAAAGCCATTTGGCGAAAACGCGTTCACTGTGTACCTGCGTACTGAGCATCTTTTGCACTCTACCCTTTACATGGCTACACTGTAGCTTTATGCCTCTATACTGTTACTGCTGACTCCCTAAGTGACTCTCTGACGAGACTACAGACAGATGAATATAACTCATTGTTAGGCTCACTATTTACCGTATATACTTGAGTATAAAATAAGTTTTTCAGGCTGTAAAATCAGCCTGAAAACTTGAACTCGGTTTATACTCGAGTCAGTACTTACTTAGGCAATTCGGCAGCCGTACACTCATTCCCTGTACTGGCGCGCCGGCTGACGTCACTGCCCAGCGCCAATAAGTGACGTCAGCTGGCGTGCCAGTACAGGGAATGAGCGCGCGGCTGCCGAATTGCTTAAGTAATGTACGGAATTCAATGCTGGCACATACTGGTATAGTGTCCAGACAGGGCAGGAAGCCCCCAAGTTACCAGATGCACACTGGAGAGCCCACAGATGGATGCAGACGGAAGTTACCCTTTGAACTGGATGGGAGGGTGAGGGTGTAGATGTTTGGAAACTACAACTCCCAGCTAATAAAGCATGCTGGTAGTTGTAGTTTCCAAACATCATGAGTTCCAAGGAATGAGAATTTAGAATTTGTGTTTTATATAAACAGCAGAATTCCCATACAGTAATAGCCATATCCAGTATGCCTATTACTGTATGGGAATTCTGCTGTCTATTTAAAGGGCAACTTAAGTCTCGAAGCAATACAGAATCAGAAGGAGAATGATATTTATTGTTGCCTTCTGATTCTGTATTGTTTTGAGGCTTTAGTTGCCCTATAAATGGACAGCAGAATTCCCATACAGTAATAACAAAAAACAGTATTACTAATAGTAAAACCAGGCTATTACTGTATGGGAATACTGTATGGGAATTCTGCTGTCCATTTAAAGGGCAACTAAAGCCTCAAAACAATACAGAATCAGAAGGCAGTAGTGTTATATCTTCTACCCTTAGTTTATACACAAGTCAATTATTTTATTAGTTTTTTTCATGTAAAATTTGGTACCTCGGTTAATACTCGGGTCAGTTTATACTCGAGTATATGCGGTACCACTCGTTTTTATAAGTTTTGGGAATCCAGTTCTATTGAAGAACGGGAGGTAAAGGAGCTGTGCCTTACCTTCCGTTCTTCAATAGAACACACAGGAGCAAGGACAGTAGGTAAGAAACTTACCCGCTCGCTCGCTCCCCCGGTGCATAGTCTGACAGGTCCCGACGGACCGTGTCTTCTATGCGCTGTCTTCCGTTGAAGAACGGAAGGTAAGGTACAGCTCCTTTACCTTCCGTTCTTCAATAGAACTGGATTCCCAAAACTTATAAAAACGAGTGGAGATACCCTTTAATATATTACTATTACTCCCAGACCTGGAAGCTGCAGAACCATAGTGAGGTTTTGGGCTGTGTAAATAACGAATAATGTACAATAACTTGTACTGGGGGGTTGGAGGCGTTTGGGGGGCTTTACCTGGTATTAAAAGTGGTGGGGATGGACATTCTCTTTAACTGATGGATATTTTCATCTACCCCTTAAATTGAAACTAAGTTCAGTTAAATCCCCATTGGTCAAAGATAATATAATAAATATAAACATTTAATTCTAAATACATCTCTTCCCCCATGTCAGACAATGTCTCTACTCAGTGTCATTGACACTCAGAACTGCTAGGCATGCTCAGTGCAGACATGCTTAATCTACATCAAACCTCAGAATCTTTCCACAATCGTCTTCACTTGTGAGCTCATTGTCTGGATATGATTTAGTGTCACTGCCTCTTAATGGAGAATGAAAAGCTTCACATAAGTTAACCATTTCTGTTTTATGTGTGTCCAAGCCAATTCAGGCTTTTGCATCGTATTCAAGCAGACTACTTCACTTCATTAAGTTTTTGTATCTAAGTACAATGGCAAGAACCAGAGATTGTTGATGCTTAATGGAAACCATGCCTTCCTGAAATTTTTTTTATAAACACACCCCAAAATCTGAATATTCTAAAGTAAATATTAAATCCTATTTACATCTGAGCCCAAATGGGGCACTAAACTATGAAGCTTTTTATAAGATATAATTTTATATTTTCTAGGTTTGTATGGTTTATTTATCTAGTGCCACAGCACATAAAAGGAGGACAAAGATATAAATACATAAAAAGTTCATTAATTATATATAAATATATAAGTGCTTGAGTCTTGAGCCACAAGAGGAAAGGAGGTCCCTGCCCTGTAGAGCTTATTATTTAGTTAGGATGGTAGAAGTGCAGTAGTGAGACTTATGCAGTGCAAATTAAAATGAGACAACTGCTGGGAGATCTATGGCTAGAGAGTTATGCACAGATACACAGGAAAGAGGGACAAGAGGAAGAAAAGGGTGATGAGCCTGAAAAGTGATAAGATGATGATCAGAAATCAGGATTGGGTTCGTTTCAGAAGATGAGACAGAGAGGTTTTTAGTGAACACTAGATCCAGGATGTGGCCATCCTTATGAGTGCTAGTGTTAGTCCAATGTTGACAGTCAGAAACCAAGTCAGTGAGGAATGTGGCCAGAGCTGTAGACGGTGGTCTGAACACCACAGCAACTTGTAGTGTCAAGAGCTGCAAGAGCTGAATTGAATGAGCCTCAAAAGATATGAATGAAAGGTCAGGCAGAATGAAGAAAGTAGTAGAACATCACCCCCACCACGACCTGAGGAGCGAGGTGTATGGGAGAAACGGAGACCACCAAGAGAGAATGAGGTCTCAATAGCATGTCATGTTGGCAAAGCCAGATTTCAGTAATGTCAAGAAGTTGAAAACTATTAGACCAGAAGAGATCATAAATGAAGGTAGAATTGCTAACTAATGAGCCATCACCTCTCTACATGCTGCACAGCACAATATATGAAGAAATCACTGATCAGGAATTTAGGGTGTGGGGGTAAAGCAAAGTCATTTTACCTAAAGTCATCTTTGGACCACAGTTACCCTTTAAACACAGCACAGGAAAAGTGCAGACAAGATGGTGGGATTAGAGGCATAGATAGAAGGTTGGAGGGAATTGAACCACAATGGGGTGAGTTAAGAGAATATATATATAAAAAGAAGCAAGATGGTGCACTCAAAGGGTCTTTTACAAAACTTTTGTTCATATAGTGTTCAGCAACATTTCGGCTCGTATCCTAGAGCCTTTATCAAGCACCATCTTGCTTCTTCTTACTCTACTTTGGAATTAGACAGCACCTGGGCAAGTATACTTCCAAGTGTGAGTGCCTACATTGAACTGTTTTCGCCTCTGTTATCAACGCCTTTTTGCCAAATTTGGACTTTTCACAATTTATAAAGCAGTGATAACCAGTGGTGAAGTCATTATCACTACTTTTTGCTATTTCGCTTTTCAAAATACATTGCTGCGTTAACCACTCAAGCATATTTATATAATGGAATAAAGTGTTTTATTGCGTTAAATTCAGCCATTCAAATTCCCCAAATCTGAGGTGGTGAAAACACATAAGTGGCCATTTATCTAGCCTGCCAATGGGTCCATGGAAGGTGTCAGTAAATTGTGGGGTGTTTCTCAATACTAATAAGTACTCAGGGGGGTGTTAGACTATTTCCAAGCATTTACTGTAATACTGTAATACTATTTGCAATTTCTGATTTTCTGAAGATCACTTTTTAAGGTTTCGATTTTCTTTATTTACCAATAAAGTCAAATAGGGGTCTAAGGGACATATTTATAAAGGGGCATTGTTTTCCACCAGACTTCACCACAATTTTTTAAACTTTCAACTTTTCTTATAAAGTTATTTAAAAGGCGAATTTTCATTAATGGTGAAAAAATACATAGCAAAAAGTAGCATTAATAATGCTGAAAATGTGGCAAAAAGTTCAGCGCACACTCCCTGGTGGATTTTCCAAGTAGTATCAAATTGGTTAATACACACTGAGCACCTATCTTATTATTAAAATAGCCTAACACATGTGGTGTTTTTTTCAGCAAAAGATATAATAAATAGCGTAAAACTCACTTAGGTGAATTTTCTCTATTTTATTACTAGCATATGATAAATAGTGTAAAACTCACCCAGGAGAATTTTCTCTATTTTATTAATAGGACATGATAAATAGTGTAAAACTCACCAAGGCGAATTTTCTCTTTTATTAATAGGACATGATAAATAGTGTAAAACTCACCCAGGCGAATTTTCTCTTTTTTATTACTAGGATATGATAAATAGTGTAAAACTCACCCAGGCAAATTTTCTCCTTTATTAATAGGACATGATAAATAGTGTAAAACTCACCAAGGCGAATTTTCTCTTTTATTAATAGGACATGATAAATAGTGTAAAACTCACCCAGGTGAATCTTCTCTTTTTTATTACTAGGATATGATAAATAGTGTAAAACTCACCCAGGTGAATTTTCTCTATTTTATTAATAGGATATGATAAATAGTGTAAAACTCCCCATGCAAGGAATTTCTCTATTTTATTAATAGGATATGATAATCAGTGTAAAACTCACCCGGCAAATTTCTCTATTTTAATTATAGGATATGATAAATAGTGTAAAACTCCCCAGGCGAATTTTCTCTTTATTATAGGATATGATAAATAGTGTAAAATCACCTAGGCGAATTTTCTCCTTATTAATAGACATGATAAATAGTGTAAAATCACCCATGGCGAATTTTCTCTTTTTTTATACAGGATATGATAAATAGTTAAAACTCACCCAGGGAATTGTTCTATTTTATTAATAGAATATGATAAATAGTGTAAACCTCACCATGGGGAATTTTCTCTATTTTTTAATAGGATATGATAATAGTGTAAAACTCACCCAGGCGAATTTCTCTATTTTATTAAAAGATATGATAAATAGTGTAAAATTCACCCAGCAATTTCTCTATTTTATTAAGTAGATATGATAAATAGTGTAAAATACTCACCCAGGGAAATTTTCTCTATTTTATTAATAGGATATGATAAATAGTGTAAAACTCACCCAGGCGAATTTTCTCTTTATTAATAGGTATGATAAATAGTGTAAAAACTCACCTAGGCGAATTTTCTCCTTTATTAATAGGACATGATAATTATGTAAATTCACCCATGCAAATTTTCTCTTTTTATTACTAGGATATGATAATAGTTAAAAATTCACCCAGGGGAATTGTCTCTATTTTATTAATAGAATAATGATAATAGTGTAAAACTCACCATGGGGAATTTTCTCTATTTTATTAATAGGATATGATAATAGTTGTAAAGGGAGCGTATAATGACTTCTTCACATTCCAAAACTACAGGTGCATGCAGGGTTTTAATTATACAGTGGGCCATGCACGTCCAATATTTTGTGTGCTTTTCATACATTCAACAACATAAAAATGGATTCATGTGTAATAACTGACAATGTGAACATCTTTACTTCACCATACGGTCATGGTGCAATGTTTTAATCAATACAAAATAAACGACTGCCGATACTGTTGTTACCCCTACCAGAACGGTTCTTTTAGTCTTTTCTTGCTGAGTATTTTGCCTAAAGCCAGTGGCACCCCACAGGCAGCCCAATGTCAATGCAATCTGTGGAGGAGGCTCATGGAGATTATAGGGGGGAGTTAGGGCCCATGGGCAGATTTCCATTTCTGGCACCTGTTGCTTATGTGATCTTTAATGGAACTTCAGAGAGGACATTGCAGTACACTGTGTGTATTTAATTTCAGGTATCCCACCCCTCCCCGGCAGTCGCGGAGTCTCCCGCTTTTGGGTGGTCTCCCTCACACGCTGCAACGACCACCCCAAACTCCCATGCCCCGCGAACCTACCCGAGAGTACGCTGTGAGCGCTAATAGGGTACACTTTTTAGAGGTCTTATATTTTATCTCGAGTTTTTGATTTTCCCTAGCACTATCACATTTTTTATAGTCAACGTGTAGCTTTTTCAGATTTGGTTGGTGACCCCATTTCAAAATTTTTCCATTTATGCGGTGGTATCATTGGGCCTTTTTATAATTTGGACATTCCATAAATATTTTATTATATATTTTATGAATATTTGCCTTAATGTCAAGTCAGTTATTCTGCTTTGAAGTGCCCACTATCAGGGAGATTCAATAAAAGGTCTTAGCATTAAAATGCTGCTAATTTTGCCCCAACCAATAGATCTTATTTAACATTTCAAAACTAACTTCTGATTGGTTGGGGGAAAATTAGCACCATTTTTATCCATAAGAACTTTATTGAATAACCCTGTATTTGTATTTCTACAATAGTCTTAGTAACATTGTAGCGTGCCAGCAGTGATTGACTGTCCATCCTCAACTTATCTAGGCTAGCTTAGGTTACAATTGAACAGACCCAGTACCTGTAGTTATATATTACTAAGTAAACCATCACAAGCACAATGACACAGAGAGGAAACAAAGTGTAAAAAAACACTATACAAAACTGAAATTTAGATACATAACCTCTACAGTATCTAGAATTGAACCACATCGCATGCACACAGCAAGTCTGATTCCTATCCTTCCATAAAATTGCCCATGAGTACAGGTTCTGATGTGTGATTGAACAGTACATGCACCCAGTCTTTGGGGTCTGGCTCTTGAGTGGTTTTATAGGTCTATTGCAGTCCAGCTGAATATGATATCAAACAGTTCTTATTACATCACCTATAACATCACTTTATTACCATATTCAGTTCTTAAGCCATTTCCCAATTATTATTTTACCAGTTCCAGATTCTAGATCACCAGTCTCACAATGTCAACCTTTAAACCAGTCTTACAGTGCCAACCTAATCACCAGTCCCACAATGCATCCTATTACCAGCCACCGTGCCCGCGTATTCACCAGTCTCACAATGTCAATCTATTCACCAGTTTCCACAATGCCAACCTATTTGCCAGTCTCACAGTGCCAACCTATTTGCCAGTCTCACAGTGCCAGACTATTCATCAGTCTCACAGTGCCAGCATATTCACCAGTCTTACAATGCCATTCTATTTACCAGTCTCACAGCGCAACCTATTCACCAGTCTCACAATGCCATTTTATTCACCAATTGCCGAATCAAAGTCTATTCAAACGTCAAGAATGCCAGCCCTTCCACCAGTCACAGTGGTCTGTCTGTCTGTACAAAAATGAATGAAATAAATTTGCCCTCCACTCCATTTGTGGTGTCCAGGGGTGCCTTGATCTTTCAAGACCCTGAAAATTTCACTGTTTGGATATCCCCACTCCACTGCAAAAGCTGGCGCAACTAGCACCAGACAACAAGGAAATGGATTTACCCTCTACCAGGTTATGTTTGGTTAGAATCTAAGAAAAATACTATAATATTTAAACAACAGTTTTAGGCTGTAGATCAGGAATAAATACATAATACAATACATATGAATGTGATTATCTATTTTTTCTCTACTTTTCTCTGTCTGAGGAAGGTGCTAGGGCACCAAACAATACTGAATGGAATACTGATTTGTTGTTGTAGCAAATCCCTAAGGCTTTAAATATATTTTTACTGTCCGTTACACCCAAAGCTGAATATTGACAGAACATTCCGGCCAAGAATTGCACATGTGTGGGCCTAGGTGGTGGTTCTTTCTTGATCCGTCCTAGCAAAGCATGTCATTCTCACTTTCTAGGCTATAAGCAAAGTAAATGTGAACTGAATCAATCCAGCAGATAAGTTTTCCCCTGTATAATATTTATGCATGGTACTATTTTACCTTACCAGACCAGTAAGCACAAAAAGAAACTTAGAACTTAAAGCTATGTAAGGCTTATTATAAGCTGAACATATATATAATTTGCCATATGGTAATATTTGAAACCGAAGTTCTTGTAAACAGGTTTCAACTGTCAAAATTTCAGTGATTACACATTATATCCATTGATACCCATAAACAAAATTAGAGATTAGAACATCTATGATTACATAATGAAGGTAATACTCCCATAATGTTGTTTCTGATGCATCTGATGGAATAAAACTTGTGTTTTGCACTCATAGGTATGCTGCTCTCTAATTTTGTATATGGCTATTTGATTTACAAACCCAGGGTAAGAGTTAACTGGTATTTACCACCCTGGAGTGGATGTGCAGTGGACAACCTTTTAATTAGTAATTAATTAGTAATTAAGGTTGAATTAAGATATATGTCCATCAAGTCCAACCTATTCACACCTCTTTTTTTTTTTTTTAACCCTACCTAACAGTTGATCCAGAGGAATGCAAAAAAAAAAAAAAACAGCTAAAAAAAAAAGGGGGGGGGGGATTCCTTCCTGACTCCAAACGGCAATCGGAAAATATCCCTGGATCAACCAGATCTATATGCATTAATACCAGTAATTCTCAATATTTTTTTAACTTTAGAAACTTATCCAGGCCATTTTATGTATATATGTAACAAAGTTTCCAGCACCTTCCCTACCAATGATGTTAGGCTTACAGGTCTATAGTTACCAGCTGTGAACGACTACCTTTTTGATAATTGGTATTACATTGGCTTTTTTCCAATCCAGTGGCACATCCCCAGACCAAAGCGAATCTGAAAGATGTATACAGTGGTCTTGCTAGAACTGAACTAAGCTCTTTTAAAATCTGAGGATGCAATCCATCTGGTCCTGGGGCTTTATTGATATTAACTTTGTCTATTGTTTCCGTACCATATCTTTGTTAGCCAATGTGAATACTCTTTATTTCTTCCCTGCATATTATTACAATCCCTGCTGTAAGGACAAGGATACTCAACAGTAAAAACCGATGTAAAAAAACGGTTTAGCAGATTAGCCTTTTCGGCATCCTCTAACGACCACCTCAGCCCCATTATTTAATGGTCCACATTCTCAGTCCTCATCTTTTTACCATTTATATACTTAAAAACATTTTGGGGTTGGACTTGCTTTGTTCGGCAATCCATATTCATTTTCTATTTTAGCTAGTTTAATTGCTTCTCTTGCTCTCTTATTTACAGCTTTGTACTCCCTGTAAGCCTGTTCCCTCTGTTTTTAAAATTTTAAAAGCCTTTTTCTTTTTTTCCATTTCCCTTTTACCTGAGCATTAAGCCATGCAGGAGGGACCTATTTTTTTACACTTGTTACTAAAGGTACAGATTTAGGAATGTAATAGTTTAATATCCCTTTAAAAGTGGTCCACATCTGCTCTGTATCTTTATCTAGAAACAATTCCCCCCAGTCTATGAGCAGGAGTGATTCCTTTAACAGCATAAAATTAGCTTTTCTAAAGTTAAAAGTTTTTGTTAAGCCAGTGCACTTTGTTTTTTGCAACCTATATTAAATGACACTATATCATGGTCACTATTCTCTAAGCTTCCCATTACCTTCATCTCCAAAATGAGCTCAGGTTACTAGATATGACCAGATCCAACAACGCATTCTGACTAGTAGGAACTTCTACTATCTGTGAAAGAAAATGCTCATATAGGAAATGTAAGAACTTTATACCTTTTGAGGTGCGGCAGTTCCCTTACTCCAATCTATGTCAGGGTAGTTAAAATCCCCCATAACCAGAACATGCCCCATACCAGCAGCCTTCGCCAACTGCATATGGAGATTCATTCCCACCTCCTCCCTGGCATTTGGTGGCTTATAAACATACTCCAACAATTATTTTACCTACCTTCTGGCTTCCTGTACACAGTTCCACCCCAATTGTTTCTGCCGTATTGTTAACTCCCCCATTTCCATCTTTTAAATTTGGCTTCAATTCCTGTTTAACATACATACATACTCCTCCTCCTTTCTTATTAACTCTGTCATGTCTAATTAAGGATACCCTTCAATATTACTGTCCAGTCGTGTGAATCATTAAGCCATGATTCTGCTATACAATTACATCATACCTTTCCTTTAAAGCTATTATTTCAAGTTCCCCGGTTTTTCCAGCCCGACTTCCGATATGATATGCTTATTCCACTGATAGTTTCAACAGCCAGAATTCTATTTGCAGAACTTTACCTCCTCTAGGAAAAATTTACTGCTGCCCACATATTATTTTGGTTAGATAAGGAACTTTATAAAACTTACTCCTGTAAAATATCGGTTCCATTGAATGAGTTATCATTGATGATGAGTTGACTATTAGGACCTGAGGATTTAAAGTTTCCAACCTTGTTTTAAACATATTTCTACTAAAGTTCCGTGGTAAATTCTATCATATTTATGATGTCATACTGTGCTGGAACATCTCCTTCTGGGGTGAAGAAAATGCCTCTTCATCCGACACTGAAAAATTCATTTTCTTTAGGAAATTGTTTAGCGGTAGGGGAAATAAACCAATACATTTTAATGTGGAATAATTCACAATTTTCTTTAGTGTAATTTATCTCACCCCATTTTGATCTAATGAAATACAGTAGAAAACAGACAAAAAAAATAACCGTTAAACCCTGAAGTTGTACATGTCTCTCCTGAAAAAAGTATCCCTCCTTGAGTCTGTTCCAAATAAATAAATAGGATAGGAAGGAATACAGGCTTTAAAACTCCCTTTTCAGCAATATGCAAATAAGGAACAAACAGGGAGGTTCAATAAAAGTTCATCATTTTAAATGGTGCTAATTTTGCCCCAAACAATCAGATCTTATTTAACTTTTAAAAGCTAACATCTGATTGGTTGGGGAAAAATTAGCACCTTTTAACGTAAGAACTTTTATTGAATAACCCTGAAAGACTTCTGGGAATTTACCATGTTTCCATGGAAGCTCTAAGGAAAACTATATCTTTAAAAAGACTTTTACAGCATTCCACAAGCTAAATGCAAAACCAGAGTGCCAACTACAGACTGGTTTTGCTTTATTGAGCCATCATCAGTGCAGTGGCAGGCCTCTGGTTTTGCAGTGTGCAGCGCCTATGGACAGACGTCAATAATAAATTAAATAGGGTTGGGAGAGAATACAGGCTTTGAAACGCATTTTTCAGCAATATGCAAATAAGGAACAAAGACTTCTGGGAATTTACCATGTTTTCATGGAAGCTCTTAGGAAAGCTATATCTTTAAAAGACTTTTACAGCATTCCACAAGCTAAATGCATGAGTCTGTTCCAGAAATAGACTTGCAAATATATGTTACCCAAACACAGACCGTTAAATATAAGTTGTCCAACACAGACTAGTAAATATAATTGCTCAAAGACTTGTAAATATAAGTTGTCCAAACACAGACTTGAAATATAAGTTGCCCAAACACACACTTGTAAATATAAGTTGCCCAAAACACAGGCTTGTAATATAAGTGCCCACCACATAGACTGGTAAATGAACTGCCCACCACTGGTCGATTAAAAGTTCCCACACAGACTTCTAAATATAATGCCCATCATATACTGGTAAATGGAAGTGCCTACAGTTTCTGGTAATATTAGCTCACCAACAGACTGGTAGATATAAGTGCCCACCAAACAACGGTAAATATAAGTTTCCACCAATCAACCGGTATAAATAAATACCCACCACAATGACTGGTAAATATTAAGTGCCCAAACAGACTGGTAATTAAGTTTCCCAAACATAGACTGGTACATATAAGTGCCCATACAGACTGGTAAACATAAGTGCCCACAATGACTGTTACATATAAGTTCCCACCCAGACTGGTTTGCTAAACACAGACTGGTAAATAAAAGTTACCCAAGCAAGTGGCAAGCAAGCAAGATGAGACACACACAAGGATAAGAGACAGATTTAAATATCTCACCAGTTGTGGATTCTCTATTGAAAGTTTGGGGCATAGTTATTATATTGTTGTGGATTTATATAGCGCCAACATCTTCAGTAGTGCTTTACAATTACATGTATACATTCACATCAGGCCCTGCCCCGAAGAGCTTACAATCTAAGCACATTTATTTGGCACATACAACTTATCAGTATGTCTTTAAATTGTGGGGGAAACCGGAGTGCCCGGAGGAACCCACGCAAGCACAGGGAGAACATAAAACTCCTTCCAGATGGTCTAAGGGTGGAATCGAACTCAAGACCTCAGAGCTGCAAGGCATCAGTGCTAACCACTGAGCCCCGTGCTGCCCCCATAGTTATAAACAATCACTATTTTCGTCATTTCGCTAGGTAGGACATCACAATGGCAAAAAGTGCTATTTTCTCCATATTATAAAAACGCATGTTTTCGCTTACATGGAAAAGTATCGCTACGGCGATGTAGTATCGGCAATGTGCGCTAACAACTTTGCCTTATTCATTGCGTTACGAAGTCCGGTGTTGCGTGTGAAATGAGAAATCGCTCTTTTGCGTCTGCCATTAGCAGACCAGAGAAGGTGAAATTTCAGAACTAGCTATTATAAATAAGTGAAATTTCACCCCTTGCCATTTTTCTGCCTTTTGTTGCATTTTTGCAGTTTTACCAGAATTTCGCCAATCATCATTACTTACTGGAAAGTTCGATTAACATGACTATTTCTTACACAGCACTATGTTATGTTCCCATATTAATGGAATGGTTTGATAATTAGCTGCAGTTTACTGAAAATAAGCAATACTAAAAAATGTCCTATATAAAATAGAGAAAATTCACCTGGGTGAGTTACACTATTTATCATATCCTATTAATGAAATAGAGAAAATTCACCCTTTCAGTTTTACACTATTTTCAAATCCTATAATAAAATAGAGAAAATTCCCCGGGGTGAGTTTTACAAATTTAATCATATCCTATTAATAAAATAGAGAAAATTCACGTGGGTGAGTTTTACACTATTTATCATATCCTATTAATAAAATAGAGAAAATTCACCTGGGTGAGTTTTACACTATTTATCATATCCTATTAATAAAATAGAGAAAATTTGCCTGGGGAATTTCACACTATTTATCATATCCTATTAATAAAATAGAGAAATTTGCCTGGGTGAATTTCACACTATTTATCATATCCTTTAATAAAATAGAGATAATTCGCCTGGGTGAGTTTTTACACTATTATATTATCCTATTAATAAAATAGAGGAAATTTCCTGGGTGAATTTTACACTATTTATAATCCTTTTAATAAATAGAGATAATTACCCATGGTGAGTTTTACACCATTTTACCATATTCTATTAATAAATAGAGACAATTCCCCTGGGTGAGTTTTTAACTATTTATTATATCTAGTAATAAAAAAGAGAAAATTCGCATGGGTGAATTTTACACTATTTATCATGTCCTATTAATAAAGGAGAAAAATTTGCCTAGGTGGTTTTACACTATTATCATATCCTATTAATAAAGAGAAAATTCGCTTGAGGAGTTTTACACTATTTATCATATCCTATTAATAAAATAGAGAAAATTGCCTGGGTGAGTTTTTACAACTATTTATCATATCCTATAATAAAATAGAGAATTTGCCTGGGTGAGTTTTACACTATTTGTCATATCCTATAATAAAATAGAGAAAATTCACCTGGATGAGTTTTTACACTATTTATCATATCCTATTAATAAAACAGAGAAAATTCCCCTGGGTGGTTTTACACTATTTTCATATCCTATTAATAAAATAGAGAAAATTCACCGGGTGAGTTTTACACTATTTTCATATCCTATTAATAAAATAGAGAAAATTTGCCTGGGTGAATTTTACACTATTTATCATATCCTTTAATAAAATAGAGATAATTCGCCTGGGTGAGTTTACACTATTTATCATATCCTATAATAAAATAGAGAAAATTCCCCTGGTGAGTTTTACACTATTTATCATATTCTATTAATAAAATAGAGACAATTCCCGGGGTAATTTTTAACTATTTATCATATCCTGTAATAAAAAAGAGAAATTTGCATGGGTGAATTTTACATAATTATCATGTCCTATTAATAAAGGAGAAAATTCGCCTAGGTGAGTTTTACACTATTTATCATATCCTATTAATAAAATAGAGAAAATTCGCCTGGGTGAGTTTTACACTATTTATCATATCCTATTAATAAATAGAGAAAATTTGCCTGGGTGAGTTTTACACTATTTGTCATATCCTATTAATAAAATAGAGAAAATTCACCTAGATGAGTTTTACATATTTATCATATCCTATTAATAAAACAGAGAAAATTCCCCTGGGTGAGTTTACACTATTTATCATATCCTATTAATAAAATAGAGAAAATTCACCTGGGTGAGTTTTACACTATTTTCATATCCTATTAATAAAATAGAGGAAATTTGCCTGGGTGAATTTTACATATATTATCATATCCTTTTAATAAAATAGAGATAATTCCCCTGGTGAGTTTACACTATTTACCATATTCTATTAATAAAATAGAGACAATTCCCCTGGGTGAGTTTTAACTATTTATCATATCCTAGTAATAAAAAAGAGAAAATTTGCATGGGTGAATTTTACAACTATTTATCATGTCCTATTAATAAAGGAGAAAATTCGCCTAGGTGAGTTTTACACTATTATCATATCCTATAATAAAGAGAAAATTCGCCTTGAGGAGTTTTACACTATTTATCATATCCTATTAATAAATAGAGAGAAAATTTGCCTGGGTGAGTTTTACACTATTTATCATATCCTATAATAAAATAGAGAGAAAATTGCCTGGGTGGTTTTACACTATTGTCATATCCTATTAATAAATAGAGAAAATTCACCTGGATGAGTTTACACTATTATCATATCCTATTATAAACAGAGAAAATTCCCCGGGTGAGTTTTACACTATTTATCATATCCTATTAATAAAATAGAGAAAATTCACCTGGGTGAGTTTTACACTATTTATCATATCCTTAATAAAATAGAGAAAATTTTGCCTGGGTGAATTTTACACTATTATCATATCCTTTTAATAAATAGAGATAATTCGCCTGGGTGAGTTTTACACTATTATCATATCCTATTAATAAAATAGAGAAAATTCCCATGGTGAGTTTTACACATTTATCATATCCTATTAATAAAATAGAGAAAATTCCCCTGGGTGAGTTTTACACTATTTATCATATCCTATTAATAAAATAGAGAAAATTTGCCTGGGTGAATTTCACACTATTTATCATATCCTTTTAATAAAATAGAATAATTCGCCTGGGTGAGTTTTACACTATTTATCATATCCTATTAATAAAATAGAGGAAATTTGCCTGGGTGAATTTTACACTATTTATCATATCCTTTTAATAATAGAGATAATTACCCATGGTGAGTTTTACACTATTTACCATATTCTATTAATAAAATAGAGACAATCCCCTGGGTGAGTTTTTAACTATTTATCATATCCTAGTAATAAAAAAGAGAAATTCGCATGGGTGAATTTACAATATATTTATCATGTCCTATAATAAAGGAGAAAATTCGCCTAGGTGAGTTTACACTATTATCATATCCTATTAATAAAGAGAAAATTGCCTTGAGGAGTTTACACTATTTATCATATCCTATTAATAAAATAGAGAAATTTGCCTGGGTGAGTTTTACACTATTTATCATATCCTAAATAAAATAGAGAAAATTTGCCTGGGTGAGTTTTACACTATGTCATATCCTATTAATAAAATAGAGAAAATTCACCTGGATGAGTTTTACACTATTTATCATATCCTATTAATAAAACAGAGAAAATTCCCCTGGGTGAGTTTTACACTATTTATCATATCCTATTAATAAAATAGAGAAAATTCACCTGGGTGAGTTTTACACTATTTATCATATCCTATTAATAAAATAGAGAAAATTTGCTGGGTGAATTTTACACTATTTATCATATCCTTTTAATAAAATAGAGATAATTCGCCTGGGTGAGTTTTACACTATTTATCATATCCTATTAATAAAATAGAGAAAATTCCCCATGGTGAGTTTTACACTATTTATCATATTCTATTAATAAAATAGAGACAATTCCCCTGGGTGAATTTTTAACTATTTATCATATCCTAGTAATAAAAAAGAGAAAATTTGCATGGGTGAATTTTACATAATTTATCATGTCCTATTAATAAAGGAGAAAATTCGCCTAGGTGAGTTTTACACTATTTATCATATCCTATAATAAAATAGAGAAAATTCGCCTGGGTGAGTTTTACACTATTATCATATCCTATTAATAAAATAGAGAAAATTTGCCTGGGTGATTTTACAACTATTTGTCATATCCATTATTAAATAGGAAAATTCACCTGGATGAGTTTTACACTATTTATCATATTCTATTAATAAAACAGAGAAAATTCCCCTGGGTGAGTTTTACAATATTTATCATATCCTATTAATAAAATAGAGAAAATTCACCGGGTGAGTTTACACTATTTATCATATCCTATTAATAAAATAGAGGAAATTGCCTGGGTGAATTTTACACTATTTATCATAATCCTTTTAATAAAATAGAGATAATTCCCCATGGTGAGTTTTACACTATTTACCATATTCATTAATAAAATAGAGACAATTCCCTGGGTGAGTTTTAACTATTTATCATATCCTAGTAATAAAAAAGAGAAAATTTGCATGGGTGAATTTACACTATTTATCATGTCCTATTATAAAGGAGAAAATTCGCCTAGGTGAGTTTTACACTATTTATCATATCCTATTAATAAAGAGAAAATTCGCCTTGAGGAGTTTTACACTATTTATCATATTCTATTAATAAAGAGAAAATTTGCCTGGGTGAGTTTTACACTATTTATCATATCCTATAATAAAATAGAGAAAATTTGCCTGGGTGAGTTTTACACTATTTGTCATATCCTATTAATAAAATAGAGAAAATTCACCTGGATGAGTTTTACACTATTTATCATATCCTATTATAAAACAAGAGAAAATTCCCCTGGGTGAGTTTTACACTATTTATCATATCCTATTAATAAAATAGAGAAAATTCACCTGGGTGAGTTTTACACTATTTATCATATCCTATTAATAAAATAGAGAAAATTTGCCTGGGTGAATTTTACACTATTTATCATATCCTTTTAATAAAATAGAGATAATTCGCCTGGGTGAGTTTTACACTATTTATCATATCCTATTAATAAAATAGAGAAAATTCCCCATGGTGAGTTTTACACTATTATCATATTCTATTAATAAAATAGAGACAATTCCCGGGTGAATTTTTAACTATTTATCATATCCTAGTAATAAAAAAGAGAAAATTTGCATGGGTGAATTTTACATAATTATCATGTCCTATTAATAAAGGAGAAAATTCGCCTAGTGAGTTTTACACTATTTATCATATCCTATTAATAAAATAGAGAAAATTCACCTGGGTGAGTTTTACACTATTTATTCATATCCTATTAATAAAATAGAGAAAATTCCCCTGGGTGAGTTTTACACTGTTATCTATACTATTAATAAAATAGAGACAATTCCCCTGGGTGAGTTTTACACTATATCATATCCGTATTAATAAAATAGAGAAAATTCCCCTGGGTGAGTTTTACAATATTTATCATATCCTATTAATAAAATAGAAGAAAATTCCCCTGGGTGAGTTTCACATATTTATCATATCTATTAATAAAGTAGAGAAAATTCACCTAATTTTCTCCTTTATTAATAGGACATGATAAATAGTGTAAAATTCACCCATGCGAATTTTCTCTTTTTTATTACTAGGATATGATAAATAGTTAAAAACTCACCCAGGGGAATTGTCTCTATTTTATTAATAGAATATGGTAAATAGTGTAAAACTCACCATGGGGAATTATCTCTATTTTATTAAAAGGATATGATAAATAGTGTAAAATTCACCCAGGCAAATTTCCTCTATTTTATTAATAGGATATGATAAATAGTGTAAAACTCACCCAGGTGAATTTTCTCTATTTTATTAATAGGATATGATAAATAGAGACAATTCACCTGGGTGAGTTTTACACTATTTATCATATCCTATTAATAAAATAGAGAAAATTTTGCCTGGGTGAGTTTTACACTATTTATCATATCCTTTTAATAAAATAGAGATAATTCGCCTGGGTGAGTTTAACTATTTATCATATCCTATTAATAAAATAGAGAAAATTCCCCATGGTGAGTTTTACACTATTTATCATATTCTATTATAAATTAGACCATTCCCCTGGGTGAATTTTTAACTATTTACATATCCAGTAATAAAAAAGGAAAATTTGCATGGGTGAATTTTACATAATTTATCATGTCCTATTAAAAGGAGAAAATTCGCCTAGGTGAGTTTTACACTATTTATCATATCCTATTATAAAATAGAGAAAATTCGCCTGGGTGAGTTTTACACTATTTATCATATCCTATTAATAAAATAGAGAAATTTGCCTGGGTGAGTTTTACACTATTTGTCATATCCTATTAATAAATAGAGAAAATTCCCCTAGATAGTTTACACTATTTATCATATCCTATTAATAAAACAGAGAAAATTCCCCTGGGTGAGTTTTACACTATTTATCATATCCTATTATAAATAGAGAAAATTCACCTGGGTGAGTTTTACACTATTTATCATATCCTATTAATAAAATAGAGGAAATTTGCCTGGGTGATTTTTACACTATTTACATATCTTTTAATAAAATAGAGATTTCCCCATGGTGAGTTTACACTATTTACCATATTCTTAATAAAATAGAGACATTCCCCTGGGTGAGTTTTTAACTATTTATCATATCCTAGTAATAAAAAGAGAAAATTTGCATGGGTGAATTTTACACTATTTATCATGTCCTATTAATAAAGGAGAAAATTCGCCTAGGTGAGTTTTACACTATTTATCATATCCTATTAATAAAGAGAAAATTCGCCTTGAGGAGTTTTACACTATTTATCATATCCTATTAATAAAATAGAGAAAATTTGCCTGGGTGAGTTTTACACTATTTATCATATCCTATTAATAAAATAGAGAAAATTTGCCTGGGTGAGTTTTACACTATTTGTCATATCCTATTAATAAAATAGAGAAAATTCACCTGGATGAGTTTTACACTATTTATCATATCCTATTATTAATAAACAGAGAAAATTCCCCTGGGTGAGTTTTCCACTATTTATCATATCCTATTAATAAATAGAGAAAATTCACCTGGGTGAGTTTTACACTATTATCATATCCTATTAATAAAGAAAATTTGCCTGGTGAATTTTACACTATTTATCATATCCTTTTAATAAAAGAGAGATAATTCGCCTGGTTGAGTTTTACACTATTTATCATATCCTATTATAAAAAGAGAAATTCCCCTGGTGAGTTTTACACTATTTTCAATATCCTATTAATAAAATAGAGAAAATTCCCCTGGGTGAGTTTTTACACTATTATATCATATCCTATTAATAAAATAAGAAAATTTGCCTGGGTGAATTTCACACTATTTATCATATCCTTTTAATAAATAGAAATAATTCGCCTGGTGAGTTTTAACACTATTTATCATATCCATTAATAAAATAGAGAAATTTGCCTGGGTGAATTTTACACTATTTATCATATCCTTTTATAAAATAGAGATAATTACCCATGGTGAGTTTTACACTATTTACCATATTCTATTAATAAATAGAGACAATTCCCCTGGGTGAGTTTTTAACTATTTATCATATCCTAGTAATAAAAAAAAGAGAAATTCGCATGGGTGAATTTAACACTATTTATCATGTCCTATTATAAAGGAGAAAATTCGCCTAGGTGAGTTTTACACTATTAATCATATCCTATTATAAAGAGAAAATTCGCCTTGAGGATTTTACACTATTTATCATATCCTATTAATAAATAGAGAAAATGCCTGGTGAGTTTTACACTATTTATCATATCCATTAATAAAAGAGAAAATTTGCCTGGGTGAGTTTTACACTATTTGTCAACCTATTAATAAAAATAGAGAAAATTCACCTGGATGAGTTTTACACTATTTATCATATCCTATTAATAAAACAGAGAAAATTCCCCTGGGTGAGTTTTACACTATTTATCATATCCTATTAATAAAATAGAGAAAATTCACCTGGGTGAGTTTTACACTATTTATCATATCCTATTAATAAAATAGAGAAAATTTGCCTGGGTGAATTTTACACTATTTATCATATCCTTTTAATAAAATAGAGATAATTCGCCTGGGTGAGTTTTACACTATTTATCATATCCTATTACTAAAATAGAGAAAATTCCCCAGGGTGAGGTTTACACTATTATCATCTTCTATTAATAAATAGAGACAATTCCCCTGGGTGAATTTTAACTATTTATCATATCCTGTAAAAAAAGAGAAAATTTTGCATGGGTGAATTTACATAATTTATCATGTCCTATTAATAAAGAGAAAATTCGCCTAGGTGAGTTTTAACTATTTATCATATCCATAATAAAATAAGAAATTCGCCTGGGTGAGTTTTACACACTATTTTATCATATCCTATTAATAAATAGAGAAAATTTGCCTGGGTGAGTTTTTACACTATTTGTCATATCCTATTAATAATAGAGAAAATTCACCTGTGGTTTTACAATTTTATCATATCCTATTAATAAAACAGAGAAAATTCCCCTGGGTGAGTTTTACACTATTTATCATATCCTATTAATAAAATAGAGAAAATTCACCTGGTGAGTTTTACACTATTTATCATATCCTATTAATAAAATAGAGGAAATTTGCCTGGGTGAATTTTACACTTTTATCATAATCCTTTTAATAAAATAGAGATAATTCCCCATGGTGAGTTTTACACCTATTTACCATATTCTATTAATAAAATAGAGACATTCCCCTGGGAGTATTTTTTAACTATTATCATATCCTAGTAATAAAAAAGAGAAAATTTGCATGGGTGATTTTTACACTATTTATCATGCCTATTAATAAAGGAAAATTCGCCTAGTGAGTTTTACACATATTTATCATATCCTATAAATAAAGAGAAAATTCGCCTGAGGAGTTTTACACTATTATCATATCCATTAATAAGGAAAATTTGCCTGGGTGAGTTTTACACTATTTATCATATCCTATTAATAAATAGAGAAAATTTGCCTGGGTGAGTTTTACACTATTTGTCATATCCTATTAATAAAATAGAGAAAATCCACCTGGATGAGTTTTACACTATTTATCATATCCTATTAATAAAACAAGAAATTCCCTGGGTGAGTTTTACACTATTTTATATATCCTATTAATAAAATAGAGAAAATTCACCTGGGTGAGTTTTACACTATTTATCATACCTATATAAATAAATAAGAAAATTTCCTGGGTTGAATTTACACTATTTACATATCCTTTTAATAAAATAGAGATAATCGCCTGGGTGAGTTTTACACTATTTATCATATCCTATTATAAAATAGAGAAAATCCCCATGGTGAGTTTTTACACTATTTATCATATTCATTAATAAAATAGAGACAATTTCCCCTGGGTGAATTTTTAACTATTATCATATCCTAGTAATAAAAAAGAGAAATTTGCATGGGTGAATTTTCACATAATTTATCATGTCCTATTATAAAGGAGAAAATTCGCCTAGTGAGTTTTACACTATTTATCATATCCTTTAATAAATAGAGAAAATTCACCTGGGTGAGTTTTACACTATTTACATATCCTATTAATAAAATAAGAAAATTCCCCTGGTGAGTTTTACACTGTTTATCATATACTATAATAAAATAGAGACAATTCCCCTGGGTGAGTTTTACACTATTTATATATCCTATTAATAAAAAGAAAATTCCCCGGTTGAGTTTTACACTATTTATCATATCCTATTAATAATAGAGAAAATTCCCCTGGGTGAGTTTTACACTATTTATCATATCCTATTAATAAATAGAGAAAATTCACCTGGGTGAGTTTTACAACTATTATCATATCCTATTAATAAATGAGAAAATTCCCTAGGTGAGTTTACACTATTTATCATATTCTATTAATAAAATAGGAAATTTGCTGGGTGAATTTTACACTATTTATATCATACCTTTTAATAAAATAGAGATATTCGCCTGGGTGGTTTACACTATTTATCATATCCTATTAAAAAAATAGAGAAATCCCCAGCACATAGAAATAAGGAGTTTTACACTATTTATCATATTCTATTAATAAATAAGAGATAATTCGCCTGGGTGAGTTTTACACTATTTATCATATCCTATTAATAAAAAGAGGAAATTTGCATGGTGAATTTTACATATTTATCATGTCCTATTATAAAGAGAAAATTCGCCTAGGTGAGTTTTACACTATTTATCATATCCTATAATAAGAGAAAATTCGCCTTGGGGAGTTTTACAACTTTATACATTCCTATTAATAAAATAGAGAAAATTCCACCTGGGTGAGTTTTTACACTATTTATCATCTCCTATAATAATAGAGAAAATTGCCTGGTGAATTTTACCTATTTATCATATCCTTTATAAAATAGAGATAATTCGCCTGGGTGAGTTTTTTACACTATTTATCATATCCTATTAATAAAATAGAGAAATTCCCCATGGTGAGTTTTACACTATTTATCATATTCTATTAATAAATAGCAACAATTCCCCTGGGTGAGTTTTTCACTATTTATCATATCCTTGTAATAAAAAGAGAAAATTCCGCATGGGTGAATTTTCACTATTTTATCATGTCCTATTAATAAAGGAGAAAATTCGCCTAGGTGAGTTTTACACTATTTATCATATCCTATTAATAAGAAAAATTCGCCTTGGGAGTTTTAAACTATTTATCATATCCTATTAATAAATAGAGAAAATTTGCCTGGGTGAGTTTTACACGTTTATCATATCCTATTAATAAAATAGAGAAAATTCACCTGGGTGAGTTTAACACTATTTACATATCCTATATAAAATAGAGAAAATTCCCTGGGTGAGTTTTACACTATTTATCATATCCTATTAATAAAATAGAGAAAATTCCCTGGTGAGTTTTACACTATTTATCATATCCTATATAAAAAGAGAAATTCCCCTGGGTGAGTTTTTACACTATTTATCATGTCCTATTAATAGAGAAAATCGCCTGGGTGAGTTTTACACTATTTATCATGTCCTATTAATAAAGGAGAATTTGCCGGGGTAGTTTTACACTATTATCATATCCTAGTAATAATAAAAAGAGAATTTCGCCTGGTTGGTTTTACACTATTATCATGTCCTATTAATAAAAGAGAAAATTCGCCTTGTGAGTTTTACACTATTTATCATGTCCTATTAATAAGGAGAAAATTGCCTTGGGGAGTTTTACACTATTTAGCATGTCCTATTAATAAAATAGAAGAATCTCCTGGGTGAGTTTTACACTATTTATCAATGCTAGTAATAAAATAGAGAAAATTCATTAGTGAGTTTTACGCTATTTATTATCTTCTTGCTGAAAAAAACACCACTGTGTTGGCTATTTTAATAATAAGATAGTGCTCAGTGTGTTTAACCAATTTATACTACTTGGAAAATCACCAGGGAGTGTGCGCTGAACTTTTTGCCACATTTTCGCATTATTAGTGCTACTTTTTGCTATGTATTTTTTCACCATTAATGAAAATTCGCCTTTTAAATAACTTTTATAAGAAGGTGGAAAGTTTAAAAATTTGTGGTGAATCTGGTGGAACAACTGCCCTTTATAAATATGTCCCTTAGAACCCTATTTGATGTTATTTTATTTAGTATATCATAAGGCTGGGTACACACCCCAGTTATCGGGCCAATCGACAGATTTCTGTGTGAGGTGAACGTTGTTTGACTGTCCATTTGACTGGATCAGACGAATGGGAAATTTGACAGCCGGTAAATCATCGCCGATTGTGTGGTTCATAGGAGACATTTGCTGTGGCCGAAACTCTAGTATCAGCGAATGGTCGGGACGGATTTGTCAGTGGTACCAGCCCACCTTTGTTTTACTGAGAATCCACATTTGCACATTATCATTAGTGTATTCAAAGTCAGAGCTGGACATGACGGTGGATCTGGCAGAATTTGCTGAATATTGTCGGTATCAGGACCTATCGGGCAAGATGGAAAATTTCCATTACCAGTTCCCTTTACTACAGTAGATAACATTTGACCATGTATGGCACATCGAATGATCATTCTGTATAATGAATATATGGAACAATCAACCCTGTGTGTATATATATATATATATATATATATATATAATATAATTGTAACAAGGTGCTTACCTGTCCAAAGCTCCAGCGGTGTCTCTCGCGATTCGGGTGCTTGGCGCGCGGTGACGTCACACGCCCATGTTCTTCTTGCGTGAGCACGTCCGTTCGCGCATTCCAGGCACCAGGAATCCCCCCCTAAACACGCCCCTGCCTGGACTTCAACTGTAGGAGGAGGTTCAGACAAAGGGAGAGGAGAAGCAGCTGATTGACCAGACTTTTGTTTGGTGGAGGCAAGGATACTTTATATGTTTCTCTGTTCATTTTTTAAAGAATAGGATAAGGGCCGATGAATTTATGACACAATTTGGACAGGGTGATGAATAGAGATAGAGAGATGTGGGGTCGAGGAAACCATACAAGATCACTAGGGGAGAAGTCTGGTTCCTTGGACTGATGTCTATCTGTAAATTGTTTTTGATGAGTAGAAGCCTTTTTTAGATTTTGTTGTACCTGATGCCAGATAGTAGACATATGGTCAAACTAATGTTCTAGAAGGGGGATGTCAGAAATAGGTCCACTTAAAGAAGAAGCTTTGGGATGATGTCCATAAATACACCAGAAAGGAGAAGTTCCTGTGGAAGTATGAATTGTATTGTTATATACAAACTTAGCAAAGGGTAAAAATGCTTCCCACATTTCTTGAGAATCGGAAACAAAACAACGGAGGTATTGCTCTAATGACTGATTTATGCTCTAATGACTGATTTATTGGTGCAATGTTATCTGGTAGCCATTGCACCAATAAATATATTTCTGGCTATTTAAATCTTTTTTTAATGGTTCTCCATGGAACCTTGTATTTCCCTGGCCACTCACAGATACAACTAGACTGTTGTTTTGTAACTGGCTCCTTTATTTTCACACCCCTTGTAGTAGACATGTGTTGCTTAGAATTCTTTAACGAAGCAGAAGGGCAACTAAAGCCTCAAAAAGTTTTTAAATATGAATGATGTAATGAAGACTGTGATAAAGATTGTTAATAAGATTCGAGCCCACGCTCTTCAGAGAAGACTTTTTAGAGAGTTGATTGAGGAGCTTGAACTTCAGCATGGCGAACTTCCCTTCCATAGGAAAAGTCCTATATCGCTTCAATCAGCTTTTACCAGCAAAACTTACATTTCTAAAAGAACAGAATGAAGAAACTTTGTAGGGATCCTGGAAGATTCGAATTGGCTTCAGGATTTTGCCTTTTTGGTGGATATAACAGAAAAATTTATGATTTAAATGTGAAACTTCAAGGTAAGACAAACCTGACTTACCTTTGGGAGAAAAGTGTAATGGGGGGAGAGCTGAATCAATTTCCACTTTAAACAAGCAAATAGAAACAGCTGAATCCCCTACCAAAGGGAAAGATTTTTTTAAGATAAATACTTCACTAAAGGAAGAATTGAAAAGCGTTTTAGTGATTTTAAGAGGATTGATTGTCTGCAGTTTGTGTGTATTTCCCTTGTCAAACATAAATGTTGAAGAATATCTGCCCTAATAGAGAAGGAATTTCATAAAGATTCATCTTCTGTTGAATTGGAACTTATTTCTCTGTGAAATGATTTGGCTGTGAAGAGTGTTGCTGACCCAATAAGTCTGGCTGTAGTCCCAAACAAAAGTATCCCCATTTGATTCAGTTGCTCAGCAAGGAAGGCTTTCTTTCCTCAACATATCTATGTGAGTCGACATTTTCAAGAATGAACAAATCAGGACCAGGCTGACAGACGACATTTGGATTCCTGCATCCGACTTGGGGTGACCAATTACTCTCCAGACAAAAATTGTGGATGAAAGTGAATGAGAGTAAGGATATTTTATTAATCGATTCTATTTATTATAAATGTCATTTGAAGTTGTATTTTTTTGCCATCTTATTTATTGTTTATATGCTTCCACACAAGGTGACCACTCCCCTAATTTTGATCACACACCTTTATTTAGGCCACACCTCCCAAAAAATTGATGCATGTGGATTGATGGTGATCTTTCCTTCTTGCAAATTGGAAAAGTAGATCTCCACCTTTAAGGTTGCCTACCCCTGTGTTTAATGGTCTGTAGGCAGAGAGATAGGAAGAACAAACAATTGGTTAGAGGGTTTACCAGGAGGAACATTAGATTGTAAAGGATTTAAAAGATCGGAAAGATAAGGAAATAATTGACAAGGCATCCAGGATACAGCAAGAAGGTAGAATGGTTTCAGGAAGGTTCTGAATTGGGAGGAATCAGGAAAAATTATGTGAAAGTGCATAAGCTTTTACATTTATAGAGGCAGGTCGTAAGGGATTGATAGTAAATGGGACTGTGAGTGCAGCGTTAAAGTATTCTTCTTACCTTAGCCCGATCCCGCGATGCAATACCTGATTGTAGAGAGGGACCAGAGAGGATTTCAGGGACTGCAAGGGAGGGGCCTGGGGGCCCATGAGGAGAGGAGACTAGAGAAGAGGGACTCTCTAATGGTTTCAGAGCAGGAAGAAGGAAGTGCAGGGGAGTGTGATGCTGTACCATATCACAGGTCAAAATGTAAATATTTCAAAAACTCTGTTGCTCAATCAATGGTTGTGGCTTCTGGTGGCGGTGCGTTCTCACCGGTCGCACACCTGATTGGGTTTTTCTAGTGCCTCGTAGCATCTTGCTAGTCATCTTGATAGCATTTTTCCTGGCTTTTTCCTCCAGTTTTTGTATCCTTGTTTCTTGCCTATATTGATATTTTTCTAGTTATTATTTTGTCTTACCATCAGTCTTCTTATCCTTGATTCTGGCCTTTTCACCTGTTCTTTCTGCTCGATTGCTACTCTATGGTGCTCCGGCTTTCCTGGGTATACCCGTCTTCAGCATCTATAACTTGGCTCTAAGACCTGGGGGTAACCTTGGACATTAAGGAGCAACAAGCCTCCTGACGATCGGGGCTTGTCTATAGGTGAAGACAGCAGTGATGATGGGTTATAGGTGCTGAGGTATACCCAGAGACTCCAGCATCACACGGGACCCATAGGATCAGGGAGCGTTATCAAGAGAGATCAATGGTACTCAGGGCCTTCCAGGTCACCTCAAACAGTAGACCATGTGGTTTGGTTCCCATGAAACGGCTTTTGCCTCTAAGTCCATTTTTAAAAACAGTTCAAATAAATTATGGTTATAGGAAGATATGAATCCTGTTATAGTTTTTGCTTCTAATATGGAGGATATGAACTGGGAAAAGGTTACCTGAAATGTCTTGTAATTACTCCCGTTGATTCGGAGGCTAGAGTCTGTTTAGCATCTGGCTGGGGAATACAGACTGGGACTAAGGGACCATCCTTTCATCCTGCCAACTATACATAATGAAGTTACCTGTGGTATCCACATTAACCAGTACAAAAATACCTTGTACAGAAAGAAAATAATACATGGAAAGACAGGGGAATTGGAGAAATCATACAAATATAAGATTAGAACGTGCATTTCCCATACAAACATCATTAAGCACATGATTGTGACAACCAGGGCCACCATGAGGGGGGAAGCGGGTACTCCTGTATGGGGGCCAGACTTTGGCTTACTGTCTTGTGGGCTCCACCCCCTCTGCCAAATCCCTGAACTGTAGCTCTTCTGTGCTGTGATCTATAGAGAGCAGGAGGGAGTAACTTTAAGTTATACTGATCCCATTTCTACTTGTGAGAGTCCATGGGGGACATTGTTACCCTCTGATTCATTGCTGTGTTCAGGGAGGACGTGATGCTTTTGGGGGCTGCTCGGCCAGTATCTGCATAGCAGGGTGGCAAACCTTGTAACTTCACATGGTTTAACTACAACCCCGTCATGCCTTGGTTGCATTCTCTCTACAAGACATGCACTGCACATGGGGTTGGTAATAGCCTAATAGGGCTACTGGGCTTATTACCTACCCTATGGGGGCAGCATGGCAGCTCCACCCACCTATCCTGCCTTTATACTTATCTCACTCGTTTGCACAGTATGGCAGCTCACACACATCTCTATCCTGCCTATATACATTCTCATCTCTGTGTCACATAGCAGTATGGCAGCTCCACACCATCTCTGTCCTGCCTATATACATATCTCCATTTGTCACATAGCAGTATAGCAGCCCACACTGAGATGGAGTAGTATATACAGGATAGAGATTGTATCACATAGCAGTTGGCAACTCACACATCCCTACCTGCCTATATCCAAATTCTATCTCTGTGTCACATTGCAGCATGGCAGCTCCACACATCTCTCTATATCAGGAAATAGACAGGATAGAGATGGTGTGGAGCGCAATCTGACACAGAGATAGAAATATGGATATAGGCAGGGACAGAGTGTGGAGCTGCCATGCGTGTGTGGCAATAGTGACATCCTTTTTCCCGACAGTGCACAAATGGGTAGGTGTAAGGATTTCAGCATGGAGAATGGGGTGAATATATCAATGTCAATATGAATGAAATCGTTTTTAAGCAACACTGATGCTGAAATATAATATGGGTTATATATGGGATCCAGTCTGTGTGGGCTTGGCTTAAATGTTTGTTATATTTACCAGTCTGTGCCCTCTGGGCATGAGGGCACTCTTAAGTGTGGTGGAACACGGGTACATTTTATATTTACCGGTCTGTGTGTGCATCGGGGAGGTGGAGCATGTCTAGCGCCCGTTAATATAAAATCTTTCTTATAATAAGGAGCATAGCGTCAAAGAAGCATAATTCCACCTCTGTACTTTTTTTTACTTGAACGACCACAGCCTGTTTCTGCTTCAAAGTGTTGTTAGGATGGGGAAATAAGGCTATTGGGTTTTTTTCCATCAATACTTCCATATTGTTATAAAGTAATTTGCCACAGGAGTGGTCCACAGCCCCCTTTTGTGTATATAGTAGCAAAGTTCTCTGCAGGAAGATTGACAAGCTTCCATGTGGTATAGCACCCCCAAAAGTCCCTTTTATTGGAGGTCTTAGCCTTGATCTAAGCATTGGATGAGAGCCTCTTCCCTCCTTTGTAAAGACAGTAGGCGGGGGGAGTGATAGCGTAATACTAATCCAATGCAAGGTCAGGGAGACAACCTTCCCAAGATGCACCAAGCAGGGAGTGTACCCAGATAAATGACCCAAGGTAAACTGTTAGACCTTCCATACTGGGGTTACCTTGCTGGTTGGAAGGCTTTTCACTTTTATGTATAAAATTGTAACTAAACCCCCCCATGTTTTTACTGTTTGCACTAGTACAGATATTATGATATATGGGGCCCAGGAATGTGCATTGATCATCTCTTTTTTGTTTGTTCTAGTGTTTTGGTCAGATCAGTAGCACTTCCACTATTTGTTATAAAGTAATTTTGTAATTTTGCCACAGGAGTGCTCCTACAGCCCCCCTTTTGTAATATATATAATATATATATAATATATATAAGATATATATTATATATAGATATATATATATATATATATATATATATATATATCCTTGTATTGTATGCCTGGTCAAGCCTCCATGTGGTAATAGGCACCCCCAACACACCCCTTTTAGGGAGGTCCTATGCCTTTAATAATGTACGGATGGCCTCTTCCCTCATTTTAAAAAGCAAGGGCTGAGGGGGAGGGAGAGAGCCTGTTATATGGATCCAGTGTGTAAGAATGAGAAATGCAAAAGTTTGCTAATTGATTGAAGTAAAAGAAATTGAAAAGTTGGACCTTCCAGAATGGGTTACCTTGACGTGTTGGAAGGCTTTTCATTCATGTGATCACAGTAATGTATACTAAAACCCTTTGTTTATAATGTATGCCAGTGTGCCGATAATATGATATTGTATGGGGCCTAGGAATGTGCATTGATTATTTTTCTATGTTGTATAAATGTTTGACCAGATCAGTAGCACTTCCGCTAATGTAGTTTGTAAATTAGCCTAATTGAAGTGCTTCCACAATCCTTATATTGTATGTATTTATTTATTGTATGTATTTTATTGTATGTATTATATTATAGGGGCTATGTAAGGGAGAAATAAATAATATGTTAAGTTGATTATCTACAGTATTTATTGTAAAGGTCCTTATTCATTCAGGTTATGTTGTATTTCTGGCATTCAGTTAGATCAACTGATCTAGATGTTTAGTTCTTGAAGTCATTTCACTACTGATTCGACTTGCTTTCTCAATTTAGAATGATTTGTACAAGAATCTGTTGGCAATAAATACTCTGGAAAGTGTTCCAATCAGCACATAAAAGCCAGGTGTTAGGGACTCCTGATTACAGGGTGTTAATTGATTGAAGATATATTTCAACAATCTGGCCAAGAAATATGATTGGTCAAAAGAGGTGTCAAGAGGGACATGTATGTCAAAATAAAAAAACCAAGCCTGAATAATAGTGGTAGTAGTGGTGGTGGGGGGTTCGATCTGAGCAGTTTTATACCACCTCTTGATGATATTAGTGCTTATCTTTCCTTCACCAAGAGCTAGCAGGAAATATTAGAGCTATTTGTCCTTTATCTCTGGTACCCCAGCACCTGTATGTAATGGACTAACCTGTTGTGTTGGAGATTTGTCCCTCGGAGCAGAACACACAGTCATAACAGCAGGTAAACTGCACATTCCTGGGGGCTTTCCTGTATCCTGGAGAACAACTCTCACTGCACACGGAACGTGGGGTCTGAAATAAATACAATGTCATTATCACTCAGCACTCTATAAGACATTTTAAGTGTAACAGTGATAGATTGTTTATCTGCAGCAGGTGCAAAACCTACACAACCACCCAGGAGCCTCCAGTGGTCCGAATAAAGCACAGGCTGCTGCCCTTTGCCACTTAATTCACCATATTGCCTAAACCTGTACGGCAGAATATCTGTGACAACTGTAAAGAGAAGAAAAGAAAAACAACATACAAACCACAAACATAACTCCAACATGGAGGAAAAGACCAAGGCCTACAAGGCTGTAGGAAGGCAAATGTTTGATTTCTAGTTTTTGTTGTTGTGTTTGTAAAGTACAGTTGTACGTATTATAAATTGAAAAATTGTATATATATTATTTTTCTGTGCTTAGGCTTTCACACAATTGATGGCATCCTGTAAGACAATGTAAGAGCATTACGACAGACTTTATAATGGCAACCATAATAACCGACACAACAAACACTAAAAAAACAGAAACAGCAGCATGATCATTATAAAACCAGGCATGCTGGTCCCTCTAGAGATGGGCGAACTTTCGAAAGTTCGGTCCGTTTTTGAACTTCGACTATAGAAAGTTCGAAAGTTCGAAAACAGACCCATTAAGTGTCAATGGGAGTCAATAGTTTCTATTTGACTTTAAGGTAACTTAATGTAAATGGCTGTGGGACCTGGAAATGGTCTGGGGAACATGGTGTAATATCAGGACATCTAAAAATCTATTATCTCACTCACGCTATTTTCGAGTTTATTCGCGTAGGTACCATGTACATTTTACTCGTGGATTCAATGTCGCGTATGGTTTTAATTGACACTTACTCGTAGATTCGATGTTCGCGCCTAGATACATGTACATTTTGCTCGCGGATCGATGTTCGCGTATAGGCTTTAATGGACACTTTACTCGTAGATTTGATGTTCGTGCCTAGTAACATGGAACTTTACTTGCGGATTCGATGCTCGCGTATAGGCTTTAATGGACACTTTACTCATAGATTCGATGTTCGCGCCTAGATACCATGGACATTTTACTGCGGATTCGATGCCGCGTATAGGCTTTAATGGACACTTTACTTGTGGATTCGATGCTCGCGCCTAGATACCATGGACATTTTACTTGCCGATTCGATGCTCGCGTAAGGTTTTAATGGAACTTTACTCGTAGATTCGATGTTCGCTCCTAGATACCATGGACATTTTACTCGTGGATTCGATGCTCGCGTATAGGCTTTAATGGACACTTTACTCGTAGATTCGATTTTCGTTCTAGGTACCATGGACCTTTACTCGCGGATTCGATGCTCGCGTATAGGCTTTAATGAACACTTTACTCGTAGATTCGATGTTTGCGCCTAGGTACCATGTACATTTTACGCGGATTCGATGCTCGCGCATATGCTTTAATGGACACTTTACTCATAGATTCGTGTTCGCGCCTAGATACCATGTACATTTTGCTCGCGGATTCGAGCTCGCGTATAGGCTTTAATGGACCCTACTCGTAGATTCGATGTTCGCACCTAGATACCATGGACATTTTACTTGCGGATTCATGCTCGCGTATAGGTTTTAATGGACACTTTACTCGTAGATGTGATGTTCGCGCCTAGATACCATGTACATTTTACTCGCGGATTCGATGTCGCGTATAGTTTTAATGGACCCTTTACTCGTGGATTACGATGCTCGCGTTAGGTTTTAATGGACCTTTACTCGTGGATTCGAGCTCGAACGGTCAAACATTCAATATTTATCGAAAGTCCGAAAATATCGAAAATCCGCGTCCAGGAAATTCGAGAAGTCCGAATTCGTTTGAATTCGAAAGTTCGGCTCGAACTCGGGTTCGAGTTCTAGTCCATCTCTGTCCCTACCCTAGTGGAACCTCCCGGGGGAGGGTAGGATGGGGAAGGTCTCCCTGTAGGTCCCACATCTGAACCACAAAGGAGCTTGGAACATCTAAGGGACAATAAATGGAGACGGGGGAACTCGATGTACATGGATCAACTAGTCCCTCTCTATTGGCTAAAGCTTCAAGGATTGGATATACACCCTGAAGGTCCATTGTCATAGACAAGTCAACTTCAGGTGTTGTGAATATGGAGCTTTGTACTAAAATTGGATGAATTTATACTTACCTGCTTTACGCTGTGAGCGCAATAGGTACACTTTTTAGAGGTCTTTAATTGTTTATCTCGAGTTTTGATTTTCCCCTAGCACTATCAAATTTTTATAGTCAACGTGTAGCTTTTTCAGATTGGTTGGTGATCCCCATTTCAAATATTTTCTCCTTTATGCGGTGGTATCATTGGGCCTTTTTATAATTTGGCACATTCCATAAATATTTTATTATATATTTTATGATATTTGCCCTTAAGTCAAGTCAGTTATTCTGCTTTGAAGTGCCCACTTCAGGGAGATCAATAAAAGTTTAGCATTAAAAATGCTGCTAATTTTGCCCCCCAATCAGATCTTATTTAACATTCAAAACCTTCTGATTGGTTGGGGGAAAATTAGCACCATTTTATCCATAAGAACTTTATTGAATAACCCTGTATTTGTATTTCTACATAGTCTTAGTAACATTGTAGCGTGCCAGTGATTGACTGTCCATCCATCAACTTATCTAGGCTAGCTTAGGTTACAATTGAACAGACAGATACCTGTAGTATATATACTAAGTAAACCATCACAACCAATGACACAAGGAGGAAACAAAGTGTAAAAAAACACTATACAAAACTGAAATTTAGATACATAACCTCTACAGTATCTAGAATTGAACCACATCGCATGCACACAGCAAGTCTGATTCCTATCCTTCCATAAAATTGCCCATGAAGTACAGGTTCTGATGTGATTGAACAGTACATGCACCCAGTCTTTTGGGGTCTGGCTCTTGAGTGGTTTTATAGGTCTATGCAGTCCAGCTGAATATGATTATAAACAGTTCTTTATTACATCACCTATAACATCACTTTATTACATATTCAGTTCTTAAGCCATTTCCCAATTATTATTTTACCAGTTCCAGATTCTAGATCACCAGTCTCACAATGTCAACCTTAAACCAGTTACAGTGCCAACCAATCACCAGTCCCACAATGCATCCTATTTACCAGCCACAGTGCCAGCGTATTCACCAGTCTCACAATGTCAATCTATTCACCAGTTCCACAATGCCAACCTATTGCAGTCAGTCACCTTGCCGTCCACTATTGTGCCAGTTCACAGTGCCGACTATCATCAGTCTCACAGTGCGCATATTCACCAGTCTTACAATGCCATTCTATTACCAGCTCACAGCGCAACCTATTCACCAGTCTCACAATGCCATTTTATTCACCAATTGCCGAATCAAAGTCTATTCAAACGTCACAGAATGCCAGCCTTCACCAGACAGTGTGTCTGTCTGTCTGTACAAATGAATGAATAAATTTGCCCTCCACTCCATTTGTGGTGTCCAGGGGTGCCCTTGATCTTTCAAGACCCTAGAAATTTCACTGTTTGGATATCCCCACTCCACTGCAAAAGCTGGCGCAACTAGCACCAGACAACAAGGAAATGGATTACCCCTACCAGGTTATGTTTGGTTAGAATCTAGAAAATACTATA
Source organism: Hymenochirus boettgeri (assembly GCA_019447015.1). Classification (NCBI taxonomy): domain Eukaryota; kingdom Metazoa; phylum Chordata; class Amphibia; order Anura; family Pipidae; genus Hymenochirus; species Hymenochirus boettgeri. The sequence continues at coordinate 338,705,012 of CM033470.1, forward strand.
ATATTTAAACAACAGTTTTAGGCTGTAGATCAGGAAAATAAATATAATACCATACCTATGAATGTGATTATCTATTTTTTTCTCTACTTTTCTCTGTCTGAGGAAGGTGCTAGGGCACCAAACAATACTGAATGGAATACTGATTTGTTGTTGTAGCAAATCCCTAAGGCTTTGTAAATATATTTTTACTTGTCCGTTACACCCAAAGGCTGAATATTGACAGAACATTCGGCCAAGAATTGCACAGTGTGGGCGCTAGGTTGGTGGTCTTTCTTGATCCGTCCTAGCAAAGCATGTCATTCTCACTTTCTAGGCTATAAGCAAAGTAAATGTGAACTGAATCAATCCAGCATAAGTTTTCCCCTGTATAATATGTTATGCATGGTACTATTTTACCTTACCAGACCCAGTAAGCACAAAAAGAAACTTAGAACTTAAAGCTATGTAAGGCTTATTATAAGCGAACATATATATAATTTGCCATATGGTATATTTTGAAACCGAAGTTCTTGTAAACAGGTTTCAACTGTCAAAATTTCAGTGATTACACATTAATATTCCATTGATACCCATAAACAAAATTAGAGATTAGAACATCTATGATTACATAATGAAGGTTTAATACTCCCATAATGTTGTTCTGATGCTCTGATGGAATAAAACTTGTGTTTTGCACTCATAGGTATGCTGCTCTCTAATTTTGTATATGGCTATTTGATTTACAAACCCAGAGGTAGAGTTAAAGGGTATTTACCACCCTGGAGTGGATGTGCGTGGACAACCTGTAATTAGTAATTAATTAGTAATTAGGTTGAATTAAGATATATGTCCATCAAGTCCAACCTATTCACCCTCTTTTTTTTTTTTTAACCCTACCTAACAGTTGATCCAGAGGAATGCAAAAAAAAAAAAAAACAGCTAAAAAAAAGGGGGGGGGGGATTCCTTCCTGACTCCAAACGGCAATCGGAAATATCCGGATCAACCAGATCTATATGCATTAATACCCGTAATTCTCAATATTTTTTTAACTTTAGAAACTTATCCAGGCCATTTTTATGTATATATGTAACAAAGTTTCCAGCACCTTCCCTACCAATGATGTTAGGCTTACAGGTCTATAGTTACCAGGCTGTGAACGACTACCTTTTTGAATATTGGTATTACATTGGCTTTTTTCCCAATCCAGTGGCACATCCCCAGACCAAAGCGAATCTGAAAGATGTGAACGTGGTCTTGCTAGAATGAACTAAGCTCTTTTAAAATCGAGGATACATCCATCTGGTCCTGGGGCTTTATTGATATAACTTTGTCTAATTGTTTCCGTACCATATCTTCTGTTAGCCAATGTGAATACTCTTATTTCTCCCTGCATATATTACATCCCTGCTGTAAGGACAAGGATACTCAACAGTAAAAACCGATGTAAAAAAACGGTTTAGCAGATTAGCCTTTTCGGCATCCTCTACGACCACCTCAGCCCCATTATTTAATGGTCCCACATTCTCAGTCCTCATCTTTTTACCATTTATATACTAAAAACATTTTGGGGTTGGACTTGCTTTGTTCGGCAATCCATATTCATTTTCTATTTTAGCTAGTTAATTGCTTTCTTGCTCTCTTATTACAGCTTTGTACTCCCTGTAAGCCTGTTCCCTCTGTTTTTAAAATTTTAAAAGCTTTTTCTTTTTTCCATTTCCCTTTTTACCTGAGCATAAGCCATGCAGGAGTGGACCTAATTTTTTTACACTTGTTACCTAAAGGTCAGATTTAGGAATGTAATAGTTTAATATCCTTTAAAAGTGGTCCACATCTGCTCTGTATCTTTATCTAGACCATTCCCCCCAGTCTATGAGCAGGAGTGATTCCTTTAACAGCAAAATTAGCTTTTCTAAAGTTAAAAGTTTTTGTTAAGCCAGTGCACTTTAGTTTTTGCAACCTATATTAAATGCACTATATCATGGTCACTATTCTCTAAGCTTCCCATTACTTCATCTCCAAAATGAGCTCAGGGTTACTAGATATGACCAGATTCAACAACGCATTCTGACTAGTAGGAACTTCTACTATCTGTGAAAGAAAATGCTCATATAGAAATGTAAGAAACTTTATACCTTTTGAGGTGCTGGCAGTTCCCTTACTCCAATCTATGTCAGGGTAGTTAAAATCCCCCATAACAGAACATGCCCCATACCAGCAGCCTTCGCCAACTGCATATGGAGATCATTCCCACCTCCTCCCTGGCTTTGGTGGCTTATAACATACTCCAACAATTATTTTACCTACCTTCTGGCTTCCTGTACACAGTTCCACCCATATTGTTTCTGCCGTATTGTTAACTCCCCACTATTCCATCTTTTAAATTTGGCTTCAATTCCTGTTTAACATACATACATACTCCTCCTCCTTTCTTATTAACTCTGTCATGTCTAATTAAGGAGTACCCTTAATATTACTGTCCAGGCGTGTGAATCATTAAGCCATGATTTTGCTATACCATTACATCATACCTTTCCTTTAAAGCATTATTTCAAGTTCCCCGGTTTTTCCAGCCAGACTTCCGATATGTATTGCTTATTCCACTGATAGTTTCAACAGCCAGAATTCTATTTGCAGAACTTTTACCTCCTCTAGGAAAAAATTACCTGCTGCCCACATATTATTTTGGTTAGTAAGGAACTTTAAAACTTACTCCTGTAAATCGGTTCCATTGAATGAGTTTATCATTGATATGAGTTGACTTTAGGACCTGAGGATTTAAAGTTTCCAACCTTGTTAAAACATATTTCTACTAAAGTTCCGTTGGTAAATTCTATCATATTTTGATGTCATACTGTGCTGGAACATATCTTCTGGGGTGAAGAAAAGTCCTCTCATCCGACACTGAAAAATTCATTTTCTTTAGGATTGTTTGCTGTAGTGGGAAATAAACCAATACATTTTAATGTGGAATTATCACAATTTTCTTTCAGTGTAATTTCTATATCACCCCCATTTTGATCAATGAAATACAGTAGAATAACGACAAAAAAAAAATAACCTGTTAAACCCTGAAGTTGTACATGTCTCTCCTGAAAAAAGTATCCCTCCTTGAGTCTGTTCCAAATAAATTAAATGGATAGGAAGGAATACAGGCTTTAAAACTCCCTTTTCAGCAATATGCAAATAAGGAACAAACAGGGAGGTTCAATAAAAGTTCCTATCATTTAAAATGGTGCTAATTTTGCCCCAAACAATCAGATCTTATTTAACTTTTAAAAGCTAACATCTGATTGGTTGGGGAAAAATTAGCACCATTTTAACGTAAGAACTTTTATTGAATAACCCTGAAAGAATTCTGGGAATTTACCATGTTTCCATGGAAGCTCTAAGGAAAACTATATCTTTAAAAAGACTTTTACAGCATTCCACAAGCTAAATGCAAAACCAGAGTGCCAACTACAGAACTGGTTTTGTCTTTATTGAGCCATCATCAGTGCAGTGCAGGCCTCTGGTTTTGCAGTGTGCAGCGCCTATGGACAGACGTCAATAATAAATTAATAGGGTTGGGAGAGAATACAGGCTTTGAACGCATTTTTCAGCAATATGCAAATAAGGAACAAAGATTCTGGGAATTTACCATGTTTTCATGGAAGCTCTTAGGAAAGCTATATCTTTAAAAGACTTTTACAGCATTCCACAAGCTAAATGCATGAGTCTGTTCCAGAAATAGACTTGCAAATATATGTTACCCAAACACAGACCTGTAAATATAAGTTGTCCAAACACAGACTAGTAAATATAGTTGCTCAAAGACGTGAAATATAAGTTGTCCAAACACAGACTTGAAAATAGTTGCCCAAACACACACTTGTAAATATAAGTTGCCCAAACACAGGCTTGAATATAAGTGCCCACCACATAGACTGGTAAATGAACTGCCCCCACCCTGGTCGATAAGTTCCCACACAGACTTCTAAATATAAATGCCCATAATATACTGGTAAATGGAAGTGCCTACAGTTTCTGGTAAATATTAGCTCACCAACAGACTGTGTAGATATAAGTGCCCACCAAACAAACTGGTAAATATAAGTTTCCACCAATCAGACCGGTAAATATAAATAACCCACCACAATGACTGGTAAATATAAGTGCCAAACAGACTGGTAATTAAGTTTCCCAAACAAAGCTGGTAATCATAAGTGCCCATACGACTGGTAAACATAAGTGCCCACAATGACTGTTACATATAAGTTCCCACCAGACTGGTGCTAAACACAGACTGGTAAATAAAAGTTACCCAAGCAAGTGGCAAGCAAGCAAGATGAGACACACACAAGGATAAGAACAGATTTAAATATCTCACCAGTTGTGGATTCCTTATTGAAAGTTTGGGGCATAGTTATATTATTGTTGTGGATTTATATAGCGCAAAATCTTCAGTAGTGCTTTACAATTACATGTATACATTCACATCAGGCCCTGCCCCGAAGAGCTTACAATCTAAGCACATTTTTTGGCACATACAACTTATCAGTATGTCTTAATTGTGGGAAACCGAGTGCCCGGAGGAAACCCACGCAAGCACAGGGAGAACATACAAACTCCTTCCAGATGTGTCTAAGGGTGGAATCGAACTCAAGACCTCAGAGCTGCAGGCATCAGTGCTAACACTGAGCCACCGTGCTGCCCCCATAGTTATAAACAATCACTATTTTCGTCATTTCGCTAGGTAGGACATCACAATGGCAAAAAGTGCTATTTTCTCCATATTTATAAAAACGCATGTTTTCGCTTACATGGAAAGTATCGCTACGGCGATGTAGTATCGGCAATGTGCGCTACACACTTTGCCTTATTCATTGCGTTACGAAGTCCGTGTTGCGGTGAAATGAGAAATCGCTCTTTTGCGTCTGCCATTAGCAGACCAGAGAAGGTGAAATTTCAGAACTAGCTATTTATAAATAAGTGAAATTTCACCCCTTTGCCATCTTTTCTGCCTTTTGTTGCATTTTTTGCAGTTTTACCAGAATTTTCGCCAATCATCATTACTTACTGATTTCGATTAACATGACTATTTCTTACACAGCACTATGTTATGTTCCCATATTAATGGAACTGGTTTGATAATTAGTGCAGTTACTGAAAATAACAATACTAAAAAATGTCCATTAATAAATAGAGAAAATTCACCTGGGTGAGTTACACTATTTATCATATCCTATTAATGAATAGAGAAAATTCACCTTTTCAGTTTTACACATTTTATCAATCCTATTAATAAAATAGAGAAAATGTCCCCGGGGTGAGTTTTACACTATTTATCATATCCATTAATAAAATAGAGAAAATTCACGTGGGTGAGTTTTACACTATTTATCATATCCTATTAATAAAATAGAGAAATTCACCTGGGTGAGTTTTACACTATTTATCATATCCTTTAATAAATAGAGAAAATTTGCCTGGGTGAATTTCACACTATTTATCATATCCTATTAATAAAATAGAGAAAATTTGCCTGGGTGAATTCCACTATTTATCATATCCTTTTAATAAAATAGAGATAATTCGCCTGGGTGAGTTTTACACTATTTATCATATCCTATTAATAAAAAGAGGAAATTTGCCTGGGTGAATTTTACACTATTTTATCAATCCTTTTAATAAAAGAGATAATTACCCATGGTGAGTTTTACCCTATTACCATTTCTATAATAAAATAGAGACAATTCCCCTGGGTGAGTTTTTTAACTATTTATCATATCCTAGTAATAAAAAAGAGAAAATTCGCATGGGTTTTCACTATTTATCATGTCCTATTAATAAAGGAGAAAATTTGCCTAGGTGAGTTTTACACATATTATCATACATATTTAAAGAGAAATTCGCCTTGAGGAGTTTTACACTATTTATCATATCCTATAATAAAATAGAGAAAATTTGCCTGGGGGGTTTTACACTATTTATCATATCCTATTAATAAAATAGAGAAAATTTGCCTGGGTGAGTTTTACACTATTTGTCATATCCTATTAAAAATAGAGAAAATTCACTGGAGATTTTTACACTATTATAATCCTATTAATAAAACAGAGAAAATTCCCCTGGTGAGTTTTACACTATTTATCATATCCTATTAATAAAATAGAGAAAATTCACCTGGGTGAGTTTTACACTATTATCATATCCTATTAATAAAATAGAGAAAATTTGCCTGGGTGAATTTACATTTATATATCCTTTTATAAATAGAGATAATTCGCCTGGGTGAGTTTTACACTATTTATCATATCCTATTAATAAAATAGAGAAAATTCCCCTGGTGAGTTTTACACTATTTATCTATTCTATTAATAAAATAGCAGAATTCCCCTGGGTGAATTTTTAACTATTTATCATATCCTAATAAAAAAGAGAAAATTTGCATGGGGTGAATTTTACATAATTTATCATGTCATTAATAAAGGAGAAAATTCGCCTAGGTGAGTTTTACACTATTTATCATATCCTATTAATAAAATAGAGAAAATTGCCTGGGTGAGTTTTACATATTTATCATATCCTATTAATAAAGAGAAAATTTGCCTGGGTGAGTTTTACACTATTTGTCATATCCTATTAATAAAATAGAGAAATTCACCTAGATGAGTTTTACACTATTATCATATCCTATAATAAAACAGAGAAAATTCCCTGGGTGAGTTTTACACTATTTATCATATCCATAATAAAAATAGAGAAAATTCACCTGGGTGAGTTTTACACTATTTATCATATCCTATTAATAAAATAGAGGGAAATTTGCCTGGGTGATTTTACCCTATTATCATCCTTTAAAAAATAGAGATAATTCCCCTGGTGAGTTTTACACTATTTACCATATTCTATAAAAAATAGAGACAATTCCCCTGGGTGAGTTTTTAACTATTTATATATCCTAGTAATAAAAAAGAGAAAATTGCATGGGTGAATTTTAACACTATTTCATGTCCTATTATAAAGGAAGAAAATTCGCCTAGGTGAGTTTTACACTATTTATCATATCCTATTAATAAGAGAAAATTCGCCTGAGAGTTTTACACTATTTATCATATCCTATTAAAAATAGAGAAAATTTGCTGGGTGAGTTTTACACTATTATCATATCCTATTAATAAAATAAGAGAGAAAATTTGCGCTGGGTGAGTTTTACACTATTTGTCATATCCTATTAATAAAATAGAGAAAATTCACCTGGATGAGTTTACACTATTTATCATATCCTATTATAAAAACAGAGAAATTCCCCTGGGTGAGTTTTACACTATTTATCATATCCTATTAATAAATAGAGAAAATTCACCTGGGTGAGTTTTACACTATTTATCATATCCTATAATAAAATAGAGAAAGAAATTTGCCTGGGTGAATTTTACACTATTATCATATCCTTTTAATAAAATAGAGATAATTCGCCTGGGTGGAGTTTCACACTATATATATCCTATTATAAAATAGAGAAAATTCCCCATGGTGAGTTTTACACTATTTATCATATCCTATTAATAAAATAAGAGAAAATTCCCCTGGGTGAGTTTTACACTATTTATCATATCTATTAATAAATAAGAAAAAGAAAATTTGCCTGGGTGAATTTCACACTATTTATCATATCCTTTTAATAAAATAGAAAATAATTCGCCTGGGTGAGTTTTACACTATTTATCATATCCTATTAATAAAATAGAGGAAATTTGCCTGGGTGAATTTTACACTATTTATCATATCCTTTAATAAAATAGAGATAATTACCCATGGTGAGTTTTACACTATTTACCATATTCTATTAATAAAATAGAGACAATCCCTGGGTGAGTTTTTACTATTTATCATATCCTAGTAATAAAAAAGAGAAAATTCGCATGGGTGAATTTACACTATTATCATGTCCTATAAAAGGAGAAAATTCGCCTAGGTGAGTTTACACTATTTATCATATCCTATTAATAAAGAGAAAATTCGCCTGAGGAGTTTTACACTATTTATCATATCCTATTATAAAATAGAGAAAATTTGCCTGGGTGAGTTTTACACATTATATATCCTATTAATAAAATAGAGAAAATTTGCCTGGGTGAGTTTTACACTATTGTCATATCCTATTATAAAATAGAGAAAATTCACCTGGATGAGTTTTACACTATTTATCATATCCTATTAATAAAACAGAGAAATTCCCCTGGGTGAGTTTTACATATTTATCATATCCTATTAATAAAATAGAGAAATTCACCTGGGTGAGTTTTACACTATTTATCATATCCTATTAATAAAATAGAGAAAATTTGCCTGGGTGAATTTTACCTATTTTATCATCCTTTTAATAAATAGAGATAATTCGCCTGGGTGAGTTTTACACTATTTATCATATCCTATTACTAAATAGAGAAAATTCCCCTGGTGAGGTTTACACATTATCTAATTCTATTAATAAAATAGAGACAATTCCCGTGGTGAATTTAACTATTTATCATATCCTAGAATAAAAGAGAAAAATTTGCATGGGTGAATTTTACATAATTTATCATGTCCTATTAATAAAGGAGAAAATTCGCCTAGGTGAGTTTTACCACTATTATCATATCCTATTATAAAATAGAGAAAATTCGCCTGGGTGAGTTTACACACTATTTATCATATCCTATTAATAAAATAGAGAAAATTTGCCTGGGTGAGTTTTACACTATTTGTCATATCCTATAATAAAATAGAGAAATTCACCTGGATGAGTTTTACACTATTTATCATACCTATTAATAAAAACAGAGAAAATTCCCCTGGTGAGTTTTACACTATTTATCATATCCTATTAATAAAAATAGAGAAAAATTCACCGGGTGAGTTTTACACTATTTATCATATCCTATTAATAAAATAGAGGAATTTGCCTGGGTGAATTTTACACTATTTATCATATCCTTTAATAAATAGAGATAATTCCCCATGGTGAGTTTTACACTATTTACCATATTCTATTAATAAAATAGAGACAATTCCCCTGGGTGAGTTTTAACTATTTATCATATCCTAGTATAAAAAAGAGGAAAATTTGCATGGGTGAATTTTAACTATTTATCATGTCCTATTAAAAAGGAGAAAATCCGCCTAGGTGAGTTTTACACATATTTATCATATCCTATTATAAAGAGAAATTCGCCTTGAGGAGTTTTACACCTATTATCATATCCTATTAATAAGAGAAAATTTGCCTGGGTGAGTTTTACACTATTTATCATATCCTATTATAAATAGAGAAAATTTGCCTGGGTGAGTTTTACACTATTTGTCATATCCTATTAATAAAATAGAGAAAATTCACCTGGATGAGTTTTAACCATTTATCATATCCTATTAATAAAACAGAGAAATTCCCCTGGGTGAGTTTTACACTATTTTATCTTCCTATTAATAAAATAGAGAAAATTCACCTGGGTGAGTTTTACACTATTTATCATTCCTATTAAAAAATAGAGAAAATTTGCCTGGGTGAATTTTACACATTTATCATATCCTTTTATAAAATAGAGATAATTCGCCTGGGTGAGTTTTACACTATTTATCATACTCCTATTAATAAAATAGAGAAAATTCCCCATGGTGAGTTTTACACTATTATCATATTCATTAATAAAATAGAGACATTCCCCTGGGTGAATTTTTTTAACTATTTATCATATCCATAGTAATAAAAAGAGAAAATTTGCATGGGTGAATTTACATAATTTATCATGTCCTATTAATAAAGGAGAAATTCGCCTAGTGAGTTTTACACTATTTATCATATCCTATTAATAAAATAGAGAAAATTCACCTGGGTGAGTTTTTTCTATTTTATTAATAGGATATGATAAATAGTGTAAAACTCACCCAGGGGAATTTTCTCTGTTTTATTAATAGGATATGATAAATAGTGTAAAACTCATCCAGGTGAATTTTCTCTATTTTATTAATAGGATATGACAAATAGTGTAAAACTCACCCAGGCAAATTTTCTCTATTTTATTAATAGGATATGATAAATAGTGTAAAACTCACCCAGGCGAATTTTCTCTATTTTATTAATAGGATATGATAAATAGTGTAAAACTCACCTAGGCGAATTTTCTCCTTTATTAATAGGACATGATAAATTATGTAAAATTCACCCATGCAAATTTTCTCTTTTTTATTACTAGGATATGATAAATAGTTAAAAATTCACCCAGGGGAATTGTCTCTATTTTATTAATAGAATATGATAAATAATAAAATAACATCAAATAGGGTTCTAAGGGACATATTTATAAAGGGCAGTTTCCACCAGATTCACCACAAATTTTTAAACTTTCCACTTCTTATAAAAGTTATTTAAAAGGCGAATTTTCATTAATGGTGAAAAAATACATAGCAAAAGTAGCACTAATAATGCGAAAATGTGGCAAAAAGTTCAGCGCACACTCCCTGGTGATTTTCCAAGTAGTATAAATTGGTTAAACACCACTGAGCACTATTTATTATTAAAATAGCTCAACACAGTGGTGTTTTTTTCAGCAAGAAGATAATAAATAGCGTTAAAACTCACTAATGAATTTTCTCTATTTTATTACTAGCATTGATAAATAGTGTAAAACTCACCCAGGAGATTCTCTCTATTTTATTAATAGGACATGCTAAATAGTGTAAAACTCCCCAAGGCAAATTTTCTCCTTATTAATAGGACATGATAAATAGTGTAAAACTCACAAGGCGAATTTTCTCTTTTATTAATAGGACATGATAATAGTGTAAAACCACCAGGCGAAATTCTCTTTTTATTTTACTAGGATATGATAATAGTGTAAAACTACCCCGGCAAATTCTCCTTTATTAATAGGACATGATAAATAGTGTAAAACTCACCCAGGCGATTTTCTCTATTAATAGGACATGATAAATAGTGTAAAACTCACCCAGGGGAATTTCTCTTTTTATATAGGATATGATAAATAGTGTAAAACTCACCAGGGAATTTTCTCTATTTTATTAATAGGATATGATTAAATAGTGTAAAACTCACCCAGGGAATTTTCTCTATTTTATATAGGATATGTAAAATAGTGTTAAACTCACCCAGGTGAATTTTCTCTATTTTATTAATAGGATATGATAAACGTGTAAAACTCACCCAGGCAAATTTTCTCTATTTATTAATAGGATATGATAAATAGTTGTAAAACTCCCCAAGGCGAATTTTTCTTATTATAGGATATGATAAATAGTGTAAAACTCACCTAGGCGAATTTTCTCCTTTATTAATAGGACATGATAAAATAGTGAAAATTCACCCATGCGGAATTTTCTCTTTTTATTACAAGGATATGATAAATAGTGAAAAACTCACCCAGGGGAATTGTTGCTATTTTATTAATAGAATATGATTAAATAGTGTAAACTCACCATGGGGAATTTCTCTATTTTATTAATAGGATATGATAAATAGTGTAAAAAACTCACCCAGGCGAATTATCTCTATTTTATAAAAGGATATGATAAATAGGTAAAATTCACCCAGGCAAATTTTCTCTATTATTATAGGAGATGATAAATAGTGTAAAAACTCACCCAGGTGAATTTTCTCTATTTTATTAATAGGAATGTAATAAAGTTGTAAAACTCCCCAAGGCGAATTTTCTCTTTATTATAGGATATGATAAATAGTGTAAAACTCACCTAGGCGAATTTTCTCCTTTATAATAGGACATGATAAATATGTAAAATTCACCATGCAAATTTCCTCTTTTTATTAATAGGATATGATAAATAGTGTAAAACTCACCCAGGCGAATTATCTCTATTTATTAATAGAATATGATAAATAGTGTAAAACTTTTCCTTTATTCCTATGTGCTGGGGAATTTCTCTATTTTTTTAATAGGATATGATAAATAGTGTAAACCACCAGGCGAATATCTCTATTTTATTAAAAGGTATGATATAAATAGTGTAAAATTCACCCAGCAAATTTCCTATTTTATTAATAGGAATATGATAAATAGTGTAAACTCACCAGGGAATTTTCTCTATTTATTAATAGGATATGATAATAAATTGTAAAACTCACCCAGGTGAATTTTCTCTATTTATTAATAGGATATGATAAATAGTGTAAAACTCACCCAGGGGAATTTTCTCTATTATTAATAGGATATGATAAATAGTGTAAAACTCAACCAGGGGAATTTTCTTTTTATTAATAGGATATATAAATAGTGTAAAACTCACCCAGGGGAATTGTCTCTATTTTATTATAGTATATGATAAACAGTGTAAAACTCACCAGGGGAATTTTCTTATTTTATTAATAGGATAGTAAATAGTGTAAAACTCACCCAGGTGAATTTTCTCTATTTATTAAAGGATATGATAAATAGTGTAAAACTCACTAGGCGAATTTTCTCCTTTATAATAGGACATGATAAATTATGTGAAAATTCACCCATGCAAATTTTCTCTTTTTTATTACTAGGATGATAATAGTTAAAAATTCACCCAGGGGAAATTGTCTCTATTTTATTAATGAATATGATAAATAGTGTAAAACTCACCATGGGGATTTTCTCTATTTTATAATAGGATATGATAAATAGTGTAAAACTCACCCAGGCGATTATCTCTATTTTATTAAAAGGATATGTAAATAGTGTAAATTCAACCCAGGAAATTTTCTTATTTATTTATATAGGTATGATAAATAGTGTAAAACTCACCCAGGTGAATTTTCTCTATTTTATTAATAGGATATATAAAATAGTGTAAAACTCACCCAGGGGAATTTCTTGTTTTATTAATAGGATATGATAAATAGTGTAAAACTCATCCAGGTGGATTTTCTCTATTTTATTAATAGGATATGACAAATAGTGTAAAACTCACCCAGGCAAATTTTCTCTATTTATTAATAGGATATGATAAATAGTGTAAAACTCACCCAGGCAATTTTCTCTTATTAATGGATATGATAATAGTGTAAACTCCTCAGGGAATTTTCTCTTTATTTATAGGATATGATAAATATGTGTAAAACTCACTAGGCGAATTTTCCTTTATTAATAGGCATGATAAATAGTGTAAAAATCACCCATGCAAATTTTCTCTTTTTTATTACTAGGATATGATAATAGTTAAAAAATACTCCCAGGGGAATGTCTCTATTTTTATTAATAGAATATGGTAAATAGGTGTAAAACTCACCATGGGGAATTATCTCTATTTTATTAAAAGGATTATGATAAATAGTGTAAAATTCACCCAGGCAAATTTCTCTATTTTATTAATAGGATATGATAAATAGTGTAAAACCACCCAGGTGAATTTTCTCTATTTTATTAATAGGATATGATAAATAGTGTAAAACTCACCCAGGGGAATTTTCTCTGTTTTATTAATAGGATATGTAAAATTGTAAAAACCACAGGTGAATTTTCTCTATTATTAATAGGATATAAATAGTGTAAAAACTCACCCAGGCAAATTTTCTCTATTTATTAATAGGATATGATAAAATAGGTGTAAAACTCACCCAGGCGAATTTCTTATTTTATTATGGATATGATAAATAGTGAAAACTCACCTAGGCGAATTTTCTCTTTATTAATAGGACATGATAAATTATGTAAATTCACCCATGCAAAATTTTCTCTTTTTATTACTAGGATATGATAAATAGTTAAAAATTCACCCAGGGGAATTGTCTCTATTTATTAATAGAATGATGATAATAGTGTAAACCTCACCCTGGGGAATTTTCTCTATTTTAGTAATAGGATATGATAAATAGTGTAAAACTCACCCAGGCGAATTTCTCTATTTTATTAAAAGGATATGATAAATAGTGTAAAATTCACCCAGGCAAATTTTCTCTATTTATTAATAGGATATGATAAATAGTGTAAAACTCACCCAGGGAATTTTCTCTATTTATTAATAGGATATGATAAATAGTGTAAAACTCACCCAGGGGAATTTTCTCTGTTTTATTAATAGGATATGATAAATAGTGTAAAACTCATCCAGGTGAATTTTCTCTATTTTATTAATAGGATATTGGAAATAGTGTAAAAACTCACCCAGGCAAATTTTCTTCTTTTATTAATAGGATATGATAAATAGTGTAAAAACTCACCAGGCATTTTCTCTATTTATTAATAGGATATGATAAATAGTGTAAAACTCCTCAAGGCGAATTTTCTCTTTATAATAGGATATGATAATAGTGTAAAACTCACCTAGGCGAATTTTCTCCTTTATAATAGGAATGATAAATAGTGTTAAATTCACCCATGCGAATTTTCTCTTTTTTTATTACTAGGATATGATAAATAGTTAAAAACTCACCCAGGGGAATTGTCTCTATTTATTAATAGAATATGGTAAATAGTGTAAAACTCACCATGGGTAATTATCTCTATTTTATAAAAGGATATGATAATAGTGTAAAATTCACCCAGGCAAATTTCTCTATTTTATTAATAGGATATGATAAATAGTGTAAAACTCACCCAGGCGAATTTTCTATTTATTAAAAGGATATGATAAATAGTGTGAAATTCACCCAGGCAATTTTCTTATTTTATTAATAGGATATGATAAATAGTGTAAAACTCACCCAGGGGAATTTTCTCTATTTTATTAATAGGATATGATAAATAGTGTAAAACTCACCAGGGGATTTCTCTATTTTATAATAGGATATGATAAATAGTGTAAAACTCAACCAGGCGAATTTCTCTCTTTTATTAAAAGGATATGATAAATAGTGTAAAATTCACCAGGCAAATTTTCTTTATTAATAGGATATGATAAATATGTGTAAAACTCACCCAGGTGAATTTTCTCTATTTATTAATAGGATATGATAAATAGTGGAAAACTCACCCAGGGGAATTTTCTCTTTTATTATAATGGATATGATAAATAGTGTGTAAAACTCATCCAGGTGAATTTTCTCTATTTTATTAATAGGATATGACAAATAGTGTAAAACTCACCCAGGCAAATTTTTCTCTATTTTATTAATAGGAATGATAATAGTGTAAAACTCACCCAGGCAAATTTTTCTCTATTTTATAATAGGATATGATAAATAGTGTAAAACTCCCAGGCGAAATTCTCTTTATTAATAGGATATGATAAATAGTGTAAAACTCACCAGGCGGGAATTTTCTCCTTATTAATAGGACTGATAAATAGTGTAAAATCACCCATGAATTTTCTCTTTTATTACTAGGATATGATAAATAGTTTAAAAACTCACCCAGGGGAATGTCTCTATTTTATTAAGGAATATGGTAAATAGTGTAAAACTCACCAGGAAATCTCTATTTTATTAAAAGATATGTAAATAGTGTAAAAATCACCCAGGCAAATTTCCTCTATTTTATTAATAGGATAGATAAATAGTGTAAAACTCCCAGGGAATTTTCTCTATTTATAATAGGATATGATAAATAGTGTAAAACTCACCAGGGGAATTTTCTCTGTTTATTAATAGGATATGATAAATAGTGTAAACTATCTAGGGGAATTTTCTCTATTTATTAATAGGATATGACAATAGTGTAAAACTCACCCAGGAAATTTCTCTATTTTATTAATAGGATATGATAATAGTGTAAAACTCACCCAGGCGAAATTTTCTCTATTTTATAATAGGATATGATAAATAGTGTAAAAACTCACCTAGGCGAATTTTCTCCTTTTAATAGGACATGATAAATTATGTAAAATTCACCCATGCAATTTTCCTTTTTTTATTATGGATATGAAATAGTTAAAAATCACCCAGGGGAATTCTATTTATAATAGAATATGATAAATAGTGTAAAACTCACCATGGGGAATTTTCTCATTATTAATAGGATATGATAAATAGTTAAACTCACCCAGGCGAATTATCTCTATTTTATTAAAAGGATATGATAAATAGTGTAAAAATTCACCCAGGCAAATTTTCTCTATTTTTAATAGGATATATGTAAATAGTGTAAACTCACCCAGGTGGATTTCTCTATTTTATTAATAGGATATGATAAATAGTGTAAAACTCACCCAGGGGAATTTTCTCGTTTATTAATAGGATATGATAAAAGTGTAAAACTCATCCAGGTGAATTTTCCTTATTTTATTAATAGGATATGACAAATAGTGTAAAACTCACCCAGGCAATTTCTCTATTTTATTAATAGGATATTGATAAATAGTGTAAAACTCACCCAGGCAAATTTCTCTATTTTATTAATAGGATATGATAAATAGTGTAAAACTCCTCAAGGCGAAATTTCTCTTATTAATAGGATATGTAAATAGTGTAAAACTCACCTAGGCAAATTTTCTCCTTATTAATAGGACATGATAAATAGTGTAAAATTCCCATGCGAATTTTCTCTTTTTATTACTAGGATTGATAAATAGTTTAAAAACTCACCCAGGGAATTGTCTCTATTTTATTAATAGATATGGTAATATGTGTAAACTCACCGGGTAATTATCTCTATTTATTAAAAAGGATAGATAAATAGTGTAAAATTCACCCAGGACAAATTTTCCTCCGATTTTAT